>OZ007530.1:11142586-11656435 GCA_963931895.1 Eupithecia pulchellata
CTGCGATCCCCAACCCGCATGCCCAGCGTGGTGATTATGGGCAATAACCCTATACAAGAGGCCTATGTCCAGCAGTGGACTGTTATAGGCTGATGATGATGATGAAAGGCTTATTGAACCCTAGATAGATTAAAATAATATACCTACTACAGTATTCTATAACATTAAACGATCTACAAAAAAGTCCGTGATGGTCATATATCGTTAGTATCAGTATTCCACCCGTGCGAAGCCGGGAGTCGCTTGTCATAAAAATAAAAAACATGCGATTCTACTTACAGATGCAGGATTGAAGTTCACAGTTTCAAACCAGGGGACAGCACAGATAGTGTTGAACAGATTTTTGTACCATCACCGGCATACACGGAAATGCGGCGCTACCTTATGGAAATGTTTCAACTATACTCGCCCCGCTCAAAATAACCAACGGTGTCCGGCTTTCGTTGTTTTAAAGGATAATCAACTTGTTCAAAGGTTGGTTGATACTTATGTCTTAGGGCCTTGCTTTATCTTTTTTTCATTGTTTTATATCAAGGCATGTGGGCTATCAAATGAAAGTAATGAGTTTGTAGATCACAAAACAGTTTCTGAAATTTCACGATCCGGAGACATCCGTAAACTTCTGTATGTTCCTTACTAAAATTATAAATGCGAAAGTAA
Source organism: Eupithecia pulchellata (assembly GCA_963931895.1). NCBI lineage: Eukaryota > Metazoa > Arthropoda > Insecta > Lepidoptera > Geometridae > Eupithecia > Eupithecia pulchellata. The sequence continues at coordinate 11,143,247 of OZ007530.1, forward strand.
CTCTGTCTGTCTGTCCTTCTTTCACGCCTTAACTACTGGACCGATATTGATAAAATTGATATGACTTTGTCTTAATGAAAAGATGCTTTTTATTGTTAGGTAAGTATATAGGGATAGTACAGGGTCACTCGATATACCCGAATAATATAATATCCGAACCAATTTCTAGTCGCGGGCAAAATCTAATTAATAAGATTTGGTTTTGATTTGCAGAGGACGTGCACACAACCACCCATTTCACGACGACAAAATCCTTAAAAGAGTCCGAGTGCGAAACATGTTCACGTCTATGACAGAAACGCAGAAAATGATTGAAAAGAAAGAAGCGCAGAAAATCATTGAAAAGACGAAAGCGTTAAACCAAGTGCCTGAACTAAAATCTAACAGTAGACCTCAGGGTAAAAAGGACCCAGAAATTGAATACATTGAAATGCCATCAATAAACATTTGAAAGTAATAACCTTGTATCCTTTTCTTTAAGACATCTTGTTCAGTGTTTTTTTATTGTAGTTAGTAGTTTACTGCTGCTAAGGAACCTAAGGCTTAGAAGTGATTTGATAAATACTTTCTAAGTTGAATCGACATTCACATTGATCCAAGACCGTCAGATCATACATGGCCGCCTTCTCGAAATTGTTTTTGATGTTATAAACAATTTCGAGGAGGAAGCCAAAAGGAGGATCCAGCTAGGCTGGACAGCGTTCGGAAAACTACGAGTTCCGATGAAACAACAACTGCTGGGCTTAACGTGTTCTTGAGTGGAGACCGTGACTCGGCAAACGCAGTGTTGTGGATTGTGGAGCACCTTCCGGTCAGATGGGACTACCTGCGAAAGACGCGGACATGGGTTGCCTAAATTGAGAACCCCTAAAATTTTCGAGAATTTCCAGTAGGTTGCGGTTTCATTCCAGCCTCGGAACGAATATTTGTACGATCTGCAGATATTTTATCGGGTGTTCTGATAGTTTTCTACGTAGGTACAGTATTTCTCTATCTATGTGTTAACTTTAACAGTTAGGTATCTAGTACCCATAACACAAGCTCCGCTTAGCTTGGGCTAAATACAAAGCTAAATACTATGATACTTTGTGGATTCTCCATGATACATGTTAGGTTTATTATAATTACAGGCACCAGTTTTTACATAGATTAGTGGGCAAGGGCGTAGCCAGGATTCTGTTCAGGGGGGGCAGCCGAAAAAAATCCAAGAATACCTACTAAGTACATACTGCACGAGAAATGGGATAGGTAGGCTATGTTTAGAATAAAAAAAAACAACAATAGTTTAACTATACGTCACGTTATTTTACAAAAAAGTAGTCTTCGAGGTCCTCCACATAACCATTTTAGCAGCTCTAATTCAATTTTGTTCGTATATTTGTAAGTACCATGCTTCGGTGTACGCTGAGCATACATAGGCCGTTTAAAGGATTTTCAGTCATCATTTCCTCAGCCATGTTTACAACTAAGCACTTTCCAATAATAACCGATATAAAGATAACAACCATAATTAACGGCTAGCGGAGCAAGCCGCGAATTTTTTGAGATTTTTCGATGTTTTTTAAATAAGTACGTAAGAGTGTGACACTAGATATGACAGCTAGCCCCGAATATTTAAAAAAATCATAGTCAAGAAAAGAAAGCTAAGAACAATTTGGTTTTAGAAGATAAAAAACTCTTACTACGAATGAATGGCGAGCGAAGCGAGCCTCCAAATTTTTGTCATATTTTGGAGAGGCTGGTAAACATGACAAAAAGGCTATAGAATTAACAACGAGCGGAGCGAGCCGCAATTTTTTTTAGACATTTTGGATGTTCTGTAAGATACAATCAAGACGAGAGAGTGTGTTTGGATGGTCACGCGGCGTTTGCGGCCTCTGAAAATGGTTGAGATATTGTGAAATTTTCGGAAGGCTGTTAAAAAACTTATAAAAGAAGAGAATGAACGGCGAGCGAAGCGAGCCGCGAAATTTTTTGTTACATTTTCGGTCGTTAGCAAACAGTTTTGAATATTATGCTTTAACTAAAGACATAACAGCAAACAGAGGGAGATATTCAATTACGGAAAACTTGAAAATAGTTATCTATCCATCTATAGATTCACGAAATTAAAAGTTATGTCGTGATCTGCCTTCCGCGTAAATGAATGCGATGCGTTCACCTAGCTCACTAACCTGCAATGTAGGTAAACTATAGGAATCAAATGGCACAGAGCGCGAGCGCGCCCTACCCCGCCACCAATGACGCGCAGCGCGCTGTTGCAAAGTGGAGAACGTTTGCGCTGGTAATTTTAAAGTTTGGCGAAGAAAGCTTGGTAAAACGACAAAAAAAGATTAGATATTTAGATATAGGTACAAAAAAATTGGATGGCCCGTAGTAGCGTTAAAAAAATATAACAGTGAGTGGAATGAGCGCTGATATTTTTTTGTGTTTGCGGCCTCTGAAATTGTGACATTTTCGGAAGGCTGTAAAAAAGCCTACAAAAGTAGAGAATTAACGGCGAGCGGAGCAAGCTGCGAAATTTTTTCTGACTTTTTCGGTCTTTAGCGAACAGTTTTGAAAGTATTCTATAACTAAAGAAATAACAGCAAACGGAGGGAGATATTCAATTACCGAAAAACATGGTAACAGGTATCTATCCAATAAATGTGCCTACATATAATGTAGATAGGGCATCGAGAACCGGTCATATTTTAAGAACCGGTTCTTTCGATTCCTGTTTCAACGCAGAACCGGGTACCCGGTTTTTTCGGTTCTTTCGGTTCTTTTCCTTATTTATTAGAATTATATTTTTGTCTTACAATATCTATAGTGGGGTATAAATCAAACAGGGAATTTATAATCATAGCTATTTTTATTTCTTTATTTTTATCTTTTTAATCAATCAGTCTTGCAACAATCACTTTTTACATAAAATTATTTTTGTAAACTATAATAGCCACAGCGAAGCAACTTAAAACATCAGCTATTGCAATAAAACGAAAGAGAAACAAAATTATTCAACTACACATAATTAACACAAAAATAATAGAAACTTTTACTAATCAAATAAAATAAACATAAACAATAAAGTAGGTTCCCATTGAAAGAACTTATATTATTCACATAAAAAAAAATTACACTTAAAATAGATCTTGATTTTTAATCTAATAAACTAATTTTTAACTTTGAATATATTTTTTTACCTAGGTAATTAATATGAACGCAAAAATATGAGGGCATCTAGGGTTTTGTCACCCAAAGCTGAGCGCAGTCTGTTACATATTATACTAGCAGATGAAAATATGCATTCCGGCTCCACACTGGTAGGTGGGATGGTGATCAAATGGTAAGCCAGCGACAGATATCGGCCTCGTTGACCACCATTCTCGAAGAGTGCCATTTCTACCCTCACGGTAGTATATAAATCATCTGGCGTGGATGTTCTCGCAGTGGAAGCTTCTTTTAATTGCCTGTTAAGTTCCCTTCATTTATCAAATATTCCGCTTTCTGCCTTGTTGACTATGTATGCAAATATTCAATAAATAATTTAAGAATATAAAACTATACATGCATCTGCTTATTGTCTTAGTCTGTAACGACTTCTGGGTTATAACGGCGATATCAGTGGACCCTTCATAGTCGTTATACCCGAAATCCACTATACTTACATTAAACAACTTATAAAAAAGGCAAAGAATAAAATACTTTACTGACTTCTTTCCCTACCTATGCCCATTTTTGCCACAATGTAATAGGCAAAAAGTAGTGAACCAAAGAATAATAATGATAGAAGACGCACTTACCTATAATAACAGCGTTAATCCAAACGAGCAACTATACACAAACAAACTATACTACGCTGCAACATACACACAACCACGAAATCGGAACGCTTTCGACAGACTATATAAAATAAATGGCGGATGGCAGCACGGTTTGAGTTGCTGCTGTGTAGGTACGGGTCGGGAGCGGGGAATGTCTCCCCGCCCCCAACCCGTACCTACTCTTTATTTTATGCAACGCCTTGATACGTAGTGACTTCCGAGTTTCATTAACCTACAATAATCAATATTTTTAGGAGAATCGAAAGAACCGAAAACCCGGTTCTGAATATTTTGAGAACCGGTTCTTTTTGTAGACCCAAGAACCGGGTAATCCCGGTTCTTTCGATTCCGGGAAAACCCGGTTCCGATGCCCTAAATGTAGATGCACAATAAGAATCGAATGGCACGGAGCGCGAGCGCGCCCTACCCCGCAACTAACAACGCGCAGCGCGCTGTTGCAGTGGAGAACGAATTTTGATAAAAAAAAAATGAAAAGAGTTTTTAACCAACCATTTCAGGTGCTGCGTGACACGTACATATCCGAGAAAATTTTATCCATTGAAGTTTGATTTTAAACGGTGCCTCAACATTTCCGTGGGGGTTTGAATTTAGATGCAAGCATAGTACGATTGTACATATAAAATTTACCTGTCAATGAAGTTTAGTTTAATAATAGGCTTGGCTATCTTCGTAGGTAAGTATTTAACTGCACCTCTAGGGGGGGGGGGGGGGCAGCGGCCCCCCCCCTGCCCGTACCTCCCTACGCCCATGTTAGTGGGTAGTTAAATACTAGGTACGTCGTCGTCGTCGTCGTCTGTAAATATACAGTCGGCATCACTTTCGACAAGGCTAATCTTTATAATGTTATCTGTGCTTATGCCATTAAATTCCTGCAGAGTCAAAAATTATTGTGCCATTTGTGTCTTCGTGCCTGCATTCTCACTAAAGAGGTTAAAATAAATAACTAGTGTTCTCTCCTCGGTCCCTGGTGAGTTATCAAATAAAGACATTTTCCCACTGATTGGTAGCTCGTGCAAAGTTATCGCTTCATTTGCAGGTGCAGAGTCCTGCTGGTTCTACATCTAGGTACAAATCAACCGCAGTTCCTACCTTCTCAAGCAGGCAATATCTAAGTATATTACTTGAGGACGAATTTACAAAAGTAATTTAAGTAATAACTCTATCAATGGTAAAATTATTAAATAAAATAAACTTTATAGGTATTTACATCATTTGTAAACATATAAAAAACAGTAGGTAGATACAGTGCGCGTCAGAATTAAGTACCCCCTTGTAGGTATACAAACTATTTTCCCATGTAACTTGTCACAATTTTTGCAAAATTTTATCTCGCCGCCCCGCCGCGCCGCTCAGGATCGTACTGCCCTTCCATAATACTCAAAATCTGAAATTCCCAACAATAACAACTTTTGTGTCCCACATACATTGAGATAACGGGGGTACTTATATGTGACGCGCACTGTACCTCCACTTGCGTTTTTAACCCATATATGCCCAAAAGCACGAAAACGACCCAAACTTTCATCTCCCGCTTAATTGCCTCGAAAATGAAAATTAATAATAATAAATTGTGACGCCATTTAAGTATTGTATGATATTATAGCTAATCATCCATCACAGTTAACATGTCAACAGAACTAAATTTCTGTCGATTATTTGCAATGCAAGTTGTGACTCGATTTTTATCGCGAAATTTATGCACCGGCTCCGACAAAAATGTAAGTAATTATTTATTTACTAGGATTTTAGTTTCTATTTTTGAAATATTAGTAAACTAAATATATAATATAGGTACCCAAGAAACAAGTTTTGTGTAAAATAGTGTTTTTCACCCCGTTATTAGAACTAATATTTTGATGGGTCACTACCGACCCTCTGGGCTGATATGATACAGAATGTTGTCCTTTTTTACAGGTCACGTTGAGTACTGTCTACCAAAGAAATAGTAGATATCCTAAAGAGTTTGGGTAACGACGAAGATTTTCAAAACGTTGACGTCTATTTATGATGGAGCGATATCAAATGGGTGATTCAAGAGATGAAAACTGCGGCGATATTGATAGGTTGAAACCTACATCAGCTGCTTGCCCGCACCGAGTTGATCTTACAACACACCTAAGATATCTATCCAAGATTGCGAGGTCCTTGAAGCTGTAAGCAATTGCTGTTCCCCCAACTGATCCCGTCATCCCATCCACATCGAGGCAAACACGAAGTGCCGGATCTCAACCACAACCTAGAAAATGGATCAAGCGGGATCTGCATCAGTCAACTGAGGAGTGGACAGTTCCTCTACCATGAGCAGTATATATTTTGTCAGAAGCAAGTTAGCTCATTGACTTTTTGGAACTATTTTTCGACCAGGAGTTGGTAAAATTCATGGTGAGACATTCGGTTATGTATGCCGTAAGCAAAGATTCGAACACGGGCTTTACTCTATCTTCTGATGATATATAGTGCTTCATAGGGATACTTATTCTCAGTGGCTGGCTAGGCTCCCCTGTCGACACGACGAATATTTTGGGAACTAAACGAGTACACTCATAATGTTCTTGTCTCCAAATCCATGCGACGCAATCGATTCGAAGAGATCTTTCGATACCTTCATGTTGCTGATAATGACAATCTGCGCCCAGGTGATGTTCGGTTATGTTCCTGATTTCTAATTATAAATACTAGTACCTAAATGAGAAGAAATATAAAATTTTGTAATTAAAGAATAACATACTGATTTTAATTTACCCACATATTTTCCACTGTTGTCATACCGTTATTTGCCCGCGGGGTCGATAGTGACCCTTCAAAAAAAAGGAACTTTCAGTAGCTGAAACACGAAATAAAAAAATATGGGTCTAATTAGGTATATTCCTTTAAGAACAACATATGCAAAAATTACGAAAATCGGAGACGTAAATCTTTCTGGGCATATATGGGTTAATTAATTATAAATAAATACATGAATTAATATTACAAGAATTTTTATTAGGCTAACATGCAATATTAGGAGTTTTATTCCTAAAACAAGCTTAGAACCGATCTTCATCTTCGAAGTTTATGAATGATACTCCGACACCTTTGAGTATCAAAGTCCGACACCGACCAACGCGGCGACGACTCAGGCGACGACGAGACGATGCGACACTGGCAGAGTTGTGGCGTGGCGTGGCGAAAAGCAAGCAGCGCCTATAAATAAAGAAGTTGAAGTCTAAGGTTTTTCACTCTGTTTTTCAAAATATTAGGTCCTTACATATGAAATTGGCGTTTTTCGTACTGGCCACTTTAATCACAAATTTCTCCTCTTTGGAAGCGGATCCATCGCAAACCACGTCCGAGTTAGCTGCAGGCTGCGGTGTTAGTGATAAAACTGTTTTAATTCACTTGAAGCAAATTGGGAAGATTAAAAAGCTTGAAAGGTGGGTACCTCACGAATTGACTGAAGCAAACCGGCAAACGCGCGTCGACTGCTGCGTTACATTACTAAACCGGCACAATAATGAAGGTATTTTAAACCGAATCATTACCTGTGATGAAAAATGGGTTCTTTACGATAATCGGAAGCGCTCAGCGCAATGGTTGGATCCTGGCCAGCCAGCCAAATCCTGCCCCAAGCGAAAATTAACCCCAAAAAAGTTACTTGTAAGCGTTTGGTGGACTAGTGCCGGTATTGTTCATTACAGTTTTCTCAAATCTGGCCAGACTATTACGGCTGATGTCTATTGTCAGCAATTGCAAACCATGATGGAAAAGCTAGCGGCTAAACAACCTAGGCTGGTCAATCGCTCCACGCCACTGCTGCTTCACGACAACGCTAGACCACACACTGCGCAACAGACGGCTACTAAATTAGAAGAGCTTCAATTGGAAAGTCTAAGACATCCTCCGTACTCCCCGGACCTTGCTCCAACAGATTACCATTTTTTTCGAAATTTGGATAACTTCTTGCAAGGGAAAAAATTCAACTCCGATGGGGCAGTCCAAATCGCCTTCAAAGATTTTATTGATTCCCGTCCGACTGGTTTTTTTAGTAAAGGGATCAATGAACTACCTATAAGATGGCAAAAGTGCATAGAAAATAATGGTTCATACTTTGATTAATTAAATATATTATATTAAAAAATATTCGACTTTTTGTTCCTCCCATACAAAACGCCAATTTCATATGTAAGGACCTAATAAATAACGAAAACAAACAATCGTGTTGTTTACGCGACATAAGCAAGCACGTAGTTAGTGGTTTTATTCTCTCTCTTTCAAATAAGTGTTAAGTGGAGAATGGTAGACGCAAAGTATTCTGTTTCTTGGGATGATTACCGGAAAAGCATTTGCAATGGCCTCAGTGGTCTGCAGCAGGTACATAACTTGAAACACAATTTTGGACTGGATATTAGCATTGTTAAAACTTTTATGTTAAAAACAAACAGTAAAGCTACAGTATTTTTTCATTATATTTTCCAGAGAGGTGACTTTGTTGATATGACTCTGGCAGCCGATGGTCACCGTGTTATGGCCCACAAAATGGTTCTGTCTCTAGTTAGCCCGTACATCAGGGATTTGATCAGTTCTGCAGACTGCCCTCATCCAGTCATTTTTCTCAGTGTAAGTAGGTACAGTACATTTGAAAATGAGAGCTATATTAGAGTCAGATAATAAATTTTGATGGAAATGCTAGACTAGGTGAGTAGGGAAATCCAATCACCTTAAAGCATTTTCTTGCTAAATACTATTAACAGAAGATTTAATATCCTTATTTTTTTGAATGAAAATTAATGTAAATTAAATGTTTATAGTATAAACTTTAACAATGATAAATTATAACATTATCACATCAGAAAGTATCACATCAGACCCTCCAAGCAATCCTTGAGTACGCATACACCGGTGAAGTTCTGATTGCCACTGAGAGAATAGGAGAATTTCTAATGGCTTGCAAAGAACTCCGAATTAGAGGCTTAGAAGAGGTAAGTTCTCCAAAGTTAACTCTTTTCCTTACTGTCAGTATTGAATTAGCTTAATACCTAGTTAACTTTATTCTAAGCTTTTAACATATTTTCAAAATACTTTACAGAAATAAATCTCTAAAGGCAAATCATTTTATTTCAGAACACTATGAACATAGAAAGTGGACAACCTACATTATCTGATGTGGATATCCAACAAATTAACAGCAATGTGGAAATGGAACCACACATAGTCAACTCTACTATGAGCCCAAGGTTATAAACTTATAAATATTTTTTAACATACACAATCTAACCACATAATAAAAATTTGTTAAATAAACGTGATAAATACCCGTTAAAAAAATGTTAAATATAATAATTATGAGCCCAAGGTTAGATATTGGCCGTTGGCTAACTCATAGTTGGCGCCATTTCCTACCCATTCATTCATTTATTTACTGCATCATAACCTGCGCAGTTAAATATAATATTGTCCTACGAAAACACTGAACTTTTCCGCGAACATATCTATCAAAAGTAGGCTGGGCTTAATCAAGGTTAGAATGCTATTCTGGTACTAAATTTCATGCTTATCTGTTCAGCCACAGTGTACATATGTGTACTGTGGTTCAGCCGTTTGGACATCATAGAGTAACAAACATATAACGCCCATAGCGTTAGGCACTAACTTCAGGAGGTCTAATATGCAAAAAATTATGAAGATGATTTTATCCTTTTTCAGTTTTGATAATGATAATGACTCTGCAAATGGTCATGATGATATGAATGATTCACGTTCATACAACAAACCTGTTTCAAAACCTAGCAGTCAGTCTACTAGTACATCAGGTATCTTTGTCGTTTGTAATACCTAATCCTATTTTTAGCTTCACCCCGCTAATAATAAAATTAGTTATATCAACATTGGGATTTAAAATGTCATGCTTTCCAGTTATACAACAGCCAAATTCAATGTGAAATACCATTATTATTACAAAATTATATATTATAAGAAATTGTTGCAAGATAATATAGTAGAAACACTGATAATTTTAAAGGCTCTAAAATGTGATGTCTTAAATATCCAAATTTTTTGCTCTTACATTGATTTTACACTATACAAAGGCTGATTGCCGTGTGCCGTGTGGTGCCGGCATCAAAGAGCAAGGCCCGTGTTGCTCTATGGCCGGCATAGAATTTCACCACCCCTACTCTTCCCGTGGGTGTCGTAAGAGGCGACTAAGGGAAACACACCGGGGGGCGGGCAGCAGCGCCCTCTGCAGAACAACTGTACCGAACTGCGATCCCCAACCCGCATGCCCAGCGTGGGGATTATGGGCAATAACCCTATATGGGTAAGGACCAAATTTTTTGCATTTTGTGCGAGGGAATGATGTCACAGCAGTACTTTGAAATCATAACATAAAAAAAAGTTGTTAACTTAGGTGAGTTTTAAGACTTGATTACTAAAGTTTAACTTATTGTGCACCCTGTGCCTAATTCAAATAAAGATTTCTTTCACTAGATTTCTGTAAAATTCATTTTAGGAAAATCAAGATACTGAATCCATTTTCGATTTTCATACAAAATGTGAATGTCACAGCTCCGACTCCTCTAGGTTATTGCAATTTTATTCTAAAAATAAAAACTTTCTCACGGACTTTCTGTTTTATTTATAGTCACCGATATATTATCTTTACGTTTTTATTATTAGGATCTCGTTAAACGTTATAGTTTATTAATAATAATGATCATAATGAGTGTCACAGATTTCGTTCCGTTGTGCGATTCAGTTGTGCGACAGCATAACTCGAGAACTTGGCAATATTGGATAACAAATAATGCTTTATTGCAATGGCAACACCGTCATCTGACTCGTGACTTAATTCAGGCCAATTCTGCCATGTAGTTTTTCACTCAGTTGAAGAAAAGTGTGAAAAGTGCACGCGTACCATTAAAAATCCGGATTTTCTGTAAGACTTTTAAAGTGTTTTGTGTTAACTTTTGCTACTTTGCATTATTGATTCTATGAGATTATTTTGTCTATTATTGAACAACTCTGATGAGTATTCTTATAGGTGTTTATTCTTTGCAGTGTGAATTTTTTATTGCTGGGTCGTGGAGATTTTTACTCCTGTGTGCGACGAACGACACGAAATTGTGCGACGTGTCACAACGGAACATTGTAAAGATAGGTACACAATATTACTTCATGTAGGTCTTCTTTTAGTAGTTTTTATTCAAACATCTTAACAATAAGATTTTTTTTTATTTTATTATTAGACATTTTTCTATTGATTTAATAATTACCTGAACTGATTTTTTAAAGTATTTGAGTTTAAGCATTGATTTGGTATTTTTGTTATTTATTATATTACACATTATCTTGTTTTGTTAGTTTTTTTTATAAAGTCAATAATCATCATTTATAAACATCATGTTATTATTATATAATTTTGTAACTTTTATTCTTTTTGACATATTTGAAGAAAAAATATTTTTCGTGCCGGCTATTTAAAATTAATTTTGTTTAGGTAGTACATAATGTATAATCTGTGATATTAAAATTAATAAATAGTGGTATATATGTATGTACTCATATATTTTTTTTCAATATAATATTATCAAAATACATATATTACACTAATGTCCTTGTTTTTTTTTTACCCACAACATCCCGATCTATTATAGTAATAGGTAGGTACCTAAGTAATAAAATAATTAAACTAAGGAAAATCACAACTTAGGATTTTAAGTATATAGGTACCTAATTTATTTTTCCAATGTTGAGAAGAATATGAATGCAATTAATTATGCTAAACATTGTGAATTTGTGATCATTTTTAGACCCATGTACACTAACCTTAACAAATTCCGTTGTGCTACATTTGCTCTGTTGTGACACTTTCCGCTGTGATTTCCGTTGTGCAACGATGCAAAAAATTTGGTCCTTACCCATATAAGAGGCCTATGTCCAGCAGTGGACTATTATAGGCTGGTGATGATGATGAAAGGCTGATTGAACCCTAGATAGATTAAAATAATATACCTACTACAGTATTCTAATAACCTTAAAAGATCTACAAAAAAGTCCGTGATGGTAATATATCTAGTATCAGCATTCCACCCGTGCGATGCCGGGAGTCGCTTGTCATAAAAAAAAAATGAGCTGAACTGTAAAAGATGCGATTCTACTTACAGATGCAGGATTGAAGTTCACAGTTTCAAACCAGGGGACAGCACAGATAGTGTTGAACAGATTTTTGTACAATCACCGGCATACACGGAAATGCGGCGCTAGCTTATGGAAATGTTTCAACTATACGCACCCCGCTAAAAATAACCAACGGTGTCCCGCTTTCGTTGTTCTAAACGATAATCATGTTGTTCAAAGGTTGGTTGATATGATAAGTACCTACTCATGTCTATTAGGGCCTTGCTTTATCTTTTTTTCATTGTTTTATGTATCTCAAGACATGTGGGCTATCAAACGAAAGTACCTAATGGGTTTGTAGATCACAAAACAGTTTCTGAAATTTCACGATCCGGAGACATCCGTTAACTTCTGTAGGTTCCTGCGAAAGTAACTCTGTCTGTCTGTCCGTCTTTCACGCCTTAACTACTGGACCGATATTGATGAAATTGATATGACTTTGTCTAAAGGACAAGATGCTTTTTATGTATAGGGATAGTACAGGGTCACTCGATATAGGTACCTACTCGAATAATATAATATCCGAACCATTTTTTAGTCGCGGGCAAAAGCGAGTAAGTAAATAATAAGATTTGGTTTTGATTTGCAGAGGACGTGCACACAACCACCCATTTCACGACGACAAAATCCTTAAAAGAGTCCGAGTGCGAAACATGTTCACGTCTATGACAGAAACGCAGAAAATGATTGAAAAGAAAGAAGCGCAGAAAATTATTGAAAAGACGAAAGCGTTAAACCAAGTGCCTGAACTAAAATCTAACAGTAGACCTCAGGGTAAAAAGGACCCAGAAATTGAATACATTGAAATGCCATCAATAAACATTTGAAATAACCTTGTATCCTTTTCTTTAAGACATCTTGTTCAGTGTTTTTTTATTGTAGTTAGTAGTTTACTGCTGCTAAGGAACCTAAGGCTTAGAAGTGATTTGATAAATACTTTCTAAGTTGAGTCGACATTAAGAGTTCCACGGCGGCATCAGGAATAGGGCCTCTCAATCCATTCTATTATATTTACAAGCATGGATTGACTTGATGACTATTGTTTGTGAAATAAATAAAATGACCGTGACAGCTCGAACAAATATCTGCAGGTCGTACCTATACCTATTAGTCCCCAAGCGGGAATCGTACCACCAACCTCCTGCGCCGCCGCCTCATAAATGTCACTCATAGTCAGCGTTTTATATTATTTATATGTTATGAAGGGCAGCATACCTCAAACAGACAGTAGGTACCTACACTCATTGTGTGGTTGTAGGCTTTTATAGCTACTAAGAAAAAATATATATGTACTAGCAACATTATTTTATTGAAACGCCTTTTTGCGTCAGGGTATTATCTTCATAAGTCTCTAGTACATCGGCCAAATGTTCATTGTCTCTAGGTTTCTTGAACTGCCTTCGTTTTTGAGCGGCTTTCTTCCTTTTGGGTGCTATCGGCTTTTTCTGCCCATGGTCCTGCATAGATTTGATGCCTTGCTTTTCTAGATATTCCTCAATTTTGGCGTCGTCCATAGCGTCTACAGCAGTTGCGCGCCATAATTTCACAAATTCTTCATCAACCTGTAATTTATAAGCCAATTAGTTAACTGCTTTCTAAACCAATCAATAATAGACATATCATTATGTTATAGGAAACTTACATCTAATGTAGCTGTTTTGTCATTATAAAACAGTATTTTCTTCTTATCAGTAGGTCTGGTTATGTACAGTATTTCTTGTGCTAGGCTCTTTAGTGCTCTTTCACAATGAGGCAAAGATTCCTGTACATCTTCTAAAAGAATACCACCTAAGCCTTTCAAATCTTGCTGTTTTAATAATCTGAAAAATAAGGAAAACAATTTGAAACAAATGCTAATGCCTATGCATGCATCATAGTTTGGGAGTTGCACAGCTGAACATACAACCAAAAAAGTAGGTTTTGCCATTATACCAATGTTTGGAGGGCAGATTGACCTGTCTGTTAAAATACAATTGTGCAAATTGCTATCCTTAAAAACACATGAACCTATATGTCTGGAATAGTATTTTAAGTATAGAGACAATTGATTAAAGTGAACAATTAATCAAAGTGATCACTTTATTTCCCATTTTTATTTCATACTAGCGGCCCGCCCCGGCTTCGCACGGGTATTAAACAAAAATTTCAGAAATTATACACACTAACACGATGGGCTTCACAGTTTTCATACGGATCCCTTACTTGACTTGACTTCTTTGATATGACAATTTTTTGTAACAGCCAAGAACACTGGATTTTTGACATAGACTCGACACTCCATAACTGACACTGGCCGTAGAGAAAAGCAAGCACCGTGCGCTATTATTATTCAACCTCTTTTTCTATTCTGACGCGCCAATTTTTTTCTGTACATAATTAGTTTTCCTCAACCAAAAAATTTACCTCAGTAATGATTTCTTGTCCTTAATTTTGTAAACTGGTTTGAAATTGTACTTTCCATCCATTGTGCATTCTATTTTAGGGTTGTTTTGTAGAGCCTCCGTTTGTAGCCACTGGAAATATATTTTTATGGATAAATCAACATTTAGACAAAAGTGAGGCCAAAATCATAAAAGCCCCAGTTGTTTATTTGCAACATTAGTTGGTAGTTAGCTCCTTTGTTTCTAAATTGTAAGTACTAGTTCTAATTTGGATTTAAACACAAGACTTCCAGGCATCTTGGCATTAGACTATTATTATTTTAGTATCCCTGTTTAAGTAAGCTGACCTGTTTCACTTTGTTGCCAACATCTAGCTGATTGGTTTCATCGAGAACCTCGTCCAGGGTCAAAGGATGGTCATCACCTTCCTGGTGCCTAGACCTCATGTGCCTAACAATTCGGGCCAGCACACCAAATCTGTATGATGAGCTGCCCGACATTGTTTTGTAACTGAAAATTAAAATTTATTATATTTCAAATGTTTGCTGACAACCTTACATTAACCATAGTGTTTTCTTTCAAAGATATAGCTCCAAATACATTGAGTGACCTTTCTATAGATCTACTTTATTTTTCATTCGAGTAGCTGCTCAAAAGCAATGATGTTCCGCAAAGCCTGCAAGCCAGAACCAAAATAACATTAGCCTGGCATCCTACTCTGAACTAGACAATGTATTTTAAGGTTTCACGCAAAATCAACTCTTGTGTTGCTGAGCTGCATAAGATATGTAAGTTTTTGCAAAAAAACTAATCATCAACTTTGATGAGTTATTATGAGTACTGACTGGGTCCCACTGCTGGACAAAGGCACTTAGAGTTAAAATAGATAAGTTAAGAATATAATAGTGATCTTTACTTTTCCTGATATGTCTTTATTATAAAGGGAAAGCTCTTACTTGGAGGCATCAAGCTTTGGTGCTGAGCTGGCCGAGCTGGTGGATTTAGATTTCTTTTTGCTGTCATCTTTCTGTTGGGAGTCATCCCGTTTTTTCTTTTCTATACTGAAAAAAAAAGATATTTTTAAAGACAGAAATCGGCTTAAAAATATCATACTTTAAAGTTTTTATAGTAAGGTACTTTTAAGGGGCTTTCTGTCAAAACTTTAAATCATGATTTTTCATGATGGCATTTTGTGAACAAATTAGACCATTAAATATAAGAAATAAAGACCTTCAAAACTGCAAACAGGAAAATTGTATCAACTTAGATTTAATTGATAGTCAGGTGTCCATTGCTCGGGGGTCGGGCGGCGGGGCGTGGGAGTGAAAGTCATATTAGCCATTCTTGGAGCAGCCAAATGGCACTCTGTAGTCGAATTCAGATCGGTGTCAAGCGAAGTAGCCAACACGCACAATAGAAAATGAAACGTACCTCGGTGTAGCTAGAGCTTTTTTCTTGAATGCTTCACGCTCCCTGAGCAGTGCGGGATCCATTTTTATTTACACGTTGATCTGGATACTGTACTGGTAAGTAAAATTCGTACTTTCTCAATGTATTTATCAAATCAAAGTTTTCTTTTTACGTTTGTTTACAAAGAAATCATGGATCGAGCGAGCCAAACAAAATTCATGCAATTTCAACTTCTTATTTTATGGCTCTCTGTCTTTGCTGTCACTCTTGCCAGTGTCTATGTCAAAAGAGAAAAAAAACTTTACAAGAGATCTTGAAAACTTAATTAAGAAATCATGAACCTACGAAATTATATTACTGAAATTATGAGATAGAATTTAAATATATTTGAAGTTTAATCTTTTATTCAGATTTATGGCTTATGTACCTACAGTATGTAGGTACACCAAAAGGCTACATGCTTGCACAAATGGTTATATAATTTATGTGTCTAGGTACATACAACAGCGAATGCATGCAAACGAGATTGAAAATTTTTGTATGGTGGATGACCATCAGCTACCTACCTCAGTGAGGTCGCTAGTAATAGTACCTACTTCAATGACCTACCTACGTTTTTTTTAATGCGCTGCACATGATTATTTGGATTAGATTTACCTTTTGGTCATAAACTAATAGTTAAACATTGAAAATGTTGTTGATCGTAAGATCCAGTTAGATCAAAATTACTATTGCTCTCATTGTGTTTCGATTGTGATGCTTTAGGGCACATTAACATGCGCTTCTTTTTTGATTTCGTGAAATCTGGCACCTGGCTTAATAAGATATTTTGCTATTACCTAATGAGAAAAAATCTACTTATTAATAAATTATTGAAATAGTTAAGACAGAGTACCTAGTTGAAATATGTTAGTTTTTGTTAACAATTTCTTTTTTATATTCAGCTTTATAACATAAAATAGTAGCCATACACGGTCATATGACGGTGTAGACTAGAAGTGTAAATAACTTACAATTGAGCAGCTTAAACAGGTAGACTTTGCACTTTGTTCAATAAACCAAATTGACGTCAAATTACGCTAAAAATTTGAAAATGTAAAATTTTAATGTATTTGGAACTTATCGATGATTTTTTGGTTTTATTATTTATTTTGTAGTAGGTAAGTATAAAATACCTACAACTGAGATATTTTTTTCTCAAAAAACTTACTCTATTACTTAGGTAGGTACCAAGTTTAATTGTCAGTCGAACTATCAGAAAGAAAATACGAGCGATAACTTGTGGATCCACCTAAATGTTGGGTCTAATTAACTTTATAAAACATAGCTAAATTTTATGATACCTACTACTGCTACTACCAATATAATAATATACTTATAATAAGGAAATATAAAACTTCAAAAAAGCAGTTTCCTAATTTTTCAGTTCGTAGGGTGATGGAACCAGTAAGTGACACTTTAAGGCATTTGTGTAATTTGATTTCTTATAACTTTTTTTTAAACAAAGATATTAAAACAGTTTTTAGTTTAAACTACAGGTATTATTATTGGGAAAGGCATGGCTGTCGTAAGTTTTACAGAAAAGCTACATGATGGTCATTACAAGTTTAAAACCAAAATTACTTAAAATCTCCAATAATGAACACGAAAAATCCAGTAATAAACCCCCAATAAATGACACTCTCCAATTATGAACATCCAGTATTTGACACTTACCCAGTAAAGAATACCTAGTAATTGACACAAATCACAACAGAATTTAAGCGCTATAGAAATAAAAAAATATAGTAAGAAAAGTAAGATTTATTTATATTGAATAAAAACACTTTTAAACTGCTTACTTGATCAATGATTGATCACACATAGATACATACATACACACATATTTTTGTGTAAGTAGGTAGATACTTGCGTAATGTAAAGCCCATAATAGCCTTTTGTAAATTAAAAAATACTTCTGAAAACCTTTATAAAAACTTATTTATATTTTAAAATACATTTTCAGTTGTATACCATATTTTATCAGTAGAATCAGACCATTTAAAAGATCTTCCCATAGAAAACACCTTCGTGCTCACTTCATATTAGTTTTTATCAAGTCTCATTCTGGCTCTTTCAGCTTTTTCTTGTTATTTATTCCTCTACGTACAGCTCTACATTGTTTTACAGGAGCCATCTAGAACAAAATCAGTGAAAACCAGTAAATGACACTTTTTTGTACCCAATAATCGACACATTGTTCTTTACTGGTATTCGTGTTTCGATCGGTGTATTTCAAATATATACTTAACCAGCAAATTAATTAGAGCTAAGTTGGCTTAGCAACCAAAAAAGTGAACAAAACCATAAGTATGGACAACTGTCGATTTTAGGAGTAAGTCACTTTCTCAGTACCAGTAATGAACAACAGAAATAAATAAAAAAATGGTGCCCCGATGCAATACTGATTATAAAATTAGTATACAAATTCATTTAACTTTACAAAAAATAAAACATAATACAATAATATTTACTAATGACGAAATTATAGGCAAAAACGTGTACTCACATTCTTATGGATTTCGTTAAAAAATCCGCGTTTATTTCTGTTAACGACCCGGGCCGGCACGTTCACTCCTCCATGGTCTTGTAGTGCAATGTCAGATTCTCTTGACGTATTAAAAAATGTCAGTCGGAAGTGAGTTGACCATGGTTTAGTGTCACCATGTGGCAAATTAAATACTGAAGCTTACTATAGATCAACGAAAAAAAAGTGTCGACCACTGGCGCTTGTCGATTACTCTGGTTCCATCACCCTAGGTATCTCTCTTTCTCGATTTCTTCGCCGCTGTCCAATTTTGCCTGCTTCTGCTACGTAAAAATGATCATGATGATATCAAGGTGGTAAAACAAAACCATAAATAATTTAATAGGTAGGTAGGTACTAGCTGTGGTACTAGGTAGATAAAGAAACTGAACCACAGATATACAGGGTTACTGGTTATTCGACCTATTCCTGCTAGCAGGTTGTGGAGGAGGTTATTTCCGTTGAATTAGACCATAATGTTCTAGAGCGAAAGTCAACCGTTTCTGAGAAAAAAAAATAATGAAGTATAGAAATAGCGTCCTATTATTACAAACAAACAGTACGAAATGACTGACTAAAAGCATTCTAACTTGACATTCTCGATAGTTAGCAGGTACCTAGAACGATTCCGAGAATTCGTTGTTTATGTTCATACATAAACAATTTTTCAAATGCTTGCGTAATTCGATACCTGGACCATTTGATATGCGTTTTTACCTTAAGCCCTACAACCGATCCCAAGTTTACATACGTTTCTAAAAAGCTGAAAGAATGGACATGTTTTTAAAATAATCTGCACGCCAAATGTATTAGCATATTTTTTTTAATGCCATTCTTTTGGACCTAATTAAAAGAAAATATTGAACATTCATGATGTTTCTGTCTAGTATTTCCTAATGGTGAGATACATCTGTAGTTTTTGTGTTGTAAAAGAACGCATGTTTTGTCTTCTTAATAAAACATAAATAAAAATTTGATTATAACCGATACTTTTTTTTTAAATATTTTTTTAACCCCCTAACCTCTATTTATTGATGAAAAACTTCATTATTTTTTTTCTCAGAAACGGTTGACTTTCGCTCTAGAACATTATGGTCTAATTCAACGGAAATAACCTCCTCCACAACCTCCTACTCCTAGCAGGAATAGGTCGAATAACCAGTAACCCTGTATAATTTACATATAGGTATATATCTGTGAACTGAACCTTGTCTGTTGTAGAATGTTTTATTCCCAATTAGTACTGGGTGGGACAAATTTTGTCCCACCCATACAACTTGACTATGTTCATAGTGATTCGGAATTTAGAGCCTATTTCTACTTTTTGTTAGAACTAAAACCGTATTATTTAAAAATATGGGCAACATACCTACCTAAAATATCAATAGGTACATATAGGCACCTAAATGATTTTATTATTCATGAAATATCCGTTACATAGAAATAAGACGAATCGCCGCGCGCAAAATGGAATGTCTTTTGTTTTTCTTAAAGAAAACAAGTTTCTTGTTGTCGAGAGCGGTACGCGACCGGAAAATAATATTGTTTGTTGTAGGTATGTGTAGGCAGCATAACCCAGGGCCGTAGCCAGAAATACTATTCGGGGGGGTCGAGCCTCTGACCCGCCCGAGACAACATGCAACATCTTTATACATTATATGTACTTATGCTACTTATGCTAGTACCCGGAGTGGTTTTCAACCAAGCACTTTCCAAAAAAATCGATATAAAAATAATAACCATGGGTAACGGCGAGCGGATAGAGCCGCGAATTTTTTCAGATTTTTCCGATGTTTTGTAAAAAAGTAGGCAAAAGTGTGACAATAGATGTGACAGCTAGCCCCAAATATTTTAAAAACTGCGGTGGTCATTTTGGAGATTGGTATGCCAGCAACAAAGAAAAAAATGTGAGAAATACAAAAATTAAATAACTTCGAGTGTCATTTTCGGGTGACAAAAAAGTTAGTAGTATTAGTTAAGGGGTAGGTATAACAATTCACATTAATATTATGAGAGAATGGCGAGCGAAGCCAGCCGCCAATTTTTTTACATATTTTCGGCAGGCTGATAAAACTGACCGAAAGGCTACAGAATGAACGGCGAGCGAAGCGAGCCGCAATTTTTTTACATATTTTCGGCAGGCTGATAAAAATGAACCAAAAGGCTACAGAATGAACGGCGAGCGAAGCGAGCCGCAATTTTTAGTGCGACCTTTCGGATGATCTATAAAATAGAATCAAGAGTGACAAAAGATTATGATTAGCGAACCTTGAAACTTTTAGAGCCAAAATTATAACAGTGAGTGGAGTGACCGCCGATATTTTGTTGTGTTTGCGGCCGCTGAAAATTTTTGAGAACTTGTGGCATTTTCGCAAGTTTGTTAAAAAGCTTAGAATAATCCCGAATTAACGGCGAGCGGAGCGAGCCGCGAAATTTTTTGTGACCTTTTCGGCCGTTATTAAATAGTTTAGAAAAGTATGTTATAAATAAATACATGACAGTAAACGGAGAAAGCAATTCAATTACGGAACGACAACAAAATAGGTCTATTGATTTATAAAATTAAAAGTAATGTCGTGATCTGCCTGCCTAGCTGGAATCGGCCGTAAATGAATGCGATGCGTGCACCCAGCTCATTTAAAAGCTAGAGACGAATTTTGTCGAAAAAAAGTTTGAGTTTTCAAAAGATAATAATTTAAAGAAATATTTAAGTGCTTACATACAGTACAATGTACTTATGTAGATACACAATAGGAATCGCATGGCATGGTGCGCGAGCGCGCCCCGTCCGCCACCGACGACTCAGAGCGCGCTGTTGTTAATCGGAGACGAAATGAGACGAAAAAATTTTTGTGTTTTTAAGAGAGAATAGCTATTTAAAGTAAGCCGCACTTTCCACGTACGAGTACGTATCCGAGAAAATTTTACCTACTCAAGTTTGATTTTTAACAGTGGCTCAACATTTCGGGGGGGGTTTGAACCCCCAAACCCCCCCCCCCCTCCCTACGGCCATGGCATAACCTGTGTAAGTGTAGTGTAGCTGAAGACCAGTTGATCTCAGTGGTGGCACACTGAGGACGTGTCAGTGTTCCATTCAATGGTAATAGTTTCGTTGCCTCCAATAACATACATTGACCAACTTAAAAATGAATTGTTTGTATTGTTGTTCCATATTATGTATAATTTGTTTTATTACAGATGAGTTGGCTTCGCAAGTTTCATATTTACACGGTCCACCTAGTTATTTTATTCGGGTAAGTTTAAATACCTACTTAATAAAATTTAGAATTAGGTACCTACTAATAATAAAAAAGGTAAGGTAAAATCATATTCTATCGACGCGGAATCGGTTTACGCTAGTTAGAAAAAGAAAGGTGTTTGAATATTTCTACTCTATGTTCGTTGTATAGATATAACTAGGCAACGTCCGTGACTCGCACTCATCGAATCGCGCCGCCGCCGCGCCGCCGCCGGCGGCGCCGCCGGTCGTCCTAGCATAAAACATAATTGATTTAGGTACACATTATTCAATACTTTTAAGCTTTTTTTATATCCCGTTTTAAATAACACTAGCGGTCGGCCACGAATGCACGATCATTTAAAATAAAATTGCCCTTTTACAACATAAGCTTGGGTTAGTTACAATATTGAAGTTTCTTAAGGATCTTTAACTTTTTGAAAATATTCTATCGCCATCAGCAGATCGGTCCAGTACGTTCGGAGCGTACAATCAAACGTCTTCATTTATGTTGGTAATATTGATATTGACTACTTAGCAGGTAGTAGGTACCTACTATACTCGTAGATAGGCGATAAGGTTTTCCGATTAGATTACTGAAAAGTAACAAATCGGAACTATTTACTTAGATACAGTTGGTCTACATATTTTTCTATTATAGAAAATTCAGATTCGGATTCAGGTAGCGTGGTACGAATTTTGCTACAACTCGAAAACTAGCAAGTTAAATATTTCCTTACCTTAAAAAGATTGAAGTGAACATAAAACCAAGTGATCACTTTTTTTCTTAATTTTACTTGAGAAATAAAATTTCATGAAGTGTCCAAGAATCTGATCTTGAAGTCAGAAAAGATCCTGTAAGGTCTAAAAATAAAAAATCGCAGAGCTTGTGTCATGGCCGCATGGGTAGGTATTAGTTGAATGATAGTCTTATTAAAGCAATCCGATCCTTAAAAATACCTACGTAGGTACTCATAACTTAAATTTAAGCACTTAAAATTTTCTCTTATGCATGTTACATGCACAGTATACATATACACTGTGTTACATGTTCGTTTTATAGAACAGTAGTCCCGTAGTACATGTAATGATCTAGTTTATGGGGTAAATGCACTTTATGTAACATCTGCGTGGTCTCATTGAACTTTCGATCGAGTCTATCGATAGCGTGCGATGCAAAATGTAAAACAGTTTGAAGTTAAACAACAAAGCAGGGGGCCTTAAGTGGACCATTATGAGGTCGGCAGCACCGCTCCGCATCGTGTATTTTATTGAAGAGTATGGAAACCAGGTTCGAGATTATAGCCTCAACCTTAATGTAACAAATGGTATTCCACATTTGCACAGTCATCATATTTTTACTAAACAATAATTCTTGCAGCGTGACATCTGCTGATGATCAGTCACCATGGCGTTGGTCATGCGAAGGCAGATCGTGCGTGAAGATCCGCAACAATCCGCAAAATAATGACCCTGTCCTCAGCTTGGAGGCTTGTAAGATGTTCTGCAATGACCACGGTAAGTTTTATATAATGAGGACTAGCGGTGCGCCCCGGCTTCGCACTACCCGTGGGAAGCCGGGCCGGACCGGGCCGCTAGTAGTTTTACAAAAATTATATTTTTCATGCGGATCCTTAACTTTTTGAAAATATTTTATAGTCTTTGTTCAGCACGGAAAATGAAGGATATTTAATTGTGAAATAATTTTTCAAACGGTCCAGTACTTTCGGAGCCGATTCAATTCAAACAAACAATCAAATCTTTCCTCTTTATTATATTAGTATACCTAGATACGACCATGAATGTACGACACATGTTGAGTAGGTATTACATTGTTTGATTGTTACCTACTTATTTACTTAAGCATAATTGCATTTTAGGCTTCGGACAGAGATTAAAATGAGATTATTTTGTAAGCCTAAAGATATTTGAAAAATTATAAATCTGGTAGCAACCTGCGAACTAAAGGGTGGCAATAAAAGTGCCCTTTCATTAAAAATATAATCACGTAATTTTTGAGCGAGTTGTGATATTTTTATTCCACTGTAAAAACTTAAACTAAGTAGCTATGTTCTATCCGATTAAGTGTAGAATTAAATATGTTCATTCATACCAACACAAAATAAAGAGTAAAGAGGAAAACTGTTAATAGACCTTGTCCTACTATTCGTGCCTAGGTCTGCTGTGGCCAAAACCCACTGGAGATACCGACCTCGGAAACTTCTTGTCCAAGATCAACATTAACAGCATAAACGTTGAAATTCACAAAAATGGACGGTCCAACGATTTGATGGAAGCCGCTGGGAAAGTGAGTTATTAATTGCTTTTTAATTTTCGAGCTTCATTTAGTGGTTTGAAGCTGACTGCTACTTAATATTCTTTACAGAGGTTCATAGACGTTGTTTCGAAGGCGGTGCCAAAGGGGATATCTCCGAAGGCAACAGGAAAAGTGTTGACTGTATTCTTAGTCAATAGCGATCCAGATTTAAAAGGTGAGCTCATTTATTTGCTATGGGTTGGTATATACTATATACAACTACTATAAATACAAATAAATGATTATTTGCTATATACTATATAGCAAATAATTAAGTTTTTATTTCTTTTTGACGAATAACTTTATCGAGTTTAAACCTCAAAATATAATTTTACAAACTCTGGCGACCTTTTGCCCATATAACCCTATATGGTGAGAATGTGTCGCTAGTACAATGATCTCTTATCTTCTTTATATAAAAATGACAATATACACGTCATGCATGTTTGACGAAAAATATTTAAATGACGAATGGTCATCAATGCGTCAGTCTAGCGGGTACCTACATTAACAAGAGTCATAAAACCAATGGTCGATTGAGGTTTCTGATTATCTTATGGAAACCGCACGTAG
Organism: Eupithecia pulchellata; assembly: GCA_963931895.1. Lineage (NCBI taxonomy): Eukaryota > Metazoa > Arthropoda > Insecta > Lepidoptera > Geometridae > Eupithecia > Eupithecia pulchellata. The sequence continues at coordinate 11,167,713 of OZ007530.1, forward strand.
GTACATACGAACTTTAATTGAGTTACCGACTGTGTTCGGTTATGGTTAACTATCGAGCGATAATGTATTTTCAGTATTTTCACCATACTTTGACGAGAGCTACAACATTCGCGTCTCAGCTTCGTCCAGTGAAAGGATCAATGCAACGATAGCTGCCAATACGTTCTTCGGCCTCCGACATGGCTTGGAAACTCTCTCTCAACTCATAGTTTACGATGATATCAGAAATCATCTTCTGGTAAGACGTAAACATCAATTGAACCTATCTAGTTAAGGCGCATACAGTAGCTGATTGCTCCTCTTTGGAGGCTTTCTTCTCCTAGAGTAGTCAATTTTATGGGCTGAAAAAAATATATGTTATACATTGACCTTTTATCTGTAAAGTGAACGTACAAAAATGTTCTACGTGCTCGTTTACCTGGTGAAAAAAAATCACAAAGTGGAGCTGTTTCTGGCTGAAAAAGTGTATCTACTTCTAAACTACTTAGAATTTTATACTTTTTTTTTCACCATCATGTCGGCAAAGACTTTATCTTCAAACTGAACGTATGATTTTGTGATACGACGGTTTTTCACATAGAAAATCATTATTTTAAATTTTTGCGTATGATTAGTGGGCGGTAACCTTTGAAGGTAGTCTGCGCGGGCGACGGGCGGCAGTGAAACCCTGACTGTCGTACGGGGAGGTTGTGTTCGTCTGCCTCGCGCTCTAGGTGAGCGCGAGGCGTACTTTTGCTTTTTTACTATAATGCTATATTGATGCACATAGACGCTTTATTTATTATTCAAAGTTATCCGCGCATGGACGCTTTATTTGGTGTAAGACAGTTTGTAAAATATTGAAAATTCCGAAGATCAGTAAGCTGAAGAAAGCCAGAGCTCTGAAAGCTCGTTATTTTAGAAAATTTATGCTATTGTAACTACCTATTAGCAATCTTATGTAGATTTTACATATTTGTATATTTATTTTAGGAGATCGGGTAGGTACTAAACTAGGTAGGAACAAATGAACGACAATGTAAGTAAATACTCCTTAGACCTACCCATTTATTTGTTTTATTACTGATCTTACATTATTATTTATTTATAGATTTACAGTGACCGGACAAGTTGAAACTGGAGTGAAAATGTTTTGCTACAGGTAAAACATCCATTACGCTTAGGTAGGTAGCTAATATTAGGTAGGTAGCTATGATGTATTATGCGACGAAATAAAATATGTACCTACGTACGGCATTCTTCCTAACGCGGTTCATGATCGTCTTCAGAATTCTAGTATGGCTGCAACAGTTCTATGACTCTCCGAAGTGAAGCACTAGGTAGGTACACCCCCACCTTACTTACTGTTATGAAATGGGAATGGGATTCAAAATGTAAAGGAGACTGGGTAAAAATGGTACATAGCCTTTTTTCACCTCCTAGAGCTCGGATATTTTTAAACTTACGAGATCTGAAATCATAATTACTATTTTAAGGGGTAGGTATTTATCGCGTTTTTACGGGTATTTTTTATTTACGAGTATTTTTACGGGTTTTCTTCGCGACGGCCACCCTTTGTACTTGTACATAATTATCTAGAATTCTAGATAAACAAGAACGACAATTGCGAGTGTAACTCGCGCGCCGAGGGTTTTGAACTTTTGTCGTTTAGGTTGTTACGTTTATTGACGACCTCTTGGCGCGGTGGGCTTACAACGCAGGAGGTTGCGGTTACTACAGAGATTAGTGGGTAGGTAAGTGCGTTGATACCAACGCACTTATTTTTTTTATTTTTATTTTTTTTATGTTTTTCCTGTAAAATATAGATTTACAATGTGTCTGGTCACCGGTGTCGGAGACTTTGGGGGGGGGGGGGGGGGTGAAATACGGTAAATTTTATCGACAAATCACTATTCCTATTTTTTTTTCTACCTCCATGACAAAATGGCAGCCATTTTGTTTTCTTTTGCCTCGAAGCACGGGTGCTTATACTGATTTAGCTATAGCAACCCATGTAGAGGTCCTAGGAAGACGATAGAGGGCTTATTTGATAGACAATAATGTGGACAATAAAGCAACGATAACATTGTTTCCATTTCCATTTTATAATAGAGGAACAAATAATTTATGAAACCTAAAAAAAGATTTTTTGAAAATTTTTTTTTGATTTATTAGCTTTTTCATAGAATCCAAACTGTCAAGCTACATGTTTTTTGTTTTTAAACGATAGTAAATACTGTGTGCTTTAAAATAAGTCTTGTATCTTAGCTATAAGTAAGATAGTTTAGAAGTTTATTAAAAAAATCTTTTCTTTTTGTTTTGTAAATTCTTTTTTCCTCCTCTACTATAAAATGGAAATGGAAATAATGTTATCATTGCTTTATTGTCCACATTATTGGCTATCAAATGAGCCCTCTATCGTCTTCCTAGGACCTCTACATGGGTAGCTATAGCTAAATCAGTACAAGCACCCGTGCTTCGAGGCAAAAGAAAACAAAATGACTGCCATTTTGCAATGGAGGTAGAAAAAAGATAGCAATAGTGATTTTTCGATAAAATTTACCGTATTTCACCCCCCCCCCCCAAAGTCTCCGACACCGGTGACCAGACACATTGTATATTTATCTACAAACGCTTTGTACATTTTATATCGATCACTCTGCAATCTTCGGAGAAAGGGGGGGGGGGGGGTTTTCAATTTTTCGACCTTTATCTAAATATTTCGAAAAGCATAAAACCTTTTGAAATTTCAAAAACTGTTTTGGAATGTGCAAATTGATACCCCACCTCACTCGACGGGGGTAGTCTCCCCTTTAGAAATCCCCCCCCCCTTTTTGACCATAATTTTTAAAAGTAGTTATGTTAACAGACTTCTCTGGTAGTCACCACTTTAGAAATTTTTCCCGCCCTTTTATGACCATATTTCAAAAAGTATTATTTTTACAGACTTCTTTATATTTTTCCTGTAAAATATAGATCCATATCTTCAAATACTTGGTACATTTTACATCGATCGCTCTGCAATCTTCGGAGATAGGTGGGGGGGGGGGAGGGGGAATGGTAATTTTTTCGACCTTTATCGAATTTTTTCGAATTTTTTCGACGTTTTAGAATGATAATATTCAAATTATCATTCTAAAACGCACTTTTATTTTAAGTTATATTAACAAAAATCATAATTATTGATAGTTTAACTTGCCTTTGGTATATAAAAATCCTCGTTAGATGTTATCGAAGAGCATCGATACACTTTCATTATATTGTGTCAAAATTTACTTATGAATGCTCAAAACACATCTCGGCAAGCCCTAGGCCGCTCGTTGACAGACAGTCGGTGCGGTTACAATGGATGCTTTCGGACCTTTTTGTGAACGTTTTAGTGACGGCGCCACTCAAATCCATTCAGTCAATTATTAGATAAGGCTAGTGTATCAATGTGCCCCTTGTATCAATGCACCCCGCCTCCCCCTACTGAAAATCTTCATTTTAATTTTTTATTTATTTTTCTATAAATCTGTGCGGGCGCACTAAATGTATTATTTTTTCAAATTTCAAGTCAATAGCTGCAGTAGTTTCTGAAATATTATGGATTCAAAACACAAAACAGAATCAAAGTCATAAGGATCCCTGGACCAAGAGACAAAATTTATATATCGTAGATTTTTTTTCTTTTGTTTTCTTTCTGCTGGTTTTTAGGGTTTTGACCTCGGTTTCAAACCCCTAAAAAACAGCAGAAAGAAAATAAAAGAAAAAAAATCTACTATATAAAAGTAAATTTGTCTCTTGGTCCAGGATGCCCTTTCTCCTCTTGCTTAGAAATTTACTGTTTTATCAAATCTTTACATCCGATTTCTGGCATCATTTCTTTGAATAGGTGTAAAAACCTATATGTAAATACCATGTAATGGTAATTTTTTTCTCTTGGTCCATTATGACCTTTTTCCTTTAGCTCAGAGATTTATTGTTTCAAATTATTCCACCCGTATAACCTACCTATCATTGATATCCTACAAACATTGAAAATTAGAGAAGCTTGTATGAATGTTTGTTACCATGTACCTAACTACTAAACTGATTTGCATAAAACTTTCGAATGATTGGAATATAGGCTAGTTTAGAAGGAAATTACCTACAACGCGAACGCCCCGCGCCGCGCGGGTAGTAACAAGAGGCGGTAAGGCGGTAACATACATACTTATTACTTACCTAAAGTACCGAGTTCTGTTCTCAGACCAAGAACAAATACTTGCAGAATTTTAAAGACAAAGATACATTTATTTAGCTTCACAAGAACAGCACAGACATAAATAAAGATAGACAATTTGTAAAAAAATATCCCGCAGTGGGAATTGAACCCGCAATTATCGCGTGTCAGCCGGCTTGGTTTACCAAGCGGCCATGAAGGATTTCTACTTATCTTTTGCGGCTTACGCGCGAAATCTATTTCATTTTCTTGGCTATGCGGCGCCGGCGGCGGGGGGCGCGCGGAAGGGTGCGGGCCGAAACCATAGCCCCGCCCAAATTGCTCAAGGTCATTCGCTCCTGTATGCGCCTTAAACTGTTGTGATAGTTCTATTCGTACTGGCTACTAATCGCTTTTTAAGCGACCCCAATTTGCATCCTTACGTTAAATGATGATATCCTTTCATATGAAGTTCTAATAATGGAAGGTCTTTATAACTCAGGGCCTAGGCCTTACCTATGATACTGTTATATTATAAACCTAACTCAAAGATACTGTTATAGTTTTTTTCCGATACACCGATCGAAATTCGAAAAGTCGTTGAACAAAAGTTGGTCCCCGGGGGGGGGGGGGGGAAATTCACCCCCTTTCGCTTAGTACACATATAATGTTACACCTTGTATAATTTACATAGAATAATCATATTCTATCTAACAATGTTCTAGCTTCGTCTTGTGACAATTGTCAAACTAAAATTAGCATTCAGTTATGGCGAATGACCAGTCCTTTTCAAGACCGGTTGGGGTCGTTGACAGTGGTTAAAGGATTTGCATAAAGATTCAGTATCATGGATAATTCGATCTCAGCAAATTATGGCAGCCATAAAGAAGCAACTTATCGGGTCGTTGGTCCCAAAAATGTCACATAAACATGATATGGAACGTTTTTTTCTGCCATCGAACGATCCCTTATCGATGTTTATTGAAATACTCAAGATAATGTGGGTAAACTTAAAGACCATGGGCTAATAGCCTCGTATTGATTGTTTTGAGGAAACTGAAACTACGGTACCTAGGTATATAAATAAACTTTGCCACACAAAGTTTCTGCGCCATATGATTTTTTTTATTCATTTCACAGATGGTCAGAGATGTCACCATTAACGACAAGCCAGTTTACCCGTACAGAGGAATACTTCTAGATACCGCCAGGAACTATTACACGATCGATTCTATTCTGACAACCATTGGTTAGTGTACTATATGAAAATATTTTTAGAAAATACTACCTTTAAATACATAAACAATTTTAAACTATTATTTATTCATCACAGATGCTATGGCGGCGGTAAAACTCAACACGTTCCACTGGCACATCACGGACAGTCAAAGTTTCCCATTTGTTTCTGAGAGACGACCAAACCTCTCCAAGTTTGGAGCTTTCAGCCCAAGCAAGGTATTTCTTTCAATTAGGTATATTTATGCCGTTGTTTATTATTTACCAGTTGAGTCCTGAGACATTGTATAAGCGTAACTCAACTACATAAGTAAAATGTATGTTCTAGGTTTACACCAAACAACAAATTCGTGAAGTGGTACAGTATGGACTGGAAAGAGGTGTTCGTGTTTTGCCTGAATTTGATGCGCCTGCGCACGTGGGTGAAGGATGGCAGGACACAGATCTCACGGTGTGCTTCAAGGTACGACTTTAGAACCTAAAATATTGATATCGCATGAATAACATAAAACTGCACTTACAAAGAAAACTACAATTAATATCGGAACTAAATTAGGGCTAGTATGTACAACTGAGACATTTGAGTTAACAGCTTTTTGTTGCAAAAAATGTACATATAGCTCAACCGTTCCATATCAGTCGGAAGGGAGATAAGAACCGAGGGATTTACAAAAATATCAGAGCATCTTAGATATACCTGACCTGAGAAATGATGGATGAGTATCTGGCGTGGCACATCTTGTTGCTATGCCGTTTCGAGCACGAGGCAATGCAGCCTTAGCGACGTTTCCGGTATTTATTTGAATCAGTTGAGCTACCTGTAGATTGTTTGGATGTATAACATAGAATTTAAATTATGAACGTAGCAACTAAAATAATATAGCCTAGGTTAGTAACAACTAACTTGACTGTTAAATTATATTTATGTCTATGTCTTGACTTTTCTTATTTTTAGGCGGAGCCATGGCGAACTTACTGTGTTGAGCCGCCTTGTGGGCAGTTGAATCCCGTCAGAGAGGAGCTGTATCAATATTTGGAAGATATTTACACTGATATGGCTGGTAATTATTATCGTAGACTTATCTACTCCATGAGATTTTTGGTTCAACAGATTTGAAAGGAATTAAGATAGAAGGGGAGGAAGATTTTCGCTCGGATGCTGGCTTAGTGCCCCGCCGCCATTTAGATTTCTAAGTCTGAATAATAGTTTGTTTCCGCAGATGTATTTGACCCTGATATGTTCCACATGGGAGGTGATGAAGTGAGTGAACGTTGCTGGAACTCCTCGGAGGAAATAGTGCATTTCATTCACCAGAACAAATGGAACTCCAATAGTTTCTTACAGCTGTGGGACTACTTCCAGAAAAAGGCTCAGGCTAAAGCTTATAAGGTGGGTATTGCATATAATATTTATATTTATTGGTACAACATGAAACTTGTTAGTAAATAATTAATCTATACCTACTAATATTATAAAGAGGAAAGATTTAATTGTTTTTTTGTTTGAATTGAATAGATAAAATATAATATTTATCGACAAATAATCGCTTGTTATTCTTATGAAAACTTCAATAACCCATTGTTGTGACCAATTTATAATTTTCGAAAATTTTGTTAAATACCCGTGCGAGCCGCGACAGTTCGCCAGTACATAATATATGTAGGTAATAAAACTAACTTTTGTGATTGGCTGAAGAAATTATTGGTTTTACAGGCATTCGGAAAGAAATTACCACTCATTATGTGGACGAGCACACTGACAGAATACAATAACGTTGAAAAATATTTGGATAAGGACGACTACATTATTCAGGTGAGCTCGACAAAACTTGGTATTTTTTATTCATTATACTGTGGGAAAAGGTGTTTATTAAAAAAATACTGTAGTATTTAAACTTATATCCAATTCCATAATATCTAAGCCGTCACGAAAAGGCAGATAATCCAAAATGTTGGCAGCATTGCTACGTTGCTGTTGGATGGCGATGCTTATTCGTTGATCGAAATTAAAGCCCGCATTCCGATCACCAGTGAATTCACATGAGTAGCTTTGTAAAATCTTTATATTGTATATTGTAAGTTGTAAATAATAATAATAAATATATAACTGGAAGGTATTAGAAGAATTCAGTTTATTAACACCAACTTTCTAAGGATTTGGAATATATTTTTTAATTTATATAACAATAATAACTTATTAGGTACATTAAAGATGATTGACTCGTGATAGCGCGAGGTATTTTTTTGTGGTTTAAAATTTTCCCTGTTTTCTACTATGTATTAATAAACGGAAAAGCACCTCATTATCCATATCGCCCCATTATAAAATTAACTTCGATTCGATTAAAGTATTTTGGGATCATTTGGGTAAATATTGAAATTTCCTGCAAATGACACATGTACATCCTACAGTACAACTTGGTCCTCACATGATTATTTATTAAACAAAATCCAATTAACAGGTGTGGACGACGGGCACAGATCCACAAATCCCTGGATTACTGGAAAAAGGATACCGTCTAATCTTATCAAACTACGAAGCACTTTACTTCGACTGCGGATTCGGAGCTTGGGTTGGAGAAGGTAGATTTACTTTTTAAAAGACTTACGACGAGTATTTATGTTATCATGTTAAATGCCATTAACTCGTAGCACAGATGCTACGAGTTAATGGCATTTTATACATTCTGCTGATTTACAAATATTGATATTTGGATACATTTGTAATTCAAGTAAATCTATCAATAAAATTTGGTATATTTGTTTGAAAATCAGATCAGATATATTTTATTACTAGCGACCCGCCCCGGCTTCGCACGGGTGCAATACTAATGCAATTATATTGAATCATTCTATTTAAAAAAAAAAAACTGCATTTTTATACGTTGCGTAGTTTTAAAGACGTAAGCATACATAGGGACAGAAAGCGACTTTGTTTTATAGTATGTACCTACCTTGTGACACCAAATGTACTATTATGTATCATTTTAGGAAACAACTGGTGCTCACCATACATCGGTTGGCAGAAGGTCTACGATAACAGTCCTGCTATGATAGCTGGTGATCGTAAAGATCAGATTTTAGGTAAGTCACTTGCGTCATTCTACAAAATAAGTGCTTTTTAATTATTTACTGTTATCTACCTAGATGTAGGTAGCTTTAATTACAAAAATAATTCCAATCAGTTTTTCAACTCGTGACGTACGTACTATTCATAGTATTTTCACGTGACGCAACGCTCTTGGATAATTAATCGAGATTCGAGATGCGGTAAAGCGTCTTTCAATTTCTTAATCTTAAAGCGTAAAAAAGTACCTATACTCCCATCCCTCCCATCTTTATTACCATTTGAAAAATCTTCCCGTTGTTGTCCCTATTTACACCTGCATCCCTATTTAGCTAAATCTTTGTATTTAGCCAGTTTTACGGTAGGTACTTGAAGAGATATGCCTCAGCGCGGCGCGGCGCGGCGGCGGTCCGCTAGTGTGTAATATTTCCCACTCTTATTTTCGACAGGTGCTGAAGCAGCCCTATGGTCTGAGCAAGCTGACAGCGCGTCTCTAGACGGCCGTCTGTGGCCTCGGGCTGCGGCGCTGGCGGAGCGCTTGTGGGCCGAGCCGACAGGCACGTGGCGCGACGCAGAGCAAAGAATGCTGCATGTGCGGTAAGTCCTCAATTACATTTAGTATATACTCAATTTGTCTATAACCTAGTAGATATTAGGTTCTTCATGGACAAGAAATAATTTTCGATGTGGGTGCAGGGCTGGCTCCGAAAAAGATTAGGCTTCAGGCTCCAAAGTAAACAAAATTATGCGTCACTTTTTTATTCTTTTTTGTACAATTGGCTGTTAGGTACAAGAATGTACCTTTCGGGTTATAAGTATTATATTTGATTTTTATTTTCAGAGAACGATTGATACGCATGGGAATCAATGCTGAATCTATCGAGCCAGAGTGGTGCTATCAGAATGAAGGCTTCTGCTATGCTTGATAAACGATGTGATCTCTTCGCCTTACCTAACTTTTAAGGAAATTAAATATCTCTCTTATGGAAAGTAGGTGCATCTCCAATCAGCATAGTTGATTGTACAAACTATTTGAATGCAAGTATTTCTAGTATCACTATAACACAAACTGTGATTCTCAAATTAATTTTAGTTATTTATGTAACATCTTGCAATGTTCTTGTAACTACCTAGGTAGGTACGTAGTTATACGCTAAGTACCTAATTTTTTTAAATAAAATTACTATAGTCCTAGTACATAATATTGTTTTATTTTACACACTAACCAGCTATACTCATAGGCCTACGTACGAGTGACCATCCACCGATACCAAAAATCCTAGTGGGCTATGTTTTTGACCTCTCATCATTAGCCTACAATAGTCCATGGACATAGGCCTCCCCTAATAATGAGACACCCACCCATGGGAAGAGTGGGGGGGAAGGGTGTAATTCTTTGTCGCACCACACGGCCAACGTTTTTGACCTTATTCCGATTTAATACGTCGGGGGGCAGCTGCCTCGAGAAAAATAATCCTCAGCCTCACTGCTTGTAATTAATTATTGTTATATGTACATAGTCAAATTCTTAAATAATTTTAATTGGTCTAAGTTCCTTGGTTATATTTCAACTTCAACTTCTTTTTTTTATGGTACCGATTGCTTTTATCTACGACTCAGCCAGCCAGTGTGGGTCCGGTCTGGTATGACTGAATGTTGAAACGTACATATTCCAGAAAGAACAATTCTTAAAACGTACTTTTCCCATAATGTCTGAAATCCAAAAAGACTGATTTGTAAAATGACTGAAAATAACAATTGCCCATCAAGGTACAATGGCAAACAAAATTTGTAAATATTTTTATGTTTATAACGTAGTGATATTTTTTATTATTCTGTAATGTGTATACCTAATATATTATAGGTATAAACATTATAGGTATTCTAAAATTAGTAACTTTAAAGTAAAATAAGTTAAAAATACTTTTATTTTTGATTTGAGTAGGTAATATATTTTTTTTAATCTTGCGCTGTGCGCGAGTGCGTGAACAAGAAAGCTGATGCAGTAGGTAGGTATGGTAGGCCTAGATTAGTCATCGTATTATCTATAGGTACTTAAGACTAAATTAAATATGAAATATTATAATAATTATTGGGGATAATACAATGCATATCTTGATTGTTTCTGTAATAAATAATAAAAAAAATTGATATATTTTTTGAAGTCACAAAACTTAAATACACCTTTTTCTAGAATAACAATTTTAATATTGTCTTATTTATTATTTGCCGAAATAAAACCATCAAATAGGGGTACAGCTGTGAACGATATATTAACTTTAAAACAAAATTACTCACTTTCAACAAAAACTAAATCGAAAAAAAAATCAAGGTGATGATGAAATAGAAATTCTTGAATTCGTAATTTTCCAGTGAATTGTCAAAAAATTTGATTTTGACACTAACTTTCATTGAGCCATAAAACAATACTCTAGCTTGGATAATTTCCGAGCTAAGGGCTTTTATTTTTAGACATTGTGTGTCATTTTGACTTAATATTTCTGACTAACATCTGTATTTTTTGTATAATTTACTAGCGTTTCTGATTAGTGTCACTAATGACAGTAACTGTAATTTTGACAGCTGTCTTAATCTTATAATTACGGACGGCAATACTGAAAAAGAAAAATATTATGATTATTTCGTGAGACGTTGGGACTTTTTCGTGACGTTGGCACTAGGTGCGCAATTTATTTCAAATACTTCCTTCGTTTTCGAGTGGTTTTATCATCTTTGGTCGTTGCTGTGCCTTTCGCGCTCCTACCAAATCGAGAGAAACTTCTTTGATTACGACTGTACCAATTTCATAAGTCATTTCGAAATTCAGACATTACGTAAATCAGTCTTTTTGAATTTCAGACATTATGGGAAAAGTACGTTTTAAGAATTGTTCTTTCTGGAATACGTACATTTTAACATTCAGTCATACTAGACCGGACCCGCCAGTGTCAGTACAGGTCAAGGAACTTATACCCAATCTGGAATGTACACAAGCTGCCGATACGCGGTCCGAGCGAGATAGCTTCGCGAGAGCCCTCTGTCCCTTTCAGGATCAGGATCACCATTCACAACCAATTCACAACAAATGAATATGGCTGACGGGCTGCCAGTCTAACCAAGGGCGTAGCCAGGATTCTGTTCAGGGGGGGGCAGCCGAAAAAAAAAACCAAGAATACCTACTAAGTACATGCTGCACGAGAAATGGGATAGGTAGGCTACGTTTAGAATAAAAAAAAAACAACAATAGTTTAACTATACGTCACGCTATTTTACAAAATAGTAATCTTCGAGGTACTCCACAAAACCAATTTAGCCGCTCTGATTCAATTTTGTTCTTATTTATTTGTAAGTACCATGCTTCGGTGTACGCTGAGCATACATAGGCCGTTCAAAGGATTTTCAGTCATCATTTCCTCAGCCATGTTTACTTCTAAGCACTTTCCGCGAATTTTTTGATATTTTTCGATGTTTTTTTAAATAAGTACGCAATAGTGTGACACTAGATATGACAGCTAGCCCCGAATATTTAAAAAAATCATAGTCAAGAAAAGAAAGCTAAGAACAATTTGGTTTTAGAAGAAAAAAAACTCTTTCTACGGAATGAATGGCGAGCGAAGCAAGCCTCCAAATTTTTGTCATATTTTGGAGAGGCTGGTAAACATGACAAAAAGGCTATAGAATTAACGGCGAGCGGAGCGAGCCGCAATTTTTTTAGACATTTTGGATGTTCTGTAAAATACAATCAAGACTCAGAGTGTGTTTGGATGGTCACGTAAAAAAATATAACAGTGAGCGGAATGAGCGCTCATATTTTGTTGTGTTTGCGGCCTCTGAAAATGGTTGAGAAATTGTGAAGTTTTCGGAAGGCTGTTAAAAAGCCTAAAAAAGAAGAGAATTAACGGCGAGCGAAGCGAGCCACGAAATTTTTGTTACATTTTCGGTCGTTAGCAAACACATTTGAAAATTATGCCATAACCTAAGACATAACAGCAAACAGAGGGAGATATTCAATTACGGAAAACTTGAAAATAGTTATCTATCCATCTATAGATTCACGAAATTAAAAGTTATGTCGTGATCTGCCTTCCTGCCCGACTCCCACTGGAGTCGGGCGTAAATGAATGCGATGCCGTCACCTAGCTGAAATGGCATGGAGCGCGAGCGCGCCCTACCCCGCCACCGATGACGCGCAGCGCGCTGTTGCAAAGCGGAGAACGTTTGCGGTGGTAATTTTAAACTTTGGCGAAGAAAGCTTGGTAAAACGACAAAAAAAATTACATATTTAGATATAGGTACAAAAAAACAAATTGGATGGTCACGTAGCAGCGTAAAAAAAATATAACAGTGAGTGGAATGAGCGCTGATATTTTTTTGTGTTTGCGGCCTCTGAAAATTGTTGAGAAAATGTGACATTTTCGGAAGGCCGTAAAAAAGCTTACAAAAGTAGAGAATTAACGGCGAGCAGAGCAAGCCGCGAAAGTTTTTCTGACTTTTTCGGTCTTTAGCGAACAGTTTTGGAAGTATTCTATAACTTAAGAAATAACAGCAAACGGCGGGAGATATTCAATTATGGAAAAACATGGAAATAGGTATCTATCCAATAAATGTGCCTACATAATAATGTAGATGCACAACAAGAATCGAATGGCACGGAGCGCGAGCGTGCCCTACACTGCAACCAACAACGCGCAGCGCGCTGTTGCAGTGGAGAATTTTGATGAAAACAAAAATTTAAGAGCCTTGAGTTTTTAACCAACAATTTCAGGTGCTGCGTGACACGTACATATCCGAGAAAATTTTATCCATTGAAGTTTGATTTTAAACGGTGCCTCAACATTCCGGTGGGGGTTTGAATTTAGATGCAAACATAGTACGATTGTCTATAATTGACCTGTCAATGAAGTTAGTTTATTAATAGGCTTGGCTATCTACGTAGGTACGTATTTAAAATTAAGACTGCATCCTCTAGGGGGGGGCAGCTGCCCCCCCCCTGCCCGTACCTCCCTACGCCCATGAGTCTAACTTATATTATATTCTACTTAATCTTTTCTTTTTTTATTGACATTTCAATATAGTGTCCAAATGATTGCAAAAAAAATGTTATCATTCTAACAGATACTTGGAAAATATTAGAAAATATAAAGAACGAAAATTAATGCTTTTTAGTAGGTAAGACATGTCAAATTTATTTGTTCCTACCACTTCTACTAAATTAGGGAATAATCCACCTGGCAACACTTTAGAAAGGGACACAGGGCTCTCGAACTTCTCTCGAAGCGCTTTCTCCCTCGGACCGGATTTCTCTCTGACCAAGTGATTGTCTGTAATAGACTTAGGGTGCACATTCCAGGTTGGGTATAAGTTCCTTGCTACAGGTAAATTCTTAGTTGACAATTATTATTTTGACGTAGACTGTGAAGTCTCCTGACAGTACAGTGATGTGACGTTATTTTAATTACTTTCAACTTTGGATGTCATAACAAAAAAGTCAAGTCAAAGATTTCGTACATTTGTGTAGAAAACTACCACCAATGTAATTTATTCAAGGAACTTATAATTTATTAGACACAAGAATCTAGTAAAAACTATCTGAGGAACTAGATTTCAACATGAGTTGCTTTAATTGCCTTGAAAATGCGACTATGCCCAGCTGTGTTTGGTTCGAAAGTGGAGAAAAACGAAACATTATCGCTTCTATCTTGTCGGGACTCTTGGTGTGTATTTGGTTTCTATCTGATGATTCATTCTTTGTTTGGTTTCACATTTAGCTTTATTTTGTCATTCTAATAGTACTCAGTGTAAAAACTATATCAAGCATCAGGGATACTGACATGATTCTCTGCAAAGCTATCACTAGAAAGGCTTGCCTTCTGTGCTTACATGATTCTTTCTAATTGTGAAAACTGCACTGATCTTAAAACTGCAAGCCAATAATATTGTTTATTCTGTTTCTGAAAGGAACAATGTATTAATAAGTAACAGTTACAATACTGTTACTTATTAATACATAGTCCTGTAGATAAAGAAAATTTCATGCTATCATAACATTATTAATCTCAAGAAGAATTGTAGAAAATGGAGCTGGGACTGGATTAACAGTTTATCCACCCTTATGACTCTCTTTTAATGTCTATGTCCTGGCGTTTCTTGTCTATTGTCTATTATTATGTGAAAAGGTAGACCCAAGCTCTCCTTCACCTACACACATGACTCCAAGGGCAAACTATACTGCCCTGAGTGTATTCAAGACCAATTTCGTCCAGGGAACAATAAGGTTCATTCATTATAGAAAAATAAATTCATAATATCTAGGGTCATCATTGAAATCAATGAACACATCATATCACATATTCATTATGATCTAAATAGGTGGACGTCATGCTGTTTTCCATGCATATTTTTATCTATAAAACATCTATGTACATTTAATACTGTCTCATAAGTATTCACAATTTGATGGTATGTTTTTACTGTAATTATCTCTTATAAAAAATATAGTTTCAATAAGATGTTTCATTTGATACTATTACATAAAATTATCACTTTCATTTTATCTAAACTTAAGGCTCTACCCCTATTAATTTCAGTTCTTCACGGGATGGTGGTTCATGATTGATGCAGTGTCTGTGTATCCAGGAGAGCTCCCCAATGCGTCTCATGTGTGCGGGGTAATGGCTACTCTCTCGCTTGTGATGGTCAACTCTGTCTCTAATGCACAGGTTAGTAAGGTTTCATTTCTTTGTAAACTTTATGCAATAGAGTTGGTCGCAAATGAAAAAACATTTCTGCTATTTATCCAATTCTGACATCGATTTTGCTCTGGAGCTGTGTCTGAGCGAATTTTGCCCACGGTAGCAAGTTTCAACGGAGATATTATGCAGATCTTCCACCAAACTTATGAGTTTAGAAGAGGCAATGAAACAGATAGAGCTAGTGTACAAAGAATGAATCGGAGGTATAAACTTCACACCTTAAACACAAAAGTTAATTCTTTGTTAAACTACATTAACAAAGAATATACTTTTGTGTATTAACGAATCTCATCACATTACACATCACCAGACTATTAATAGTCCACACACTGCCTCTCCTAATGAGCGCCATGGATGGCATTATTCATCAATTGGGGTTATTGCCCATAATCCCCACGCTGGGCATGCGGGTTGGTGATTGCAATTCGGTGGAGTTGTTCGTAAAGGGCGCTGCTGCCCGCCCCCCGGTATTTCCTTTAGTCGCCTCTTACGACACCTCTTACGACGAGTTAGGTCAGTTAAACTCTATGCCGGCACCATAATAAATACAATTGTTGTTATTTCCAGGTCCGCGGTGAGACCTACACAGGGGGATGCATGGGTCCGCGCGGAGCTCGCCTCTGGCTGTTCTTCGGCTTTGTGGTCGGGTTCGCGTCCCTGATCGCGTCCTGCTGGATCCTGTTCGCCAATAACGTCAGTGCACGTGAGTCCATGTTTCCTATCTTCAGCCTATATCAGTCCACAGCTGGACATAGGCCTCCCCTAATGAGCGATGATAATGATTACCATTGATGGTAATCATTTGGGGGCTCCAAGATTTATTTCACGGGGTGGGGATTCCCTTATTTTGGTATTTTTAACTGTCTGTATCTCAATAACTATGAGGCTTATAATTTTGAAATTCATACATACCTCTATAGTTGAGGATATTTTCTAGTACCTTACGTACATTGCTAGACAAAAACACGTCATTCCACCCGATAGAAAAAAATTCACAAAGTTACCTCTAAATGAAACTTTAATCAGTATGAATGAATGCAAAAATTTATAATATTAAAATATTTTTATATGCTATACAAATATTTATCAAAACATCTAAATATGTACGAAATCTTGCTCTGCTTCATGCGCACCGTCTTGCTTTTACTCGCCGAGACGCCACAGAGAGTGGTCATGTCGGGAATCCTCGCCTTAAAATGAGAACTTATTGGCTAATATAAATAAACGCTATTTTAGAGCATACGAGCATAGTCATAATATGCAGGTACATAGGTAATCATAATCCTATTATTATTATTTTTTTTATTTGCTGTTAGTGGCTTTAGTATCGCTGCGGCCATGATTGGCCTATTGTGATCGCCATCATAATCCTAACTAATAATAATCTAATCATAGTTGTTACTTGTAGTTACTGTTTGAATAAGTTTGTTGAGAAATAAATTCGAAGAAAACGAAAAAATTGGTAGTATCTGTATGCTAATACTATTATGGATGCGGGTTTGATTCCTGCCTCAGGAGAATTAATATTTGCACAACCTGTAAATATTAACTCCTAGTGAAAACTATACCTACGCACCATTCACATAGACCTAAGAATGAATGTACCTACATGAAAGCAAAAATAAAAGAAATC
This sequence comes from Eupithecia pulchellata, assembly GCA_963931895.1. Taxonomy (NCBI): domain Eukaryota; kingdom Metazoa; phylum Arthropoda; class Insecta; order Lepidoptera; family Geometridae; genus Eupithecia; species Eupithecia pulchellata. The sequence goes on from OZ007530.1 coordinate 11,184,563, forward strand.
TGTTGTTATGTCAATTGTAACTTTTTTTTACTTAAGACTGTAATGTAATGTTTCAAGTATGTATATCATTTATCTTGTATCCATACAAGCTCAGCTTAGATTATACCACAGAAATCTGAATAATAAGGCGCTATTATTCAGAATTCTGTGGTATGTATATCATTGCTTGTATGGATACAAGATAAATTTTATCTTGTATCCATACAAGCTCAGCTTAGATTATACCACAATAATCTGAATAATAAGGCGCTATTATTCAGAATTCTGTGGCATGTATATCATTGCTTGTATGGATACAAGATAAATTTTATCTTGTATCCATACAAGCTCAGCTTAGATTATACCACAGAAATCTGAATAATAAGGCGCTATTATTCAGAATTCTGTGGTTGAGACTATGTCTATCAGTGGACATATTAGTCCACTGATAAACATTAAGATGCTGTATGAATTGTCCAACATAATCAAAACACAAAAAAACAAAGTGATCTTTGTTTCCTAATTTCAATTATGTACATTTATTTCGATTTTGCGACGTGTAAAAGAGTCCTGTAAGGTCTAAAGGAAATAAAGCAATTTGATATTTGCTTTTTTTCTAGATGTAACTTCCTAAAATATATTTGTCTTTTTTCAGCCAATAAGCACACATGGTCGGGTGTGAGCCTCTTCATGCAAAATGCGTTCATATTCGCCGGATCACTAGTGTTCAAATTCGGACGCACAGAGGACCTATGGGGCTAGTCTAATCTTCTAAGAAATCTCTGTTATGGTTAGTTTTTTGTTTATTCATTAATAATTAGTCGTCAATTTTCAGTTCATGAGTAAATTGTCTCGAACTTGGAAATACATAGTATTATTTATTTGCTGTGACTGAAGTGATTGATTTATTGCAGTAAAATTTTTATTCAGGCATACTCAATTGATTTCGTTAAATCAAGGAGGTAATCATGGTTTTGAAGAACATTCCAAAGCATTAGTTTTGATAATTTTTCAAAAAGATTTACTACATAATGTTGATTGTTTTATATTACATAGCTTTATTAATTTAATAAAAAAAAAGTTAAAATTACAACTACATAATTACCTACTTATTAAAATTTTTTAAGACTAAGCAAATAATTAAAAAAAATATTAAAAGGCGGGTAATTAAAACAAAATTAAAAATAAATTAGTTTGGTTTATTGTTTTGGCACTCTTATATTTAATTAACATTGATTGAGAATTAAATATCTTATATTATAAAGAGTATTATTGTTTCAATTCTAACCTACATCTAGTTGTATCGTAAACAAAGATGCATTAAATACAGTAAGTACAATTTAAAACTATGTATAAAATGCAATCAGTTAACACATTGAGAGTCCAGATACTGTACCCATGACTGTATAGGATCTCATGCAGTTCGCAATTCTGGGCCGCGCAATGAATGCATTAAAATGCTTTTTGTCACCCTATTCTAAAGCTCTTGGTAAGATATATCTCCGTCAACGCACGTTCTGTGTTGCCCATTAGGCAAGCAGAGTTGGTTGACCCCACACCCACCGTTGTGGTTAGAGCAGACATTGTTGATCGCTGCACAGACTCCCGGCGCCACCGCGAGGCCGTATGGACGGCTTGATATAGTCAATGGTAACTGACTGCGGACTTTGGTATTTATGTCGGCGGTCTCGATTTTCATCCTGAAGGCAAAAGCAATTCCAATTAATATTCAGAAATTTAATCATCTCTAAATTGTTGAGTCATCAACAGACCTAAAACTGTTCTAAGCTGTGCATTGCATAGGCCTCCCGGTAATTTCCGCTACCACTCTTCTATCTCTGTAACCCATGTTTGCAAATAAAGAATTTGATTTGATTTGATTCCTTGCTCTAAGGATGTGCCCTGCTGCCTGTATCCGGTTTTCTGCGACCTTCAATTACTAAGTAACATAAAACACTTACGTTTTCCAATCGGTCCAGTAGAAACTATTTCCACTGATTGCCAAACTGAAGGGGTGCAAGCAAGATGCGGCTATGGTGTCTCTTTCTAACGTATCGATGTTGACACATTTAATACTAAGGCTCTGGCTTCCGGCGTCAGCGTAGCACAGCCTTTCTCTTGACCAATCGATGGCCAAGGAATTGGGAAGAGACACGTCGTTCTGGTCGAGGAAAATCCCTCGCTGGCTTCCATCCATGTTAGCCCATTCGATCTTGGGGTTTGAGCGCTTCCAATCAGACCAGAAGATTTTTCTGTGAAGTAAAATTGATTGGAATTTGGTTGAAACTTGCAGCAGCTTTTTGCAATTTAAGTGCTGTATTTATTTATTTTTTAATGTTGGGGGTTGTTTCGGCATACCTACACAATATAAAATATAATGGCCTGCATAACTAAGTATCGCACTTTTAAATGCTTTTCTTACTGTTAGAGAGGTTAGAGATAAAATACGTTTTATAGCAAATTTTATCAGAAACGTAGTTGTTTGAAGTAAAGCAATTGTAACTTTTTTAAATAAAAAAAAAAAGAAAACTATAAAATAGCCATTAGCCTAGAATAGCCATTAGCTTAGTGTCACAAAATTCAAAGAACATGTTATGTAGGTAATAAGTGGTATTACAATACCTACTCGGCCTTCGATTACGGCTTCGAGTCTGTTTGGGCGAACTGTACACGAGATTTCGGAGCCGATTTTGGGAGATTCTTCTCTCAAGGCCTGTTTTAGTGCCCTGAGAGTAGTACTTGTAGTACGTCTATGGATCTGACTAGCTTTACTAGCGAATCTCAGGCGTGCTCTCTCTTTTTAATTTCTAAAGTATTTCTTTTTTTAAAAGTAGTTTTTGTAAAAGTCTTTTTAGTTTAAAAGTTATTGCAGTTTTAAAACTGTAAGTTTTGCAGGTCAATGGTCAAGTATACTTGAATAGAAATTCAAATCTTACCCTCTCAATGGATGAGTGGCAATACCCCTCGGGTTAGAGATACCATCAACAGCAAATAGAACCTTTCGAGCTTTCGTTTCCAAGTTCGCAACCTCAATTGTTAATTTCTTAGAGTCTGTCCAGAAAATGTTTCTTGCCGACCAATCGATGGAAATGCCTTCGGGAGAAATAACACCTGGAAAATCATCACAAGAGTGTTATCTTAATTTATTGTCACACTTAAAATAAAAATTGATAGATTTGTACAGAATGCCCAACCTTTAGTCAAGAAGGGTTCAGATCCTGATCCATCGTAAGAAATGCGTTGAATGGTGTTGCCTACAACATCTCCCCAGTAGACTTTACCCGCGAAACAGTCTACGTCCACTCCCACAGCGATCTGCTCAACTCTGCTGCTGATCGGAGTTGGATAGTCTCGCGGCGTCATTTGAAAAGGCAATCGGTAGATGGTCGCACCCTCGCTCAGTACCAGGAAGTTGCCGGACAGTCTCTTCATCAGTTCGCAATGCGTTCCGTTCCCGCTGTACCCACTGTTACATTCACATGCGTATCCGTCGCTTAGCTTCAAACAGGATGCTTGCGGACTGCACATGTACGGGTCAGTAGAACAGTTTTCGTCCAGATTACAGTTGTAACCGTCTCCGACGTATCCCTCCCTGCAGGTACACTGGTAGGTGTTCCCTATCGGCGTGCAGACAGCGTCGTAGTGACAGTCGTTGGCCTCATTGCAGTTCAGTTTGATCGGAGTGCACTTGACGATAGCGTCGCCCTCGTAGCCCTCATCGCAGTGGCAGTAGTTGAGGTCTATGTTTTCGTCGTAGAGGCAGGAGGCGTGCTCTTTGCATTGGACTCCGTTGCAAAGCGGACCGTCGGGTATGCAGGCGTCGCTCTGGTCTTTGACGAAGCCTTTGATGCACTGGCAGATGAGTTCGTTAGTGGTGGGGCTTGGGCGGCATTCGGCGTGATACTCGCAGTCGGAGTTGTTCGTGCAGCTGAAGCTGGGCCGGCAGGAGTATCCGTCGCCGACGTAGCCAACGTCACAGACGCACAGCATCTCGCCGGGGACCGACATAATGCAATGCGCGTTGTTTCCGCAGGAGCAGGTCGGCCCGGTGCGCTCTACGCACTCGTACGCGTCACCTACGTACCCCTGAGGACACTCGCAGTGGCCCACGTATTCGTATCCCCTAGGGAATGTACAAACAGCATTTGGCGGGCAATCAGTATCCAATTCACATTCAACTGAAAAAAAATAGATGATAATAAATAATTGTTTTTTTTTTTGTAAATTTTAACGTGGTAGATCTTTAACTGACCCAAAAATAACAGTAGTACTTACTTAAATTTTCATCATTTGACTGTGGGGAAAAAGTGTAACCGTCATAGTGGCATAATTCATTATTTAGTTTGTCTGTGAAATTCGAATATCCTGGGGGGCATGTACATCCTTCTGGGTTACATTCAGGAAGGACAAATGTCTCGTTGTATTCTGCCTCTTTGTTGGGTGGGCTCAAAGACGTATCGGGACTGTATGGATATTCTGTATTCTGATACTGCGGAGTAATAGGCGCTGGTGGTTCGGTGATAGATGCAGTTGCAGGTACTGAAGACGTTTCAGAAGGCAATCTAGAGTCCTCTGTATAATAGTTCTGGTTTGCGCTTTGATCTGGGTATTGTGAAACATCTTCGATATTTGCAGCAGAGCTTGAATAGTTATTTTCAGGTGGATAATCTGTGTTCTGTACAGAATATCCGATCCATAAGCACTGAAAACCATTGCCAGAAAAACCTGGGTAACATTCACAGAAAATTTCGCCGTTAATCATGGAACAACGGGCGTTAACGGAGCATCGAGCGCAATCGTGTTCCTCAATTATCCAACATGTGGTTCCATCCCCAGTGTAACCAGGCGCACATATGCAGACCGGACCGTCCTGTGTTTGTCGACATTCAGCATTGCTATCGCACCGAATATCGTCACAAGTAATTCGTCTTTTGCAAGTGACACCGTTCCCCTCGTAGTCTTGTCGGCACCTACAGTCGAAGCCTCCTTCTTGGTTGTAACAATCCGCATTGGGATCGCAGTTGTGAGTTCCGGCAGCGCACTCGTCAAAATCAATGCAACTTTCTGTCCCGTCTATATTATTAGAGGCTTGATATCCAGTTTTGCAAACACATTCATAGCTCTCATTTTTTACTACGCACACTCTATCAAAATTGCAACTATTTTGGCCGCTTGTACATGGATTTTCTTGAGCAATTGATACAATTTTATTACTTGTTCCGTATCGTACAATGTTTTCCTTTATTTCATATCCCACGTAGTTTTTGTTTACCTTCAAAGTAAAGGTCGACGTGGATTCGGGTGATGAAGGGGCGTATCGGCACGGAGTGTAGGAAAATGTTTGTGAAATCTTTTGCGGATATTGTTCTCCAGTTTCCTTATTTATAAGGGTCCTCGATGATTCTGAACGAACAAGGCCAGGCTCTACAATTGTATACTGCTCTTCGTACTCGAAAAGTTCAAGTTTTGATCCGTATAAGATTTCTGGCACGGTACCTCGAATGTCTGATGTAATAGTAATTTGATCAAAGACGTCGTGGCCCTCATATTCCTGATGAATAGTAACTCTGTCATTAGTTCTAGGGAACCAAATATCTGCCGTGTGATTGAAAATTGCCCCCGTAAGTTGATACCCATTCTTGGCATTTCCGGAAGGTTTTGCAAAGAGCCAGCCGACAACACCTCCAAGGACGTTCAGTAATTGTAAACTTCTGCCTAAATTTGGCGGGGCGAGCGCGAGGGCAGTGTAGGCTCTTCCGTCGGCCACCACCACATAAGCTTGGATATTGACGTCGTTAATGTGGACATTGTTCAGTATTCCATTAACATTTCCGTGAACTCTTAGCGGAATATCATCTCTGATGCATGACTTTCCGTTGCCGTAGAACCCTTCATTACACTGGCAGCAGATGCCGGCTACGTAGTCCACGCAGCGAGCGTGCGTGTGGCATACGCTGGGGCCGCTCAGAGCGCATGACTTTGATTCTTCTTCAACTTCTACTTCGTTTTGGTTGTACTGATCGGGATCTGCGATGTTTCCATCGATTGAGCCAATTCGGTACACATACTTTCCTGGCTCGTGGGTGTTTGACCATCTGAAATGAGAAGATGTTTGAATTCAAATTGAAAACGTGAAACAGCAATGTAGGAATAAAACGAAACTCACGACACAATATTTCTGATCTGATGACTGCCAGAGCCTCTGAGTGTGAAGAGTCGGCCGTCTTCAGACATGAAACCGGCTTGCGCTTTCGCGTCGGGCTGATTCGGTGGCTTCTGTTCGCTTTCGATCCACTGGATGTCACGTTCAGGGTACAAGAGTTCCACGAAGCTTTCTGATCCGTTACTTATTATGGCTATCTGAAAGCTGTTCTTGCGGTCGGGTATTAGAGTCGTGTAGGATACCTCGAGCCATGTTGCTATAAACACGCTGGTCGGTTTGAAGTCAAAATAATCGTGAAAGTTGTTCTGGACGCTTTCCTCTGCCTTCGCTAAGATGTGCGGGTCCGAACTCTCTCTATAGTAGACGGAACCCGTATCTGTTGTGTCGATATTTGTATAAAATGCTGCTATCGACGGATAGGGCAAAGGGAACTCAGTGTTTATGAATGAAGGAATATCAGCTCTGAAAGACAATACTCCGAAGTTGTTTACCTGTAAATAAATAATAGCTAGTTCAGTGATCAATAGATGTAAGGTAGGCCTGGTTTGTCGTTTATTGATAAGTTTACGACAATAATGGGGTAAAAGGTCAACAATAGCAATGGAGGTCTTGCCTTGAAGTGGAGGAGGTATCACACGAGCGATGTGTAAATAAACAAATAGCATGCGCAGTATATTATGTACAGTTACTATTTCCGTGGCGAAAAATATTTCTAAAACAACTTTAAACATAATTGAAACATGGAAATAGCAAATAAGTTATAAGGATGTTTACCTACGCAACATCGATACAAAGTAGAGTTACAAATCTATTCTGATTAGGTATTTTAAGTGTCTCTGACCCCTCGATAATAATGTTAGTTTATCGAAATGTCACATGGTTTGGCGTTTCGTTCCTAACCTGAGGTGTAGCGATGTAACATCTAAGTACCTCTATTCTTGTAGGTGAAACTAGAAGTTGGTTTATGTATTGGATTCAATAGGATTACAAACCAAGTGGTAAAATATATCCAGGGTCTCAATCTATCCAATATATCCAAGTTTCAAGGATGCTACAAATATCTTAATCTTAAGACGGTTACTCAGATGGTTTTTACGTTATGATCTCACAGAATACCTAGAGGTATTTTTAGTACCATTACGATTCAGAACAAATCATGAACAAAGCATTGTTAAATCTATATGTCAGTTGGTAGAATTGAGTATGACCTAATGCACTTTCCTGACCTCAGCTCTTTATTGTTTCCGCAGATGTTTGAAATACTTATGCTAGATAGACTTACGAAGCTGCTAGGTACTTTAGTTTTACGAAAACTTTCGGTGTGTAAAATTTGGAAGAATTATCCTACTTGTTCTTTGAGCAAAGATTTGACCCTTTAATTGAGACATGCCTAAATCTGAGATGCGTTAACTATTCGGGGTTAAGTACGGTCTCTTTTTACAGAAGTGGAGGTACCTAGGTTCTAGATGCGCTATTCTGTTTTTAAATGATACCACCTATATTGAACTCTATATCTATACCACATTATATCTATACCTGTGGTTTGTTTGCAGTATGCAGTTAACTCAATTGTAAATACTCGCTCTAATTTAGTTATACATATAATTGTAATTTGATATTTTCTTTGTTCATACCAATCGCAAGCACGATAAAGCTTCGAAAAGCTACACCAGTTCAAGAAAACTGATATTTTTTTAAACTTTTAACTTTCTCTACAATAACAACTGTCTCTCACTCTTGGACAAAGACTTACCCTGTATCCTGTAAATCCCCCATATTATGTCACGTCAAAGTTATCTAATCCTACCTGATTCTTGGTATAATAATAAATCGGTTATTATAATTAGCTTTCTACTAACATTTATAATATAACATAAGTTACTACAGCTGTTAAATTTTCCTACAAATGATATAAATATACTCGTATTTATATAGGTACGATTTCGTCGATGTTTTTAATCTGGCAGGATTATAAACAAAATCGGAGGCAGTGACCGATGCGGCTTTTGTGGGTAGCTGCGGGCTGATATGAACTTCCGGCAGTCTGTTTTTCACTTTATCACTGCAAGTGTTCATTTGCTAAAATCTGTTGGTAGGTAACTACATTGACTTTAACTTTTATTTGGCCTGTCGGCAGAAGATTGTGACTGGATATCTATGCCACAGATAACAAAGGTAATACTAGTATCTATGCTGAGTGACTGTAACTGTCTATTGGTTGAGGTCTCAAAGGTTGAGGTTAAATCTGAGGGTTAAATATGCCAAAAATGTTGTCTAATGCAACTTTGACAGTTAGAGTTTGAATTGTTTTCTATGTGTTTTACCGTTAAGGCCCTGTATAAAGACAATATTTAGGTATAAGTAGTATTATTTTAGTAGTTCGTAGCGCTTGACAAATAAAGTTGAAAATGGTGATGCGTTTGATTTAGTTGAATCTCTTGTTCGACAATGTCAACATTATTTATCGGTTTTAATTTATTTTAAAAGTAAATACACCAGTAAATTAAAATCTTTATACATAATTCTCTAGATGATAAAATTACCTTTCTTACAGTAACAAAATTATAAAATGTTATCACTCAAAATATTGAGCATTTCGAGACGAAAAAATATTTTCGTGTTCTTTCTTGCGATATTTTTTTCAAGTTTCTAGATAGTTTTTATGAAATATTTTTGTATAAGTCTTTTTACCATACACTTGACTATAAACTGTATTTTTTTTGGGCTTGTAATATGTCGCAGTAAGCCTAACTGTGCGACGAAAAAGTGGTCGTTTTACGATGTCTGTCGTATGGCAGCGCCTTAAACTATAAGCTGACATGAAAAATCATCAAACATAAAAATAAATCACATAGTTTTTGCCTGCGAAAATAGAGCCTTTTAGTTGTAAACATCTGACAGCTCTTTAAAAGCTCTTTTTTTGTTAGAAAAATAGAGTTTTGCGTTTGTGTCCTTTAGAAATTATTATAACACATAAAAATACTTTGTCTCTTTGTATCTATGACTCAGAAATAAACAAATTCGTCGACTTTAAATAATCAGATCAATTATCTACTGCCCAAACCATAACACAAGCTCTGTTTATCTAGGGGCTAAATGATGCTGTGTGAATTATGCAGCATAGTTATTTCTTTTTCCCTCATTTAATGCCTAAGTTTACAATCCGATGTTCAATTTATAAGTCCGATGTGAAATCATCAATTAAATTCCCTAAAGCTCGGGTTGCGTGCAGACACAATTTAGTTTTCATGAAAGGCCTAACCGCAAAATTACAAATATAGATTTGACTTTACCAAAGTCGTAGCTGTAATTAACAATGACGCGAACTTCTCGGAACATCAGTAAGAGTCCAAGTCTAGGAATCAGATAAGTCTAAACAGAGCTTTAAATAATTGATTAGTTTGATGTGTTTAAGTTTATTGTTTAGTGGAATCAACAGCTTGAAGTCCCCACAAATGTCCAGCGTTTAATGGTACTTAAGTTTCCTGTTCAAAAGCAAAATTATCCTTTATTTTTCTAAGTCTCTTTGTCCCAAAACTGATTAGAAACTGTTTCTTAAAGTTCTTCCATGTAAGAATAATAACGTTTGCAGCCAGCGTTTTGGAGGCGCTTCCGACTTGTATTGGATGGTATTCATGGTAGCTCAAAACAAGCTTGATTGCTTGCTAGTATAGTTAGCTCAATTGCAAACACTAGTTTTAATTTGTTTATTTTATTATTGTCATTTGCTTCAGTTGTATGGTTGCTAACCTAATATTGATTGGATGGCTTTTTATACACATTTTAAACATGATACCTACAAAAAATTAGGTTCTTAATTGTCTAGAGATTTCGTATTTGTATCAAATTATCACCATAAATGGCGGTTTGTTCTAGAAATCTAGATTTAGGTAATCTAAGTTACAAAATGAAAGTAATATTAAAATACAGGCCAGCACGGAGAAATTTGCAAAAATTCGCAAATAAAGTTGGTCATTTCATTCGTTTCTCATCCGTTCTGAAACTGGAATTGGCACCTCTTTCGCTGCGCCTGTTATGGGTTGTTGAATTTTTTGTTTTAGTTTTCAGGGCTCACCTTACTGTTAGCTTGCTTTTTCTGTTTTTGTTGCATTTTCGTACACAAATGCATTTGTTTATATAAAATATCTTGGATTTTTTTAAGTGAATAAAGAAGAAGTATTTATCGCTAGCTTTAAGAACGAGCAAGTTTCGAATACAGGCGCCTCGCGGCTAATTCTGGACGAGAATTCCTTTACTTGCAACGAGGTTAATTATTTGTTTTCACATAGCGATGCTCTTCTGTCTGAAAATACGGAAATTCTGCCTACTGTTTGAGGATTTCGTATTACGAGAAGTTTTAAGTGTCCACTGCCATATGTCTAATGCCACCTACATAGATCAATGGCCTACTGTTAAGTATTTCGTACCTATATGATAAGTTATTATGATAAGTTTTAGTGGCCACTGTACACATGTATCGGTCACTTAGATCGATAGCCTACTAAACATTATTTTAGTACAACGAAATGATATACCGATGCTTTGTCTGGAAATACGGAAAATCCGCCGACTGTTTGAGGATTTCTTTCTTGATTTAGATCGCGGGCCCATTAAATATTATTTAAGTAAGTACTACGAAATTTTAACTAGGTTACTTTGGTTGTATTTAATTTTTTTCTACTCGAATTGAGCTTTTTATTGTTTCGAAACAATAAAAAGCTCACATATACATCTGGATCCAGATCTGGATTACATCAGAAAAGTAACAATATTATTCCGAAATTACTACTCTAGCTAGGTACTAGCTGTTTAAAAAAAACGTAATTTTAATTCAAAACGTCTCACTTAAATATTACAATGAAAAAGTTTGCCTTTGTTTATAAAAAACGCAAAGAATTTCATCCTATATCGATAAAAAAAATCTTGACTAACCAGGAACCACCTAGCGAAGTTACGAGCAGAAGCTAGCACTATCTTAGATATAGATAACCAAAAAATAACAAACGATATCCACTCACAAAAATGCTGTCGTAAGTCTCGTTGAAGAACTTCACGGGCACTGTCAGGAAGACCTCGGGGGATGGGACCTCATGGCCCTTCGGCAGTTTCTGGTCCAATCCTTGACCATACTGGTAGAACTGGTCTCTGGTCACCGCGAGTGCACAGGCGGCTAAGAAAACCACTCCCGCGCACGACCTCATTCTGCACTGTTCACGCTTCTACTAAACTTGTATACCGAGACATCTACTCAGCGAGAGCGTTACACGTTCTGGCTCATTACGATATAATAGATTCAAATTCGTAAAACATTGGGGATTAGGGTGATACAAGGTAATTAATATTTTAAACAGCTAGGTATTGTTGTTTGTGGCTAGAGACATTTAGCGATGATTACTTAATGAAGTGTCTATTCGGTATTCTAATGTAATTATTGTAAATTTTACTGTTCATATTGATATACAAATAAGAATATATTTTGTAGTAGTCTATGGTATTTATGAAAACTAGCGGATTGTCTATGCCGAGATCTCGGGGCAATTAAAATTATATTATGTACGGTACAGTACGATAGAAATCTTAGCCTAACAGAACTTATATATTTTTTATAGCAAAACAGAGATTGACTGAGAAAAGACGGTATTTTTCTCAATAACTAAAGCAAAATAACTTTCGTGCATGTAAATTTTCAGCAAGCTGCTTTTTTATCCAAACCGGCGTCGGCGAATCGTCGGTCACTTTTCTTTTCCCTCCGGAAATCGTCAATTTCGTTGCTAATTTTTCTTTTTGGTGTATCCCCCAACGTATTTTAATAGTAATGCAAACTACTGAAATTCTTATTCTTTATGTGATTTTATGTTAGTGTTATTTCTTCGATGTAGTTACCTGGATATAGGTAGCTAAATAGCCTAGTTTTTGTCCATGCAGTCAGATAATGGGAAATATGTAAAATATTTTTACGGAGCTACACCCGTCACATCCGCTAGTTTGTATTTAAAAATGTTATATAGATGCTATATATACAGTAGGGATTAATTCTTTGATTAATTCAGGAACCAGTGTTCCTGTAGTAGGTATTTCAACATCATCACCAGCCTATAATAGTCCACTGCTGGACATAGGCCTCCCCTAATGAGCGCCATAGATGGCATCAATATTTAGGGGTTATTGCCCATAATCCCCACGCTGGGCATGCGGGTTGGGGATCGCAGTTCGGTGTAGTTGTTCTGCAGAAGGCGCTGCTGCCCGCCCCCCGCTGTGTTTCCCTTAGTCGCCTCTTACGACACCCACGGGAAGAGTTGGGGTGGTGAAATTCTATGCCGGCACCACACGGCTAAGTAGGTATTTATTAGTTATAAAAAAGCTCAGAACAGAACAGAGGTTCAAAACCCTCGGCTCGCGAGTTCGCTCGAACTTGGCGGATCTTGTTTTTTGATTGTAGTTAGCTACACATTTAGATTTTTTGGTTCTAAAGTGAACAGTTAGTAAGTGAACACTTCGATCACTCCTAGTATACACAGGCTAGGTCCTGGAATGTTATCTTACTAAGTACGGGTCTGTTTGTGTCCCCATTATGATACCCTATTAATACCGCGGGGTACCTAGCTATGCTGCAGCTTCTAATCGTTTATTTACGCGTCAATACGTCCACTGCATAATTATGCACTTAATTGAGTGCACCATCACCATTTCTGCTATAACAGTAGGTAAGCTAGTTACTAGAGTAAAACAATTAAAAATATTGAAAAAAATATATTATTTCTGCAGCTTTGGGTGCGATGCTTGTTTTATGTTAGTAGTAGATTATTTATATGGGATTAAACCATTCCATTATACATATAAGGATGCCAATACCAAGGTATATTTCGAGATTTTGGCCCGAGTTAAAAAACTCTACTTTTCACTTCCATTGCGAGAATATAAAACAACTAGCGGTCCGCCCCGGCTTCGCACGGGTATTAAACAAACATTTCAGAAATTATACACACTAAAACGATGGGTTTCACAGTTTTCATACGGATCTTTACTTTTTTTATCAGCATTGGGGTTTTTGACATTGACTCGACATTCCAAAACTGACACTGGCCGTAGAGAAAAAGCAAGCACCGTGCGCTATACAACCTCTTTTTCTATTCTGACGCGCCATAATAGAAAAAGAGGTTGAATATACAGCCCACGGTTCAATTTATTGAATTTTTCATGCGGATCCCTAACTTATTTGAAAATATTATATAGCCTATGTTCATCACGGAAAATTAAGGATTCTAATAGTGAAAGAATTTTTTAACTCGGTCCAGTAGTTTCGGAGCCTATTCAATTCAAACAAACAAACAAACAAACAAACATACAAACAAACAATCAAATCTTTCCTCTTTATAATATTAGTATAGATATAGATAAAAACTTACATCCGGTAAAATAATGCACACCCCTTGTTCACTTCTATAGTTCATGGATTCGTCCTAAGTCTTTAAATATATACGTCATTTCGAATTCATATTAGTTGTTTCTTTGTCCCTCTGCTCTGTTCCATTTGCATATTTTATCATAATATTTAAATAGGTTACGTTCACCTTCAATTCATAGTAAGCAAAAAAGCAAAAGAGATTTCGCGCTTACCTATAACAACTTATTAGGTAATTTATTTTTTAAGGGGAAGTTACGGACAATGCAAAGATCGCATTCTACCATGAAGGAAGAATCACTATTCAAATATGGAACAATCACTGAGAAGGGGCTTTCAGTTCCATTTTCGAAAATTATTTGTTTATGGACACCAAAGTCGATCGAGTCTCTATGTAAAAGGATGATAAAAGGAAACAAGACCCATTATTACGAACAAAAATAAAAAACCATTTTGGCCCTAGAGCTTAAAGTCGAAAGTTGATAAGTTACACTATAATGACACACTTTTTGATCAAGAGATAAATATAATTATTGTAATCCATGTATGATATGTATGTAATTGGAAGGGTACCTACTCTTCATTACTTCAATAAATAGATAATTTTTTACTCAATAATGCTCATCCAAAGGGCAGAGTATCAACCGACCGCATGTAAAACGTTGATTCAGAAGTTTTCCGTACTTTCGGCGTTTGGTATACATACGCTAAGACTTCAATAGATATTCGCTTAAGTACAATTATAATTGCGATAATAATACATGATCGTTGACCTAACTAGATAAATTTTGAGAACACGAATAACTCGCCAATTCAGCGCGCATTGAACTCTTATGAGCATAATTACAGAATGCATGTGTTATTGTACATTCTTTGGCAGTTTGCCGCACGCCGACATCTCTGTGAAATGGGGTGCAATTCTTGCTAAGATACATTTAGTAGGTCCATTCCATTCTCCACGTGTGGTTTCGCGGGAGGCGGTCTTGAATTAGACCAGACTGTTCAAGTTATATTCAACACAATTTGCTATTTAGCGCATTTACTGCCCAGGCTCGGCGGTGGCACCTACAAACATACGACGTGTGCAACATAGCACTGTGGTTTAGAGGCTCTGGTGTGTTAAACAGTAACCAAGAGGTGCAATTTCTTTCACATCAAGAGACTGGATTCCTCTCACTCAATATTAAACATTTCGCCCTGAAAGAGCTTAAAAAGCTGCCATTAAAAAGCACGTCCAATAAACTATAGAAATATAGTGCTTCTCCGTTAAAAGTAAACCGCTTATGGCTGAGTAAATGATGAAAAATGTCCGTCCTGTCGAGAAGCTACCGTTTGTTTACAAACATTCGAGTATCGAGTGAGATTCTTCAGTCGTTTGAGTTTAAAAATAGGTAGCGAAAATAGGACTGTATAAAACTTTACTTTTCGAGGTAAGATGCTCTTTCTTAAGTCTAGTAAAAATTTATGAGTTGTATCATTCATTATGTATGTGTAGGAGGCACTGATTAGAAGGTATTTGTTAAATAGTAAATTTGCTTACGATATATGACTTTCAATGTACAAATGCTCCTGTAGAAAAAATCAACTAGGTATAACTTTGCTGCACATGGCATTATTTAGACATAACGTCAATATGGCTTGTGTTAAAATTAGTTCAGTTCTTCCTGCTTAAATGCATTCTACATATAAACACATTTTTACTAGATTTTTATTACAGTAAATTTTATAGCAAAGACTCTTAGATTCTTATTTATAGTGATTCTTCATACTTACAAAGATTGACCTATTTATTTATGGTCTTGTGGCGAGACGTCCACATTAATTAATGATTATTGCTGCTTAAAAATATCGACTTCTCTCTTTCTGGAAATAAGGACACTTGTAAGCTCTTTATTTTATGTTTGTCGTGTCTCTATTTATTTGTATATTTATGTGTTCTTGGTTTGTAGTAACCACTAAACTATTGAGTCGTATTATTGTGGTGTGTGGTGGTAAATAGGTTTGCGTTCGTGAATCTCTTGGTTAGAGATGCATATGAGAGCACATTGAGTAGAGACGGAGACAATGGTAGGAGCGTTTTTTTGCAGAAATTAATTCTTCTCTGACGAAGGCTCGGTGTCCGGCCAACGATGAAATTCTGACAGAAGTTTATCCTGACATTTTCTGAGAAGGAAAATACTGAAATGCGATATATTTGTACTAAATTATAAAAAAAGATATTTTCGTTTAGGTACTGACAGTAATCCTAAGCCCAAGTCTTATGAATGTAGGTCAAGATGAAATAAAATGAGTTTTTAATGTTTTGAAACTTACGCGATCTGAACACATAATGATTAGTAATTAACGGGTATTTATCGCGTTTCTTCTTCCTCCTTTCCATCTCGTGACCACGACAGAGTGCAAACCTGTTGAAACGTCGAGAAAAGAAGAAGAAGAAAGGAGGAAGAAGAAACGCGATAAATACCCGTTAATTACTAATCATTAAAATGAGTTTTATTTCTTTTGAAAAGTTCTCTAAATGTTTTTATGCCCGTGCATAAAGTCGGACGATAAGTAAAAGAAATAAGTAGGTAATGTACTTTATAGTATTGATACCTACAAGTAGGCAAATATAAATACTCGAAGCATTTTTCATTCCAATTATTTACTTCCTAATTCATCCACCTTTTCAATCTTATTTTATTGCAATTAAAACCTGAAATTAAGGAATAGGAAACCTCTTCAGTTCATTTCCAAGCATCCAATTAAAATAAAAATCAAAACTTCCGCGGGAGACTATTAAGAATCTTTCAATTTATCTTAAAAACAAAGGTCTTTCATTGCCGAATGTGGCACCCCACTGAATATTATTTATCGTTAAACTTTTTCGGCATGAGATTAATTGAATGACGGCAAATGGCTGAATGGAGAGCGAGGGTGGAGTCAGGACTAGGTCTGAGTCATAATTGACTGCAATCTTACTGAAATATGCCTGCCTTCTGAATGAAATAAACATATTAATTGTTATGAGACATAAAACCTACCTAGAGATCTCGCCGACCGACCGACGGCTTCACGATTAGTCTTATGATAAAACAATTGTAGAGTAATACGTACATTATATACTCTGTAAGCTAGATTGATTGTCAGGGATCTGTTTAATTTCATCAGATTAAAAGTAACTACGATAGTAATCTTAAATTTTAGAGCTATTTTTCACCATGGCCATAGGAATTCCAAAAAGATTATTTGAGAAATAATAATACATTTCACGATAAATACCTGTTAAAACGATGATTATAATTGACAGGTTTTAACATTATTGATAAATATCTCGACTGTAGTCTGAGTGCGCGCCATGTTGTGGGTAGTTTTAGGGCGCGCGGCGGCGTCTCGGCACTTCCGGCCGGCGAATGATTTCCCGTTTCCTGTTGTGACGACGGACGCGCGGCTAACGATACTCTTTGTACCGTACCTTTGCGGAACCCTTATTTATTGCGTCTGCGTGAAATGCATAGGGTATTGTTTTAGGGTAGTTTCAAATCTTGATGTAAAATCAATAAAATGTAAAGCAATATCTAGGGTTTTTGTACAAAATTGAGATGGCTTATGTAAATCGCGCAGAATCATCTCCTGCATTTCGAATTTAATAATAGAAAGACGAGGTTTTGGATGTCTCGCGCTTTTTCTAGGTATTAAATAGTATGTCCCCAGGTCACAATCTCTTCCTAGAAATTAATTTCTTTCGGTCGCTTGGTTAGGGAAAGGTATCTAGACCTAGATAGTATACAGAGATAGAATTAACTACACCTACTAGTATTATGTTTCTGTGCCTACACTTTCGCACTCTGGACTGTTAGTTTGAAAAATGTAATTTTATTATCTACTCAAAACAGGTTCACATTTAGACTTTGAATATATAAGGAAATTAGTTTCGGCGAGTGAACCCCATAATTTAACAAGTATCTCGGAGTACATAAATCCAGCTGCGAAACGTTGACAGGAGTACAATACTCACGTTAGAAAACAATAAGGAAAGGACATAAATGGTATAATGAACCTCGCCAGGGGTGTCCGCAAATAATCTACTTTGTCCTGTACGTGACCGCGCACTGCGGACTTAATTAATATAAACTGGCAGCCCTGAGTTGTGTGTGAAATATTATATCTATTTTGTAACGGGTAGTCGGAAAAATTCAGGGAATGTTTTTATACTAGGAACGTTGGCCAGGCCATTTAGATATCTGCACAAATATAGGAAAGCTTAAACTTTACGGCGTAAGTATGATGATGACTGAAGTGAATGAGAATTTTGGAAACATAATATAAGTAATCGAAGGGAGTTAGTTATATCTGAGAATAAATTGCAAACGTTTTTTGAGGAACTAATCTATATAAATATTATAAAGAGGAAATATTTGATTGTTTGTTTGTTTCTTTGAATTGTGTAGGCTCCAAAACTACTGCATCGATATAAAAAATCTGTATCTGTCATCATCAAGGCTTTGCTTGGGATCCGTATAAAAACTTCAATAATGTAACTCAAGGTTTGTTTAAGAAACTATATTAAAAAAAAAATTGTTAGCTACCTGTACGAAGCCGGGGCGGACTGCTAACATTAATAAAAAGGCTATCTATTAACCTGACCTTGTCCAAAAATACACGAAATTATTTATCTTTGAAAGGTTCGTCACCCGACCTTTTGCTCTTATCGTTGCTGATTCGGAGCTCATGAACTTGGGTTTTTTGAAACGTGCTTAGATGAGGAAGCTGGGTTTATTCTGGGACCTTTCCAAGACCTTTTTTCATTGAAACAAAAGGAAACAACTGTTTGGCCTTATCCGAGAGTCGAACCCACTAAAATCTAAAAATTAAAACTTAATTTTATAATAATAGTAAATCATTTATAATACCGAACGATAGAAGTTAATCACTTATTTGCGAATTGTAAATTATCTCATACTTATGAAAATTTAAGGAGGTATCTATTGCTATTTCTAGCAAATTTCTATATTTCTATATTCATAATAGGATGCTAACTTAAAGGATTTCTATTTCTCAGTGTGTTTTCTTCTATTGACATAAATCAGAGTGGGATATAACACTAGTAGTTAGCAACTGTTTTAAGTTAGCATTTATTATTATGAACAAGGGATTAAAATTTATAATATTAGGTAGGTACAAACCTCAATTATTTATGACTTTTAGTTACTGATAATTTACCTTTTTATATAATTTAATATACCTTTTTACCATTGTTTTTTGTATAAATTTAGATAATGAACTCATTAGTAAAATTTTGCGGTGAGTGTATTATAATTTATAAGCTGTAAGCCAATTCTATGACCAAAAAGAATATTCATTTATGAATTTTACTATCATAAGATTCAGATCTGACAAAGACTGAATACTGAATGAATGACTCCGATAACGGGTAATTTTTGTGGCTCATCAGAGCAAGTAGCATGCTAATGCTAACTATAGGTTAGTACCTATTACAATAGAAACCTCTTTTAGGCCCCACCAAAAGGTAATTTGAACTTTTGCAATTGACTCAACCTGGCAACATGACTATTAAATGCAAACGTACCTTACACTTACAATAATGTATCGTACAGATGTTTTAATTAATATAAGACATTACTAAGAACAATGGGTTAATTTAAAAGTATAAACGTTCACTAAATAAAACTTAGTGGCATGGGGTCACCTGACGATCGGTTGTTATCTTTCACTATGTTTTATAAGTGTTCATTATCGCCCGAATAATTTCTTATTAATGAGAAATGGGATCCAATTCCTAGATAACATTTTTGAAATGGATATGAGTTTAAATATGAGAAACAAAGTGTTCTTAATTTTTTTTTCTATAGGTATGTTAAATTGCACAACATTATTACAGGTGCTTTTTATGTTTCATGTAGCATTGACCGTAGACAATCACGTGCCATTGTGAAAATAAAGACCTCTCTAGATAACAAAAATCTCTACAATCTCGGACCTAATTAAAACCCTGTGGCCACAAGGCCTCACAGAAATAATTTAAATGCTGTTGCAACGATCTAATTTTTCAGGCGGAGCTTGCCAAACGAAGCTACGAGCAATTTGGGAATAATGACAAATAAAATAAATGCATGATTTTAATCTCGACCGCTGGCAGCGCGTCGTAAACTGTTTACGAGCGGCCACTCGGTCTGGGACAAGCCATGGGCTGTGGGAGTGTTAAGGGCAATCGTTGAACGCTCCTTAAACCTTTTACATAGTCGGGTTTTAATTTTTGCCCATATTTTTAATACGTTTTGCTAATTGCTTGTGAATAGAGAAATCTTACGTTGAAAGTACAAACAAAGGCCTTTGTAACGCATATTTACTAACAATGAGATTTTCGACTCTTACTCAAAGCTTATTCACGATATCGCGTTAGACCATCGGAGTCTTGAGACTTATGATATTGGACCTCATTTGTGACATAAAAATAGCTACGTATATAGAGTGCCAAACGCATAACGACTATCAACGGAAGAGGTTGGTAGTCTGATAAAAGTTGGATAACTGGCAAGGTGGAACCTTCGTATTAACGAACACAACATAGCGCGAAGCTATGAAAGTAAGTTCGTATATCGACCTTACCTTCCACCAAAGAGTCCGACTATCAAACACTCCATCCTCCTTTCCTACGCACCAAACCCCGCGTCACCGCAACAGCGGCGCGCGGAACTCCCGCAGCCAACCCTTTGCTAATGCGATTTCTGCTTTATGAGTTAGGTAACGCTCGCGGCTCGGAATGTGGCCCGTTGATTAGAGCCCGTATCTTGCGCAATGACGCGTGTTCTAAATGTGTACAGCTTGCGAAACCTTGCGAATACTCAAAGTACCTGTGACACACTGAAGCTCGACTCAACTTCAAGCTCTATTATGGGTAGCTAATGAAAAGATTGACTCGTTTGGTTTGAACACTCTGTACTGTAATCCAGGTCTATAGACCTGGATGTTTAATACTGGTGTTTTTCCGTACCCAACTTAACTAACGAAACTGTTCCAATTAACTTTCAGTGAACACTATCCTTTGATATCACTTACTTATTTTGCCGTTCATCCCGGTTCAAAAACTAGACTCCATTGTTTGCCACATTTAACTACACTGTACCACATAGGTATCTCATTTATCTACGTTTATGTACTTGTATGACGCTTAACTTTATCTCGGTTTCCCCACTTTTCGTACATACACTGTAAAACTATTTCCAACTGCCAATTTACACAAAACATTATTACTATATACACTAAATTATTTGAAATGAGAAACAGAATAAACACAGTTTACAACAGAAAGCAAACAATGCTAACTAATTGTGAATCCTCTGGTACTTTGCGAGCTAAGTAACAATTTCACGGTCGTAGCTTCGCTGCACCCCACTTCATAATGCATCTCTGCTAAGATACACATGTCGCTCGGTGCATTAACAGCGTTCTGGAACCTACGATACGTACCTATGGGATTTGATGGTAGTTGGAACACCCGGTGGTTCTACTCTGAAACTGTCTGTGTAGGTAGAACTTGAAGCTCAAGCACGCAAATTGTTTAGTTTGAGGTTGAATTTACTATAACGCCTTCACTGTCAAGCTTCAGCAATGCGACCTTGGAGTAGCGCATCAAGTCGCTACGGAATCTGTTCAAATTCAGCATGTTCCTTGGCGACACTCGGCATTTATCTTTGTGTTATGTGAAGTCATATTGTAGAGCGTGCTATTCTGGTAGATACCCGCTTTCACAAAGAAAATCACTTGGATGTGCACAATACTGAATTCAGTATTAAATACACATTTAACTTTAATTGGTTTAATAACTATAGGTATTTTCAGATGCACTTGTCAAACTTACGAGTACAATACCCTACCTTTTTTGCTGTCTAAATAAGTGAAATTTTCTCATCGCCACGCAGTTACTGAGTAGCCCCGCACTCTCGACTCGTAAAGTGTAGTTTATGGACACTTCGCGAACG
This sequence comes from Eupithecia pulchellata, assembly GCA_963931895.1. Classification (NCBI taxonomy): domain Eukaryota; kingdom Metazoa; phylum Arthropoda; class Insecta; order Lepidoptera; family Geometridae; genus Eupithecia; species Eupithecia pulchellata. Next base: position 11,206,089 of record OZ007530.1, read on the forward strand.
CCGCTTGATGTCTGTCACCGGCTCTCTTAGATTTCATTTATACACTCCCATATAACTGACAGCATTGTTAATGAACTGCCGGGCTTTAGTGCTTCATGTTTCATGCTGGACGGATAGAACCTTTGAAGCGTGGCGTCCCTTTTGAATAAGTCATTAGATTTTACGAATTCTATCAACTTTATCATACAAAAAGTACGCAAAATAAGTTTTTCATTTTTAGCTTTTATCGTACATCCGGCTTAGAGATATCCAGGATTAAAAAACAAATGCCGAACTACGCAGCGAATCCGATTGAAACCCACATCCCTAATGCCCTTTGTTATCCAGAGTTTAAAATGCCGGTTCCAAAAAAACCTCATAAAAGTTACTCCGTAGGTATTTGTTTGAAACCTAATAAAATCGGAACAGACCTAAACAAACAAAAAAAAAAAAATTCGGAACATCGCAACGCGGTATATTGCGTCACCTTTTAATGAATAGATTTACGGTAGACCTTATTTCAGAGGGACAAAGTTTAGAATAAAGGAAATGAGTTCACCTGACCCAGTGCGAGCTCTTTGTTGAGTTTATTTGGTCGAAGGTATTTCTTGATTGAAACGAGATTCGTCCAAAATTCCATACGCCCTGTTCCAGGAATAAATCCTGTTATTACATTCGTCGCTTGAAGGTTATGACGGGAAACGTTGTTTTATTTTCTTTTTTATGAGGAAATATAGCTTGATGTTAATTTCATATGATCAGGTGTGAAATAATGAGCATGTTGGGCATAATATACTTAACATTAGTCAAATACCTATCAAAATATCAATGGGCTTTATTTTCTTTAGACCTTACAGGAACTATGGCAAATGATAAATGCCATCTATGGCGCACATTAGGGGAGGCCTATGTCCAGCAGTGGACTATTATATAGGCTGTTGTTGTTGTTGTTACTTCATAAGTAAAACTGGAAAATATCGTGATTACTTAGATTTTTCGTTCACAACAATTTTTTTAAGGTAAAGTAGAGTAAAGTTTTTACAATGTTAATGATAATTAGTTTGAATTTATTTATTTATTTTTATCTAAGGGCAAAAAGCATTTATTAACAAAGAAAATTACTATTATTGAACTAAATAAAAGCTAGTATTTACAATGAAACAACTGAGCTAACTGCAGACTGCTGCGAACAAACTACAGGTAGCTCAACTGATCTATATTCATAATATTTATTAATTATATTTGCAACTCGCTTGGAGTTTTGTTGAAGCGATGCCCTTAAAAAGATACATTAATCATGTGAAGTGAAGATGGGGGCTTATCGAGTTTATTATTATATCTATTATTGACGACCACTGTGGCGCGGTGGGCGAAGGTCCGCCTGCGACGCAGGAGGTTGCGGGTTCGATTCCCGCCTAGGGACAAATATTTGTACGATCTGCAGATATTTGTTCAGGGGTTCTGGTCGTTTTCTATGTATAATATTATATCTATTTAATAATATTGTAATATGTATATCAGTCATCTAGTACCCATAACATAAGCTCTGCTTAGTTTGGGGCTAGATGATGCTGTGCGGATTGTCCAGCATTATTTATTTTTATTTATTAATTATCTATTATTTTAATTGTGTACCTATATCGCTATTTTATACATGGTATACTGATTGATAGTTTTATGTGTGTACAAATTCTTTTCTAGAGGAAGAAAATTGTAAGTATGTTATGTATATATACTGACTACCAATTATGACCTGACTTCGCCTACTTTTGCGCAAAAGATTTCAAACTCTAGTGCTGATACCTATGTAAATATCTATATTATGATAGTTATTATAAGCTTTTAGGTCTAAATACAAGTTTACAAGTTTATAATAGCTATGTTTGCCGTGTGGTGCCGGCATAGAATTTCACCACCCCAACTCTTCCCGTGGGTGTCGTAAGAGGCGACTTAGGGAAACACAGCGGGGGGCGGGCAGCAGCGCCTTCTGCAGAACAACAACACCGAACTGCGATCCCCAACCCGCATGCCCAGCGTGGGGATTATGGGCAATAACCCCCAAATAATGAGCCCGTCTATGGCGCTCATTAGGGGAGGCCTATGTCCAGCAGTGGACTATTAAAGGCTGGTGATGATGATGATGATGAATAGCTATTTAATTCAACATTATTTTCACTACATACTAGCCATAACGTCTAAATAGACCCTTCCTACCGTTGTTGGCTTAAGATTTCGTCTCAGCCTCGACAAGCTCTATATTAATTCATCCCAAGACACGGATTAAAGTCTAAGGCGTAGTTAATTGAAAAGGCAGTCGGCAATACCATCCAGTTTTATGGGTGGTCAGCTGCTGCTTTAAATTCGAAACCTGCCGTAATGATAATGTCTACGGCCACTGCTCTCCTTAGGCTCGAAGGGAGTGCTTTGGGGTAATTATAACTACCCTTTGTTTCGTCTGTTTTGGATAAGTAGAGTAAATATGAAATTACATAAAAAGATTCTTTGGCTTTTAAATTTGATCAAATCAACTAAAACAAAACAAGCGAAATATATGTAGTAGGCTAATCTATATCTATACTAATATTATAAAGAGGAAAGATTTGATTGTTTGTTTGTTTGTATGTTTGTTTGTTTGTTTGTTTGTTTGAATTGAATAGGCTCCGAAACTACTGGACCGAGTTAAAAAATTCTTTCACCATTAGAATCCTTAATTTTCCGTGATGAACATAGGCTATATAATATTTTCAAAAAAGTTAGGAATCCGCATGAAAAATTCAATAATTGAACCGTGGGCTGTATATTCAACCTCTTTTTCTATTATGGCGCGTCAGAATAGAAAAAGAGGTTGTATAGCGCACGGTGCTTGCATTTTCTCTACGGCCAGTGTCAGTTTTGGAATGTCGAGTCAATGTCAAAAACCCCAATGCTGTTAAAAAAAGTAAAGATCCGTATGAAAACTGTGAAACCCATCGTTTTAGTGTGTATAATTTCTGAAATTTTTGTTTAATACCCGTGCGAAGCCGGGGCGGGCCGCTAGTGCTCTATAAAAGAACTACGAAACTTGAAGGCTCTACGCTTCGTAGCGTTGTACGAGTAGTTACATCGCTACAACGCTACGAATCGCTACGGCTTCGTAGAGGCTGCTATGCAAAATTGCGTAGAACCTATTTCAAATCACAATCAAATCAAAGCGTTTATTTGTAGTTAAAACATAAGTTAAAAAAAAAAGTACAAACTGAAAAAAATCGTTACACTTACAGAGAATACTGATTTGAAGGTTCATCGTAGATAAAAAAATTAAATATTTTATTGCGCTCAAATATTCCTACTGTTGTGTCAGATTAAATGCATCCTGTAAATACCCGTTCTCAAGAGCTAGATAAAACGTGATAAAATATTGACTAACATATTCATAAATGGAATACGTTAGATGGCATGCAAGTCGCCCGTTCCCACACAGATAAATTCGTAGGTACTTGTTTACATTTAGCTACTTGCAAAATCAAGTCTTAACTTTAGTCTGATTGTCATTCTCACTTGCTAAATCTGATCTGTCAGTCCAAGGCCCCTCGACTTCACTCCTCAAGGACACTCCACGTCGACGCAAACTAACACCAAATGTAGCGGTTGGTACCGAAATGTCGAGCATCATTGTTTTATAACGGGTTCCTTGATGCCTTTGATAGGAAGAAAGTAGTGAGTTTTACGTAGTTGGTGTTTTGATTTATTTTCAATGTCGCAAATTTATTTAAAGTTCGTGTCGTGACTTTTGGTACATGGCCAATAATTATAGGCACCTGTCATCGTTTTTGAAGTCGTCAAGTATTACTTCAGTTAGTTTGGTAACACTAATAGCGCCTGGCAACACCATTTTTGTAAAACGCGATTGGACGAGACTCGCTAGCCAATAAGAGGCACGTCCAATCGCGTGGAAGTTGCGATATTTGCCGCCAACGAGCTATGATGGAAAATCACCAGCTAAAAAGCAACCACTTCGGTCCCGAGCGCAAAACTGGCAAGTTGTCTCAAGCTTTAGTAGTACTGCTAAAGTTAAATTAATATCAAGTGCATAGTGATCCACGATATTCGTATATAGGAACATTTTCTCAATAATAATTTTGGAAAATGGAAGAGCAAATCGTTACTTCTAATTGATGGGTGCGGTGAATTTTGAGTTGTTATTACTCGTAGTTTCTAGTTTCTACTCTTGCCTTTGCATGTATTATTTTGGGATACGAGTTATCAAAATATCTTCTTGGTAAAATTTATTAAGATTGATCAGTTCAGCTGTGTAGTCGTGAAAATCGTACAGATAGACTGTCGTGAAAAGGTTACACAAATAATATAATGTAAATATGAAATCTATATTATAGATTATTTTCATCCCATAAGCAAGCTAGACGATGGTTTGCAAAACGTCCAGCATCAATCATATTTGTTCAACCTTTTCAGATTTATTTGTACTTTTCGAGATTGTTCATTCCTAAGTTCACGGTCCATGCCTCGCATACGTCACTATTCAACCCTTTTCATGTCCTTATGTCCTTCCGATAGGTAATTATCAGTTGATCTGCCACATAACTTTCAAATTGGGCGGAAGGTGTGACACGGGTCACGGGGCCGTAGTGTAGTGTCTGCTCTGTCTGTTTATTTAATTTAGCGGTAAGTTTGGAGGGAAACAACTATCTTTGGGCGTGGGAAGATTAAGGTGGAGAAACCTAAATCTAGTAAGATTTAAATAGGAAACAGTGAAGAGTGAAAAGCGAGTAGGGAAGGTATGGGCCTTCAGAGGGACGGTATAGCCGTATAACAAACCAGAGAGGACCAAACCAAAACCAGGAGTCACTACTGGGACATTTAAAAGGTCGGTTCAGAGGGACGGTAATTATAGCCGTATAAAACAAAGTTATTGAAAAATCGAATAAAACCAAACCAAACTAGAGAGGTCCAAACCAAAACCAGGAGTGACTACTGGGACATTTAAAAGGTCGACAACGCGCGTGTAATGTCCCTGATGTTACAGACACATAGGCTGTATGATCGGTTTCCATCAGGCGGGGCAAATGCCTGTTTGCCACATGTGTGGTTGAAATAAAACCCAAGATTATTCTTTGAAACTCAACGAGTGCATACCACAACAACATAACCGATTTTCATCAGATATAGCTAATGTCTCTCTTAATCTAGACTTTCGAACAATTAGTATTTCCAACACTATTGTGCAAGAGCTCCAAAGTCTTGGCCATAGATAAAGATAATATAGACGCAACTGAGTTTTTTGAACAAACGCTGTGCTGCAATTTAAACGGAGAGTATTAAAACGAAAATAATTTAATGTAAATAGTTGAGCTACCTTTTCAATTTACGTTTGAAAGAGAGACATGGCCCGGGGCGCCTGGAAATTAAAGCTCATGAGGTCTTTAGACCTCGCGTCCCTTTCTTACCTCGTTATTCAACGAGCCAGAGAGGAACAAAATATCCTTGAGTAGGAAAATGCATACTAAATTGGAAATACCATTGAGTGCCGAGGTTTCCTGAGATACAGATCGTAGCGTACCTATTACATACAAGTCTTTTGTATGGATTTAATCAGTTTCCTGCCACGATTCCTACGCTTAATTGGATTTCTCGGCTGGCCTGTTATTTCCATGATTTTATAGGTATGGTGATTTTTTCAAATTGAATGTTGTTATTCAATTAGTTATGTGGCTTTTTCATTCAGTGGCAAATTCACTGGTAGAAAAATATTTTAACTGAAATTCTATATTTAAATGTGTGCAACGGTAAAATAATAAATAATACAGAGAAAAATGTTTTGCAAAATGTCTCACAACTTCATATAAGGCCCCACATAAAACAAACCTTCTAAGTCACGTCAAAGATACTTTATACATTAATTAATACGCGTAATCCTTAGGGAGCCCTTACTCGAAGACGGCCCTTAGCTAGGGGGCCCTACCGTGTAATAATTATCAATGGACCTTCTGGGCATTACCTACATAGGTACCTTTCTATTTGCATTTTACAACTTCAGACCTTTATGATGCTCCCGATTTAATTTGGTGAAAATAAAAGGGTTGGTTTACACGTGGTTTGGATCCGGGAGAGTGTGGTCATCTAAGTAATTGAGAAGTGTCGACATAGATGTTTTCTAAAATTTGGCTAGTAATCTGCCGCCTTTCCTAGATTTCATATGATTAAATAAGTAGGTTTAGATTAAAATTAATTAACAAATAAATACACAAGTTAGAACTGTACACAATTACCTAGTTAGGTTCATCATCTTTGAATACCTTGTTCAAAAATTTTCTTTTAGTATCTTAAGACACAATCACGAAATTGTATCACAATCACAACCACTTTAGTCACTTCATGAATAGTTTATTCTCGAGGAAAGTTATTCTGGTCCTGAGTCCTGAGACAAACTGATCCAAAATTGGAACTACGGCCTCGTCATACATTTTTTATGTGTTTCGAAGATAGCTCCATTGTGGACATTGGCAAGGGCGTCGCTAGCCCACGGCCCAGGGGGGGGCAAGCCGTAGTCAGAAATATGTACTAATCGGCGGGGGGGGGGGGGGGGGGTTAGAGATTACGACCCTAGCGCTCAATAGGAGAAGCCTATGTCCAGCAGCGGATAACATGGGCTGATGATTATGTACGCTAACTTTATCCAAGTAATTTTCAAGGCAAAGTGTTTAAAATTTTCCTATTTACCTGGTCCGCAAACAATATGATCTACAACTGGCATTCAACGCTGCAAGTGATTGAGCCAGCACGACAACTTTTGTAACTTTTTCGGGTCAAGTAGTACAAAAAAATTATAACAGAGTGTAATGAGCGCCGATATTTTGTAGTGTGCGGCCGCTGGAAATAGTCTAAACTGAAGACTATAGAATAAACGGCGAGCGGAGCGAGCCGCGATTTTTTTTACACTTTTTCGGACGTATGCAAAAAATTAAGAAGAGTTTGTATATAATTATATCTAAAGGAATAACAGCAAATGGAGGGAGCAATTAAATAACGGCAAAACAAGAAAATAGGTACTTAATACATTCATCGATTAACGAAACTAAAATTAACTGTGTGATCTGCCTTCCAAGATGGAGTCGGGCGTAAATGAATGTGATGCGTGCTCACTTATGTACATATAAGGTACACTTATATGAAACGAATCGAATGAAACAGCGTGAGAGCGAGGCACCCGACGAATTTTGACGAACAAAAAATTGAGTTTTATAGACAGAACAACCACTTCAAGTACTCCCGTACCTCTACGTATATAATATTTTGTTGCAAATGACCGACCGTAACATCCGAAAAAAAATTACTTTAAATACAATATATTTTTTTAGATATATTATTGTACTAACTGTCACTACTTATTCCTAGTGATAGTGGATTTATGCGGGATTTATCGGCAAAGCAAGACAAAAGCAGGACTTTCGTTGTTTTGCAGTTGGCTAGGTACATTTTTTTGATCTCTAGGGGGGGGCAGCTGCCCCCCCCTGCCCCCCCCTGGCGACGCCCTTGGACATTGGACGAAGTATTTGTACCTGTTTGCTGAATTAGTACTAGCTCGCTGTACTTATCATTATAATAAACTGCAATCGGCCACTTCAACAGAGTCAATACACAAATCTCTCCTAATCTATGAATACACTTGTCATTTGAGATGATCACTGACCAGCGGACAAGTTATAGGGTCATAAATGGGGTCCAAGGGAATTTAAACTTTATTGCGAGGGACTAGGATCTTTATGTATTCAAATAATCTGACGAATGGTAAATCCTTGCAAATCCCAAGCTGTAACTGTTTGATTTGTCAGCTTAAGTTATGAGAGAAAAGCGGGCTAGCTTTCTTGAATTCTTACTTTACTTTTGTTTATTCCTATTATTATTCTTAACCAGAACCTATGTCATACTGCTGGGTCTCATGGCTCATGATCTAATTCTCTCTCTCTTTTCCTAGCTAGTTATCCTATTGTGATAGGTTTAGGCCACTAAACAAATCATTACGTATATTATATTGATGCTCGCTATTTTTCCTCCTTCCTCTATTTCTACAAAATGGCTATATGAATAATGTAAACTTCATGATGATGATGAACGTTTAGATTTAAAATCTTCATAGAATACATAGGTGACGCAAGTCTTCAGGCGTCTGGTGTTGCCCGCTGGCTTATGTCGCGCCGCAGCTAAAGAAAACGGCAGACTTCCATGTGCGCCGGTGACAGTGAAATTGTTAGTATACCTACAGGGCGTCCCATCGCTATGCCACATATATTGTAATAATATTGTAGATTGAACATTTTACTGAAAGAAGACATTATTTTATTTTTAAAAATAATTAAAACTGCATTTATAGAATATTTAAGGTACTTTCCCTCCATGTGGCGAGCGATGGGACGCCCTGTATACTAGCCAAGAAGTTTCATGTACACTACCTATCCCAATTCCGTCATTAGATCAACGCTTTGCACCAGATACCAAGGGTCAAAATAGTATACGTCATTAACTTGGTCACCCGACTCCTTGCGACTCAAGTGCGGTATCAAACTGTTTTATTGCGGCCCAGGCATGATTTAATGAAATCTTTAATATTGAAGATAAGGCTGCTTGGCCCTTCGACCTCATAAATCGCTCCGGGCATATTCGCTCTTAATGTGCGCAACATGAAATAATATGCTTGGTCGGGCGTGGTTGGGCTATATTGTTTGTTATGTTGTGACGAAGCACTGATAAATTCTATGGATGCGCGATACCAACTCATTGACACTAAAAATAATTGACCAGGAATTTTGACTATTCTTAAAATAGTAATAAGTTTCTTAAAGGTTCTGCTTTCGCCGCTAAATGATGAAATTTCCGATGCTTTTTATTCGTAATCAAAATGTTAGCGACAGTAAAATTCGTGGTAAACTCAAGAAAAAATCTAAATTGACCAGCAGGATATGATAGGGGCTAGGTAGGTAGGCTATAACACGTTAAAACAATCTAACAGAGCCAGATTTATGAAAAAAAAAAACAAAAAATATCTATTAGCAAAATCTGCCTATCCAGTTTGAAATCATTTTGCTTTGCGTTGGTTTTGGGTAATGATTGGTATAAAATATTATTTGTAAAATTCTGGGGATATCTTATCCTACTTCCTAATTTATAAAAACTAACCTCTGAGGGGGTAAAAAGGTAGTAAAGTTTCTATTAAATCCTTAAATGACTCTGTTTTGTGGCGGTCGTTTGTTTGTTTTATTTTTGCACATTTTCATAAGGATTTCGTTGTTTGTTGAAACGGAATAATGAAATTCTCTTTGTCTTGCCCGATTTACATCAGTCAGCATTAGAGGTATAAGGGATCAGAGGTCACATTCACTGTCATATTTACGGTATTGTGCTTTTGCGTGGGATATTCCGATCCCCTAAATTTAGATAGGTACCTAATCTATACTAGTCTATCTATATCTATACTAATATTATAAAGAGGAAAGATTTGATTGTTTGTTTGTTTGTTTGTATGTTTGTTTGTTTGAATTGAATAGGCTCCGAAACTACTGGACCGAGTTAAAAAATTCTTTCACCATTAGAATCCTTAATTTCCCGTGATGAACTAGGCTATATAATATTTTCAAAAAAGTTAGGGATCCGCATGAAAAATTCAATAATTGAACCGTGGGCTGTATATTCAACCTCTTTTTCTATTATGGCGCGTCAGAATAGAAAAAGAGGTTGTATAGCGCACGGTGCTTGCTTTTTCTCTACGGCCAGTGTCAGTTTTGGAATGTCGAGTCAATGTCAAAAACCCTGCTGTTAAAAAAAGTAAAGATCCCTATGAAAACTGTGAAACCCATCGTTTTAGTGTGTATAATTTCTGAAATTTTTGTTTAATACCCGTGCGAAGCCGGGGCGGGCCGCTAGTTAATAAATAAAATAACGATAGGTAAGGTGAGATAGGGAATCGGTAGCCTTTTATGATCGTTTATTGACTTTTACATACTTAAGTTTTTTCTGTAAATGTAGGTAGGTATGTGGAAATGACGTGGAAACTTGTCAGCCTTCAGTAGCATATTATGCATGTTATCTTTAGGTTAACCTTATTATAAAATAATACCTTTAAGTTTTCTTAAGATTCGTAAAATAAAATGTCTGATGTGATCGATTGTTAGTTTAGGAGACTACGTTTTTTATCTTTTATTGTAAGTAACTCCAGTTTGTGTAGTTTTCTCTCAAAAAGGGATTTATAAATTGTCCCTAAGTGTAGGCTAGAGACGATTGGAACTATCTTTACAAAGCCACTTTGGGTCGTAATGGCGGCGGTATCCGATCCTAAACGAAGCGCGATTGCGGTTGACACGTGACAGTGTTGCCAACGCACTTTATTTTTTATGCATATAGTCTCATCAGGGAACAAAGCGTTCCTAGCACATTATAAAGTTAAAAGTTAGCAAAACCGGTTTGACCTTATTTTACATATTTTATTACGTTTGTGTAAACTTTGATGTGTAATATTTCAATACCAATGGCTAAACTCTCACTTCATATCATTGGCTTCCTACTTACCCATAAGTAAAATCGGTACTCCTCTACTTACCTACTTTATACCTTACCTACCTGCACCCTTTCGAGTAAATCCGTAGATTCCCTTTAAAACCGCGACCAAGTCTGCCCCACAAGAGGCATTCGGTTTAGAGATGCTATTTGTATAAAGTGCCTTTCCTGAATCAAATCTGATGTCTGTATTTCTTGGTAGCTATTTCTATTAAGCTGTTTTCCTTTAAACAGTCTGCAGGACCTTCCAAAGCAGTTGCTAACATAGGTAAGCAGTTTTTTCTCTCCCCGTTTGTTTTATTATGTAAATCGGACCTCGATGCTGTGCCGGATTGTATTTGAGACAGTATTACGTATAGCAATATCAATAGCTGGTTGCTATTAGATGGTTGGATTTGCAGCCTTTGCAGGATTACAGACATGTACTTACCTATAAAGAATACCTACAGATAAGGTGGCAAAACAAGCTAGATAAAACTGAATAAGTCGGAAATGTATATCAATTACAGTCGCATGTAACAAAGTGGGCGGAAAACGTATCAAATATCATCGAATTTCAATCTGAAATTAAAATCAGTCCACGGTCAAACATGAAGCATTTCACACTCATGTTATTTTTACATATAAGCCACGCTTACGCAGAACGATGTAAAATAGACCATAGTGCTTTACTTGACGGCTGGGAGCAGAAGCTTCGTGAAAAGTTATTGTGTAATTACAACTATGCAGTGCCGCCTACATCTCGTAATGGTTCTGACGCAGACACCGTCGACGTCTCGGTCCGCTTCGCCGCGAAAAAGTTCAACTTCGAAAGCTCAGAAGAAGAATTCTCGGTGATGATGTTTACTTCCATGTCATGGGAAGACTCTCGCCTGAAATGGGATCCGAAAGATTACGACGGCCTCCGCAAAACTAAACTGAGCAGGTTTGATCTGTGGATGCCTGGCATCCAGCTGTTCAATAGCATCAGTGACACTTATGACGAAAGGTACGATAATATCTTGCCTGCCACTATCCTCAGCCGGGGCAAAATTATATTGACTTCACGAATAATTTTCACAGTCAGATGCGCCACGAATCTGAGAAATTGGCCTTTTGACACTCAAGTTTGCACCTTTGATTATATACCTGTCTAGATAGAGAGTTCGAGTTTCAAAACGGTTAAAAATGTATCACCCCACTGATGGGTTATAAGCTCGTTCCGCCCGCTCAGTCGTGACGCTGTCACTGTATGGTAAACACGCGATCTGCGAGATACAAAAATGAGGATTTGCGCCATAAAAGTGTGCAGGAATTACAGTGGACGTTTGAAAACAATTTAAAAAATCACTTATCATCGGTAAGTAAACTTAGAATTACTAAATAAGATAGAGAAACAATTAAATAAGTAAAGTTTTTTCTGTGGTTTTATACGACGCCATGTTTACATGGTTGCCAGCTCTTGGAGTATAAAATTTCGCAGTTTTGTGATTTTTAATTTGAAAAAAATATTTTTCATGACCCAACAAATTTTTCCGTAACTATTAGCGTTATTAAAAGTGAAACCATTTACTATTATTATTATGCCAACCTTAATGTATTAATCGGTAGTTAAAATTGATATTAAATTTGCGGTTTTTTGTGATGTTTGATACGAAATAACGACGACCACTGTGGCGCGGTGGGCGAAGGTCCGCCTGTGACGCAGGAGGTTGCGGGTTCGATTCCCGCCTCGGGACAAATATTTGTACGATCTGCAGATATTTGTTCAGGGGTTCTGGTTGTTTTCTATGTATAATAAAAAATATCTATCTATTTAATAATATTATATTATGTGTATCAGTCATCTAGTACCCATAACACAACAAGCTCTGCTTAGCTTGGGGCTAGATGATGCTGTGTGGATTGTCTAGCATTATTTATTTATTATTTATTAAATACAACCAAGGTGTCAATTTGGGGGGGTTCTAGGGTTGATAAAGAAAGTATCTACATTTACACCGTATACCTACTAAATAATGAAATTATAGTTTACCTATTTAAATTACAAAAACCTGCGGCTGCGTTGCTGTGACGTCTACTTTTGAAAGTAGACGTCACTGTAAAGCCAGTGACGTCTACTTTTTTACAGAATACCTACTGATCCTGTTTTAAGAAAAAAGTGGATAGACATTATAAGAAAAAGCTGGAAAGAGGATGTCTGGAACCCAGCGAAGACAGCAGTTATTTGATCTTTAAATTATAAGCTGCATAAATAAATAATCTGCAATAATACCTGTGTGTGTTTTTTTACAATAGATTTATTTACCTAGTAATCCTTATTTAATTTTTATAATTATAGATGAATCAAAATAAATACAATTTTTTTTTACCCCTACTATTATGGGAAATATTCAAAAGCTGGTATCACTCGGTACGGCCAGATGTGACGTTGCGCTCCTGTAGTTACACATACTTGTGTGCGTAATTCGCACACAAGCCCTTCAAACCTGGCCTGTTGTTTTTGTTGCGATTGCAGCGCAACACTCTATCTAGACAAGTATATAATCAAAGGTTTGCACATTAGAATTCGGACCTTGGCAAAGTAAAAGTACCAAAGTTCGACTGCATTTTGGCCCAGGAATAATATTCAGCAGATTTAAGGATGTACTGCATGGTACTGAGTGGGACATCGTCAAAGCAGACCATGAAGAAAATCTAAACGCAACAATACAGTTGAAAGTGGACTTCACTTTGGTGCGACATGCTAAGTCACTCGCAGCTATTGTGATATATCCTTCACTAATGTTATCAGCATTAACTCTTTCTACTTTATTTATGGGCATACATAGTCGTTTTCGTGTGTTCATTCAGTGCTTCAGTTTAGCGTGTCATTTCTACTTTCTGTCAATAATGGTGTGGATTATCCCCGAGCACAGTGAGGGTACACCGACAATCTTGCTTTATTTCCGCGGCTCCTACATTTTAACGTTTACTAGCATTACGGTGACATATTTGTTGAGATTAGTTTTTGCTAGGAGAGCGCCAGTACCGAATATAATAACTGCTACCAACGAATATGCGCAACAAAGTTACAGAAAGTTTGGTTGTTATCATCAAAGGGTTCCAGCAAATGGTGACGTTGGCGAAAGTGGACCTGTGAATGCGTGGATAGGTTTTGCATTTTTGTTGAATTGTGTATGGATTTTTCTTTGGGTTCTAGTTTACATTATAATTTTTGTTGCATTTGTTCCTTTACCAAGTGGTCCTAAGTTATAGAGAGTCCACAAAGTTATTATTTGTTTTATTGCTATTATAATTTGTCAGCTTGAAGCAATAGTGATATGTATTTGAACCAAACGTGTAGACAAGTGCTTCGGCAGGAGATTTCCGCAACCACATAATGCACTTAGTGGCAGATGAACGGTAATGTGGAGGCGGCCTTATCTCCCTTATCCTGTTCCGATCGTCTGACAAACCCAGACAAACCGCACATTTACAAATTAACTATATTTTGTCTGTGATTTTGCTCTTTGACTTTTTATTTAACCCACTGATTAGTGATTAGGGACTAAAGACTAAGTTTAAAAAGATTCATACTATTTTGCTTGCCAACTCTTTTTTTAATTGGATTTAATTAATTCAAATCTTTGGGTGGATGTGTAACAAACAATTGGCTGATAATGATTATATATACATAAGGTACCTATATTAAATAAATAAATAATGCCGGGCAATCCGTACACCATCATCTAGCCCCAATTTAAGCAGAGCTTGTGTTATGGGTACTCGATGACTGATATACATAATACAATTATCACTTAAATAGATATTTTTACTATACATAGAAAACGACCTAAATACTGTGAACAAATATCTGCAGATCATAAAAATATATGTCGCGAGGCGGGAATCAAACCCGCAACCTCCTGCATCCACCGCGCCACAGAGGTCATCATCTATGTTTGTTCTCAACTCAATGTGTAAGTGTATCATCTGTTCTTATCAAAACAAAATATGTAATACCTACCGTAAATTAAAAAAATATATATTTTTATTTGTAACAATCTCTTTCATAGACAGAGTAACTCTGCAACATTGCAGAAATGTGTGGTTGGTAAAATAGTTAGTTCTTTAATTTACCTAAATATAGAAAATCGAAAGCTGTGAAAACCAGTTATGCATTAGTTTTATTCACCTACCCACATAAACTTCACAAACGATATCAAGAATCTACTGAGAAGATACAAGGGTCTTTACGAGTCACATTATAAGAGAGCGGTCAGCCATACCTATATCTTACCCTTCTCAAATACGGTCTGTCTTTATCAGCGCCTTCTACTTCGAGATATCTACTTTGCATATTGTGAAATGTTGAAAACGACGCTAGTTCTTTTTTATTGCAAGCAGCGGCTTTAAATATAATATTTTTTCTATTTAATCTCATTAGGTTCCTCTGAGATGAATTTTCCCGATAAATTTTAATCAAACCAAGTTTCGCCGACCACCATGTTGGTTTTTAATATTAAACTCTAGAAAAACGTGCACCTGATTTCGTTAGCGACGTGGTTAAAGTTTTAAAACTTTTGTATAGATGACTCGATGTATATTCTTATATTATTATGTATATTATAAGCGACGTATTTTGCATGTTTTGCAAGTAACACGCTTAATCCAAGGTTAGGTTTATTTATCTAGTTTACCTTCAGATTGATATAAACACCACTTACAATGGATTTAAAAACAACACTGACTTGCAGTAAACGCTCGTACGTTAAAAAAGTTTCTGGAAATAAAGGATAAAGGTTGAATTTCATGATTCAAACGTGTCTAGGAACTAACAAAAATGATGAACAGCACTTGCAGACGTCGCATTGAATGGCGAATATATATTTGGCTTTTTGCCTTCCAAAAGGGAATTTGCGGCTAAAAAATAACGCCTAAATAAAATCTGTGTTAGTAGGAACTTCCTAACTTGTTAATAGTACAAACAGGCAGTAAGTAATTAGTGAAAAAGCCAGTAATTAGGCTGGCTGCCAGAACAAAGTGTTTTTCATTGATTCAATGGAGCTGGGAGTGAACTCGATAGCATTCGGCTAATCTCTGTATTCATGGTACAGTGTTTGTTTTAAATTATAGTGCTGCATTTTAGAGGGACGTGTTTTGACGCATGGTGCCGTTTTCATCATGCTAGTAACATTATAGGTACCGTAGGTATAACAAACTACGTTTTTTTGATGAGGTAGGTAAATGATTTTTGTATCTCGTAGTATTTCACGCAACACTTCTCTGTTTAACTGGCAACGGAAGATGCTAAGGGAGGTGTTTCGAGAGCCTTAGAATCCCGCCTGTTCAAGTTCCTGTTCAAGTTGCAAATACACGTTACATAAGTACCTAGGTTGTAAGCAACCGCTCTGTTCTACTGTAAGGAATAGGCGTCTCTTCTTAGAAGGCCTTTGCGACATCTTATGAGCCATACCTAGCTTTGTAGCTATACCTGGGTATAGCTACAAAGCATTATACCTACTAGCACAGCTACTAGTGACACTTATCGTCTGAAATCAGTCTCATCTAACTAAGACATTTTATTATATCTGTAAAACAATGTTTTTCTAAATAATATACTTTATTTAGAAAAAACCTACCTATCAACCTTAAATTTCAACGGTTATCGCTCAGTTCCAATTGATAACCCCTGAAAAACTGACATGCTCACTCAACCGACAAGAGCTACACGAAAAAACAGTTTCTATTTGTGAAGTTGAATGGTACTTCAGAGCCCTTCGTCAAAAGTTGGACGTGCCGATCCACGGTCAAATTAGATTTGTTAGCGGAGACCGCTTGCACGTTATTGGAAAAATCTACGGATTTAGAGATATTTAAAGTTGAAGCTGGAATACAATGTGGTCAGCTTCTTTTCAATGTCATAAATGAGACGAGAATTTGAATTTATATTTTCTGCTAGATTTGCAAGAGTTTGAAATAGTGGAATCTGCATACAGTGTCAGCAAACCTTCTACAATTCACCAACAGTTTGGTTTTTGAGAATTTCATTGGAAATAGGTACTATATAATATATATATATATATTCCGTGTGGTGTCATAGAATTTCACCACCCCATCTCTTCCCGTGGGTGTCGTAAGAGGCGACTAAGGGAAACACGCCGGGGGGCGGGCAGCAGCGCCCTCTGCAGAACAACTACACCGAACTGCGATCCCCAACCCGCATGCCTAGCGTGGGGATTATGGGCACTAACCCCCAAATGATAGTGCCATCTTTGGCGCTCATTAGGGGAGGCCTATGTCCAGCAGTGGACTATTATAGGCTGGTGATGTTGATGTTGATGTTGAGGTACTATAGCTCAGATTGCTGGTGTTATAAAAATGATTCAACACTTAGATACACGTATTTCTTATATTTACACATTACAGTACAAGGGTTGACTAATAAACGGCCACCCAGACATGGCAACATCATGACCTGAACACTTCCCTCTTAGGTTGTCTGTGTAATTTGTTTTTGGTTGGAAACTGAAAATAGTTACTTAAAAGTTCTTGGTCTGTCGTCCGCTAGTGTTCACAATTCAAGAATATTTTTTGAACCACCTCGAAAGTACATTTTTGGTGGACATGAGCGTATTTTTGAAAATTTTCTACAACGGCGACGGCGAGCAGGTGTAAACACCCACTGAAAACATAGAATTTTAAAGTCCCCTGTTTATAAAAGTTGTAGGTTTTAAAGGGTTTTAACTATGGCGTTTCAATTTGAATAAATGTAGGGGGTTATTTCGAGGTTCAATGAAGCGAATGCGTGGGTATAGACTGGGATGTCGTTGCATATTCCGCTCGCCCTCCGAACAACGACCGGAGATGACCTTTCACACATAACGCTTATGTATCAAGCAGGCGTATCTACTTAACACGTTGATAATTAACTCGTAAGTAGGTAAGATGCGGAAGAAAGGAGGTCTATATTATTTTAATAAAGAGGAAAGATTTGATTGTTTTTTTGAATTGAATGCGCTCCGAAACTCTTGTTTGATTTGAAAAGTTCTTTCACCATTAGAATTTTACATTAACAACAATTTTACATAAACTTCAATTATGTATCCTAGGTGTGTAAGCATTTTTTTTTTGAAATTATTATCTTTTAGGAGCGATCTCTTCCAGGCAACCTTGTACAAGTTCTGGTCTACTAAGTTTAGTTTCTATGTTGTAGGTACATCTTAGTTCCACCTTCTTAGTTAGGGTAGGTACGTACAAATCGCTGGCCTCTCTGTAATATAGTTACATTTTTTGTCATTGCCACACAAACCTATGTAGTTTACCTACAGGCAGGTTTATCAATCCTCCATGGTACAATAGAACATGAAGAATTTATCAACAGTTTTAGAACCGTTCTGTTTTCGACGTGAAGCGAACACACCGCTGGGCCCTTATTCACCATTGCAATCCAAATGCGTTACCCAGATACAAGCACTTGATAAAAGTCACCTTTTCTGAACTCGTGCCCGTCATTGTCGTACTTACTGGTTTTGGCTGAAAACCAGCGCCCTTTTACAAAATTGCCACTATTTGTGTTAGAGTATTTCGCTGAGCCAAAACCTGTTAGACATTGCCTACGTACATACCCTTTGTCTTCCTGTCCACAGATGAGTTGCTTAGTTCCCACTGTTTAACTGTGTTTTTTATTGTACCTATCTAGTTCATAGTTCGTACTTAAGTAGCCTCTCTGTGTTTGTCTTATTTTATTGTTTTATTTTGCAATAGTATTGTAACTTTACTAACTTTCTATGTGTGTCTTTTGTAGGTTTTGTCTAATAAAATATTTCTTTCTTTCTTTAGATACGACAAGACAGCGGCGTGGAATCTAACACAACCGTACTTAGAATAGTTCGTGATGTCACATGGTTAGGGCAAGGAATCTCCTAGGCTTAGAGAATAAGGCCTCTGTGCTGTAGGCTGACGCGGATATCGATGGTGTTGTCAACGTTTTTAAATGGCTCGTTTTAGCTTTTATTGCACAGAAAACGGGTTAGGTAAGGTAAAACTCAAGTGGGGAATACTGAAATTAAACATAAATCTTTTAAAGAAAATATATTTAATGATAATAATATATATTAAGTAATGCTGGATAATCCACATTGCATCAGCTAATCCCAAGGTAAGTAGAACTTGTTCATGTTATTGTTACTAGATGACAGTTAATACAATCATATAGATTTTAATTAGACATAGACAACCACCAGAACACCCGGAAAAATAACCCTTATTTATCTTAAAGATCAGCATGATTCGTAATTTTTTTTTACTTAACTACTTAGTACTGACCTATGCCAGCTTAGATTTGCCATGGCCTGTTATCCTTTAACCAATGAAATTTTATCAATATCAGCCACAGATCATAATAAAATAAAGTTAACTCTATATTTCCAGACATCGAAGTCAAATTTGTAACTAGCGCCCTCACCCGGCTCCGCGCGTATCGATCCCGTGAATAATGCACGCCGCGTCCGTCCGCCGGCCAATTAGTCGACGTACCGCTGCATTGTCCGTCAAAACCTTTTAGCTATTGTTTCAAGCTTAATTTCTGTTGCTTTTTTATAATTGTGAGAAATAACTAAATGGGAATTTTGATGTTTGAGGAAACCGATAGAGAATATTATGCAGATTTTTTTTTATTTATTTGATATATGGGATTTTTACAAAATATAATATCAACCCGTAATTCTTAATTAGAATAACTCCTAAATAGACAAAATAACATTTGTAAAAACAAAATAAACAACGAAAACTGAGTATATTCTGATAGGTTTACGGAAAGGTAAAATATTTATCTAGGATCTATTTCATTCGAACCTATAGCCTCGGGCTTTGCTGCCTGTAAAGACTGTATCTAGTTCATATAGATAGTGTATGTAACCTGGCACACAAAGAAGCTCAAGAGCAATGATAAAGCCCTCAGCCCTTAGGTGTTTGTTCAGTAGGACTACCTTTACCTGAATAAACACAGAAATGTGTTTATCTTACTCTACCTATCGGAGAAAATAAGAAAATTAAGCGAATGGGATAAACCACAGATATCAGAAACAAAGGGATAGGTAAACCTTCATTTGTGTAGGCCACATGAGAGTATATTATTAAAATATTGCTGGACAATCCACACAGCATTATCTAGCCCCAAGATAAGCAGAGCTTGCGCTATGGGAACTGTATGACCGATATACTTTAAAAATATATTACATAATAGCTTTTGTTTAGCCAATATTCACATGAGACTTTAGGTCTTTGCAATGGTTTTGTTTAGTGGATTCAAGTAGTAAAATCATAGACAAATCTTCTAAAGTAATTTATAGGTTACGTTGCTGATGTTATTATATACTTTATTTTATACCTAATGTTTATAAGTTTCTAGTATGTTTTTTCTGAAACTGACAACGTCTGTGACGCGGTGGGCGAAGGTCCGCCTGCGACGCAGCAGGTTGGTCGGGACAAATGTATATTTGTCCCGAGGCGGGAATCGAACTCGAAATGCACATATTTGTTCCGGGTGTTCTGGTAGTTTTCTATGTACAGTAAAAATATTTATTTATTTCTATTTTATTTTATTCAGGAAACAATCAGTTATTATAAGCTAAACCTAAAACTATTATGTAATATATTTTATAAAATATATCGCATTTAAATAAATGTATAACACAAGCTCTGCTTAACTTAGAGCTAGATGTTGCTGTATGGATTGTCCAGCAATATTTAAAGTTTTAATCTAATATTTCGTTTCCTAAAAATATTGAAGCTTCAATATGAACTAAGATTACCTTAACAAAGTCTGTGTTTATTCTGGCAAAAATACGGGCAAAAGCGACGACCAGAATAAAATATAAATAGGTACCCAGAATAAGGATGAGTCTGCAGCAGCCAGGATCGATGCATTTTCTATTTATAGTGGTGGAGAGAGCTCCGAGCGGCGAGGCGTGTTAGTAGTGGTGACGGGAATTTTAGGTACTGATCTGTTTTCAGATTTCAATAACTTTTTATATAAGCTCACTAAGTAAGCGCTTGATCATCATCATCATCAGCCCATGCTAGTCCACTGCTGGACATAGGCCTCCCACAATGCGCGCCATAGCGCCCTGTTTTCAGCTTGTGGCATCGAGCATCAATAAGCACTTCAAATTCAAATTTCATACAGTCAATTATAATAAAAAAAGAAAGAAATAATTGTTATTGATTTCTCTGTAAGGAATACCGACAGTGTTAGAATTTGTTTGCGGTATACTACCATTAATTTCATTGATTTGAATCTAGTAAGTAGGGGAGAAGGAGGCAAGACGGGGTAGTGGGTAAGACGGGGTACCCAGCGAAATTCACATTTGAAATTGACTAATCACGCCTGTTCCGACATCGTTCGACGCGTTTCCATGACTCTTGTCAGTCGCTCGTTGGTTGGTTTTCCAAAAAGACACGGAGTCAAAAAAAAATTGAAAAAAGTGTTTTTCTGCAATTGGCTTATTACATTTTCATCTGATTTGACAAGTGACTGTGGTTTGGTAAATAACGTTAGCTAGTGAGGTGTCGCTGTGACGCTTAAACTAACCTATAATAAGGTAGGCATTCTGTTTCCTTAAGATTGTTGCCTGTATTTTTTTGTTAGTTTTTTTTTTCTTAAATTGCTCTGCAGGCAAGATGGGGTAACGGATACCCCATCTTGCCCCCCAATGAGAATAATTTTTTCTTGTTTGTTTTCCCTAATAATGTGTGGGATTTTTAGGTTTAGTTTTATAGTTTGCCATTTTAGAATGGTTCGTGACTACAGAGGCACGACTGCCAGAGGGACGTGGTCCGAAGAATCCGTCCGGGGAGCAGTTCAAGTGGTTTTGGATGGAAAAACATATCCTTCCAATTTCGCTCACTATAAAAATATCTTTTGATGCTAAAAAAGAGGAAATCCAGAGATTATCACGTCGTCTCCCTACAAACAAGAATTGGAAGTCATCGCCCAGAAAAAAAAGATGCTGAACAGAAAAAAGAACAGAAAATAATAACAAAAAAGAGAAAAGAGGAAATAAAAGAAAAGTAAACTACTACAAAAGCTCAAAATAAAAAATCTAAGAAGAATAGCCGATCAGTGAAATAGCATAACGACGAAAAGTCTCATTATCTGGAGATGCCAGTGAAGAAGAGCAGGACACACCATGTATGTATTCCGTTTCCATTGAAGGGTGGATATCATGCTCATTATATGGAAGATGGGCTTTTAATAGCTGCTCAGGAATTGATGATGATGATGACTAAGCCACCCATGTCTGAGTGTTCTGCCAGCTCAAATAATCATCATCATCTGTGGTTTTTCTCATCACCCCATTTTACCTCAGGGGGGTACCCCATCTTACCAGCACCATGGGGCAAGACGGGGCAAAACACCTTTTGTTTATTTATTTTTTTTCTCCTAAATGCGTTACCAAAACTTCCTAACGACACCACATATTAAAATAATAATAATAAGTTGTTTATTAAAAATAAATATGTTTGTTTTGCTCTGTAATTTTTTTTATTATTGACCTTTAAAGCTTAAGTACCCCATCTTGCCACCCTCTCCCCTACTTACTAGAGTTGATTTCAAATAGTGCGATGTTACTACCTATTTGAAACCAACTAGGTAATTAATCATATCGCACCTTCGGTAGAACAAGGGCTTAATTGCCATGTTTGTGATTTTACAGGAGATACATTTTAAGATTTTGTTGTGTTTAGAGACTATTTATCTTCTTCTTATATTGAGTTTGAGGTAATTTCCTTAGTGTGAAATATACCTTATAGTTTTGTGAATAATGACATGCTCTCTACAATGCTTAAATATTTATAGTTTTAATTATTTTCATATAAATATAAAAACTTACCCACACTTAGGCCTTTGTTCCACCAACATTCTTAAAAAAATAGTAATAATGTCCTTATTTCTCTTTATTTTTATGGGATGTTTTTCAATAAAAATAGCAATTATTTAACTTTTAAATTATTTACCATTAAAGTTTTAATAGGAACCGACAGAGTCAATAACACTTAGTAGTTAACAACATTAAATTCTAAAGTCTTTGTTCTTAACTTAATACAGTCTTTGCAATCTTAAATATTTAGAGAATCAATACTATTAAAGTTATATAAAATATAGAGACGAAAACAAGACTATAGTATATTTTCACTCAGATTTAATGGCAATTGAACGTATCTGAGTGGAAAATTCTAACAAAACAAAAGTTTCTAAAATCAAAACAAGGTACAGTAATTACAGCTGCACTCAACGACGTTAATGTTTACTAAAACTACCACTAAGTTTTTTTTATCGTTACTTAGTAATAGTTTAAGCAATCATTAACATCTTTGATTGCTACTGTTAAATAATGCACCTATTTATTCGAAAAGTGAGATCGTTCTCATCTTGATTAAAATTAAGAATAAAAGTTTCAAAAATCTAAGCTATAGGTACGGTACCTTACTGTACCTACTCATTCAAATATGGAATCGTTTCTTATTTATTAAACTAGTTGAGCAATTAACGTTTGTCATCGAATCACAATTAAAATAATCCATTATAATACTGTTCATAAAATTTTGGAACAATGTTCGAGGCAATTAACTGATTAACTTGATTTTACGACTGCAAGATTGTTTACATTTTGGACATACAAAAGCACAACTGTTCGAACGACTTTGTACCACCAAATTATCTTCTAAGAAATGGGCATACGTAAAGAAAGTGAGACTTTGTTCCTCCAAAACTCTGAAATTAAAAGGGCATATTTACCTTAACGACTTGTACGCTCCAGCTGACAACCACTCAGCGCGCCGACAGCGCCGCAACTGACCAATAGGATTTTGTCGCGCGTATACGTTTACGATACGTTTGAAAAAACTCTACAATGTGACAAAGGCACTGTCGCCCTCTGGCGAAATTAGATGGAACTGAACGAGTGTCTTTGTTACTCCGGGTAAAAATACGTTTTAAAAGGACTTTGGCATACTTAAGTCAATTTTCGAAAATTTGGTAGTTCGGCCCTTGTTCTACCGAAGGTGCGATATGTCAATGCTAAGGAAAGCAATATTTATGAACAAATGTGATCTGATCTCAAAGTCCTGCACACTTATTTTATACGTGAACATATAGATTTTTCGATGTTCCATTCATGCTAAAAGTACCTACAGAACATAAATAGTTTAGTAAATTAAATGTCTTATCAGTATCAGGTATAGCGTGGCAAAACATTGAATTTTAGGCTAGATTTTATTTCAGATAAATGAGGGGGAAGCTGAGGGCAGAATATAGTAACAAAATAAATGAACCAGTAAAGGTAAACTCATTAGTTAGGTACCTACGAGTACAAAAATATTTATGACTAGCGGCCCGCCCCGGCTTCGCACGGGTATTAAACAAAAATTTCAGAAATTATACACACTAAAACGATGGGTTTTACAGTTTTCATACGGATCCTTACTTTTTTTAACAGCATTGGGATTTTTGACCTTGACTCGACATTCCAAAACTGACACTGGCCGTAGAGAAAAAGCAAGCACCGTGCGCTATACAACCTCTTTTTCTATTCTGACGCGCCATAATAGAAAAAGAGGTTGAATATACAGCCCACGGTTCAATTATTGAATTTTTCATGCGGATCCCTAACTTTTTTGAAAATATGATATAGCCTATGTTCATCACGGAAAATAAAGGATTCTAATGGTGAAAGAATTTTTTAACTCGGTTCAGTAGTTTCGGAGCCTATTCAATTCAAACAAACAAACAAACAAACAAACAAACAAACAAACAAACAAACAATCAAATCTTTCCTCTTTATAATATTATATTAGTATAGAAAAAATATTTATCGCATTTATTTACAAGTTATGTAGTAACCCGCCCCGACAAAGCACGAGTGCAATGCTGATTGATAGATACTAATACATGTTATACATAATAATCCTTACATTTGAATCATTATTATCTATAAAAAAAAATGGATTAAAATCCGTTGCGTCGTTTTGAAGATCCAAACTTAAGAAAATAAACTAACAATATAAAATAAGGTAAACAAACGGAAAAGTTTTTTTTTCTTGACTATGTAGTGATTTCCCGTTCATTATTATCCAAAGTCAAGACGAGTAAGGGAGCTACCGCCTCATTTTTTGGAACTTGTAGGTAATTTCATTTACAGAATAATAAAGGGAAGTTATAATGTACCTCCTATAATAAAGTCTTCAATCTAATCTTTCGCAAGGTTACAGTTTTTCAATTTACAATTCAAAATGAATGCACGACTAACGAAGTTTAAACCCTATTTACTTTTAGTTTACCCGCAAAGGGGTCCAAAAATCGCTTACGCTCTTCAGCACGACCCCAGAACCCAAGGTTATGATTTACCTAACACCCCACCAGAGTATCTTGACCCATAGGGGACCGACGTGCATCATATTTACTTCCGGCTTTAGCTTGATAGAAGGTGCATGGGGACCTTTCTAAAGTGGTTCTGGTAAATCCAGGTACGGTGACATTTGGTTGAGGTTTGAACCCGGGAAGGATGGGGTAAGGCCGGAGCGCAAAATTTTTAGGTGGTGCAAACTACAGGCTGTAGGTATATTTTTATTGTGGTCGGTGAAGAATTTATTTTACATGATGTAGTTATAAGAATGGACAACAAATTCAATTTCAAACGTGGAGATAACTTTATTATATCACTTTTGGTACGGGTGCTGAGGTAGACTTCTGCTGGAACAGTTGTTGTATTTCAGTTACAAGTCTCTCATTGTAATTTAACTTATTTCCATTTAATTTTAAGCTTATTCTCAACACACATAAAGATTTAATATTTGTTATTTATGAGACCTGAAGCACCTGAAGCGTCCGATCTCAAAAAAGAAAGAGGCTATAAGTTCCTCTTTTTATTCTAATTCATTTCAAACACAACCTCAATAATTTTTACTCTATTCGTTCAAATAAATTTGAAACTAAAACTGGTAGCATTGTATCAAACCAAAAGCAAAGCCATTGGTTTGATACAATGCTACCAGTCTTAATCAAGACCGAATGAACGAGTGAATGAATGAAAGAACAATTTATTACTCGTAATACGAAACATCTACAAACAATAATATGTTTAAATACCTTTATGTAAATTAAAACATTAAACACATTAGGACTTATCGCTAAACAATTTCTTCCAACAATCTTATTATCTCTAGTTCTCTCTAGTTAAGATATAAAAGATTACTTCAAAATGGCAATGTACTGGGTAGACTGTTCTAAGCTTTTGCATTGCCGTCTTCTAATTCAATCACGTAGAGATTTCAAGGCCAGCATTATCTCAATTTCCTCTTCCTATAACCTGGACCACTCGAAGCCCCGAGACTCCCAAAGGCGTCGGCTCCCGGTTTACGATAGGCCTCCGATTGAGACCATCGCTCAAAATGTAACTGAGCTGTTTATAATTATTCAATCGCTCTCTTGGGATGTTGCCCTGCCTTGATTTCATTATTTTAAGAGGCCCTGAAAATGTTATCGTAGCTTACAATAATTTACGTATTTTGTAACTGTATCTACTACATAGTTGATGTTCGTTTGTTTTCGGTGAGCATGATTCATATCTATAATAAGTGGCATATTTGGGGGAATATGTATGTATGTTAATTGAACAATAACGTAATTTGATAAGTGTTTGTGTCAAATAGTTGATGTTTGTTTGTGTGTCAGCATTAAAATAAATTGTATTTTTTTAAGTTTTTCTATAAGTTTAAGTTAGTCGAACAATTTCGTTTTACTATGAAAGATCTATCATGGATCTGAAGATCTGCATTTTTGAACAAGAAAATGTTATTACTAAAACTATAATTTGTTTATGCACAATAACCAGAAAACATAAAATCATTACTTAAATAAAATAAACTTAAATAATATACATCTACAATTGTGTTAGATATGTGACACTATTGCGAGCTCAAACTAATTATTGGTCACCATAGGTATAATATGACCCCATGGAATAACTCGTTTTTACGTAAAATTTGTAACTATCGGTCTGTCAGCAAATCCTGCTGCAAAATTCCAAAGTTCTTTAACCTAGTCGTAAAAGCAAACAGTTCGTGAAGATGAAAGATCGTTCTTTGTTCCAAAACAAACATATTCGTTCTGTATCTTGTTTCTATAGCTTTTTGAATTAGGACACCAGGTGGCAGTCGTCGCTTTTATCGGCTGTTTATTTGAAGCACATTGTATTGAGTTGTTTTTATTTTTAGAGAATATGTAATGTTTGAATATGCTTTTGAATTTTATCAAAGTTTGTATGTGAAGCTGTCAAATGAGGCACCTAAATTCTGTCAGTGAAATGTTGATAAACAAAATCTATTGCTTCTCCCTAACTTCACTGTACTATATATACCGCCGCCCCCACCGAATAATATGGTTACCGACTATTACGACAGAAGTGTTTTTATTTGAAATAATTGTTCCTGAGGTGCGATTACACCTTGTGAATTTTTTTCAGGCAAATCGTACGAGTAGTTCTTGAGATAGGCTTTTTGTAATGGATTTTACTTTATTATTAAACGAAAAATAAAAACAACATTTTGATCCGAACAACATTGCAACAGGTTAATACTCACTCCTCGGTTTCTCGCTTTTTGTTGTAAGATGCGATTGCGATTTTATTCGGGAAAGAAGTATAAAACTTAGTTTTCGTAAAGTAGAAAACCCTCTTATTCAGGTTTTCTTTGAAGTTCTTTATTACAGTATAGTTTATTACTATATTTAATTCCAAATATCTGCAATGGTTACATCTATTAATGTATTTTTAATATAAAAAAGCCATCGTAATCTATGTAGAGATAGTAGGTTGCGATGATTTACTCACTTAATGACAGATTATGAAATCCCGAGATGTGGCTTTGGCAAGCTTATAATAGCCAAAGCAACGTCTTTTAACAACGCGCTCATTTCGTCTTAGGTAAAAAAAAGTGATAGCACATGACCCTCACCCAGCATGAGCTAACGTCCAACGATGATAATATTGTGCTCTTATTTAGAAGCCCCCATTGTTTTCTACTCTTTGCCAAGATTTCGAGTGCTTGATATTAAAATCCTAACCACCAAAAAGAATGAATACCGCAGATCAAAAACAAAAGCGGATACTGCATAACAAAACGACCAAACACACTCGCAAGGGCTACAGAATCCTACCGAGACCTGTACACGAGCCAAAATAATGTGCCAGAGACAAAGCTGCTGAACGCTGATGAAGATAAGGTATCGACAATATTTCCAAGAGAGGTAGGAGTAAGGTAGGATCTAAGTTTTTTTAAACAAACCACCCGGACCCTTCTACACAAATGAATTCTTTATAGCTACTAGAGAAGCAATCATCACAGTTCTCACAACTTAATGAAATAATAAATCTGAAAAAAAAAAACTGAATCATTATCTTATCCATACAAAGAGGATTAAAATTCCACAAGTAATTAGCGGGCAATCAGCATATTTTCCAAAACAATTGTTGGCCGGATACCAAGCCTTTGAAACCCTAGAACACAAAAAAAAGTATGGCATGGTGGTTGCTAAGGCAACTAAAGCATTTAAAATACAAGGATCATTAGAAACATTTACAAATTTAGCTCTACAACCGTCAAACTGGAAAAGAACGAAAGCAGATCTTGAGAAAATATTTCAAAACCTCAATTGGTAGAATTATGGCCTAAAAATAAATGTAGATTATACCATAGACAAACAAATTTGTTTGTCTATGATTATACTAACATGTTTAAGGTTTGCCGATGATCTGATAATTCGGTCCAATAAGCCTGAAGAACTCGCTAATATGATACAAAGAAAGTGGAAAAGTAGGGCATCTACATATTAATAGTCTGAAAATTAAGTTTAACCAATACAACTCAATAACACTCAGCACAATAGAGTCGGTATGTTAAGGAATATACTTATCTCGGAAAAATCCTTATCTGCTATAACTTTACCTCACCAAATTATCTAACAACAAAATAAATAGAAACAAAAATGGATAATGCTTGAAAGAGATACTGGTCATTTAATAAATCATAAAAAACAAAGAGCTTTGTCTGAAAATTTAAAGGAAACTTTAAAATAAATGTATTCTTCCAATGTTTTAATTTATGAAACCAAACATGGGACCTGAGGAAAGCGCATAATAGAAAGTTGGATGTTTGTCAGATTGGTCGGTGATAGGTCTTTGGAGAGAAGTTTGCTATGAATACAATCAGGCAGAGTATAATCTTTCTTTCTTTCTCTTCTATACTATGTTATTTTTATAGAAAAATAACTGTAGATCGGTCAAACTTTAAGAAGAACTGAAAAGTCGAATAAAACTATTACCTACATTTACGACTACATTACCCAGGAATCAAAATAGAAAATTTGGACGACCTTTCAAAAGGTGGAAATAAGACATAAATAAAATCCATCACTGGAAAGACAAGAATTGCCAAGGATAAAAACGAATGGAAGAAGCTAGAAGAGGCATGTGTAAACTAAGGCAAACAGATAACATGTCCTAGTATATAATACTTAAGAAATCATTGTACGTTATCTGCATAAAGGTTTTTCATTATTTTATCTCATTTCCACGATCACGGGCATCATATAGAGTCTCGGTCCTTTGGGAGGCATGCGTGGGGCCGTAGCCAACAGGACAGAGGCCCTTTATGAGAGATAATTTAAAAGGCTGGGCTACATAGAACGGGTATAATCCTCGTTTGCACAATATGATATACTCGAAAATGATATCCATGATATCTTTCAGGTGTAGAGACTATAAGCATAAAGAAATAAAATGAAAAATAGAATTTTTGGGTCTAGGAGACAGTGCGGACGCCTGACTTAATTGAAAACTGTTAAAAGTGGCAGACTGTGGCTTGTCGAATGTCGGATGGATTACTCAAAATATAGGCTTAAATGCCGGATATAAACAATTCCTGCGCAAACGTCTTTGGCGTTATAACGAGGGTTTTTCTCGTTATAACGCCATTAGGAACCTCCACCGCCGAGTCCACACCTTAAGATGCATCTCTTGCGACTCCATTCAGAACGGCCAATGAATCGCAACCAATAAGTGTGGTTCTGGTTCTTTTAGAATACCACAGCTTAAGGTTCACGTCCAGATTTACGTCTCCGCAAGCGGAGACGAGCACTAGAACTTCCCTGGGAGCACTCGGTATCGGTGGTTATCACAAAAATCTTTTAAATATCTGTAATAATAGGATAACTTTTGTATTTCCTTCGATTTTCTTTTAATACCGATTCCCAAAATGCAAATAATTTTACAGTAACCTATTTTCACATTCACTAAACTTATTATCTTCTCCACGGAATATAAACGTATTGCAAATTTACGTTATTCATTTAAGCTTAATTGAGTACCGAACAAAATGGTAACATTGCATTACCGATACAACCAACATCACTATTTTGAGTTCAATAAGATCGCGAAGACCTATTACTGTACAGGCTATTATCGACAATTTCCGCGAATAAAATTGTAATGTTACTTTACGGTGTAAAATTATGGTCTTGATTCTGGTAAAACATATTTTTATTTATTACTCTGCATTCGTAAACACAGTTATAATTTAAATTATATTGCATAATACAAAAAAAATATTGCTATCTTTTGGTATTAAAATTAACCCGATAAGTAAAGTATTTTAGGAGTTATTTAAAAAAAACGGTTTTTTATTTTTCCTGTAAAATTTTGTTTTTTTGATTACGATTTTATTCGGTGGGGGCGGCGATACGTGTACTCCACGCAAAAACATTATGTGGTTTACCACAATTGTTTACTGTTTTAAGCACTTTACTGTTATAAAACCATCATAAATGATTAAACCATCTAGTAAATAGCGAATTGGTCTTTGACCTGTTTTTTTGTAAATAGTCTTCTATACTTTACCGTCTTTATTTTTAGTAAAAAGGGAAAATATCGTAGTATGACGAATTTCAACACAAATAATGCTCGAAGTTAATTCGCTTTGCATCCCTATATTTCTTTATACCTATTCTATTTTAGGAAGCTAACAAAATGTTTTCTATCCTACAGGATCCTCTTATCAGTTGCCGTGACTACTCCGAGCATTTTCGGACAGGAAAGGTTTATCGGAACTCTAAATCGGCATCCGATATTTTTCCATCATTGTCCACCTTCGAGCAAGTCATCGGTTTATCCCCTTCAATGGGGGATAATAGAGTCGGCCAGATGATTTGTCGGATCGATCCCTATTTTAGGAAATTGGATTTGTAGATCGCGGCGATAAGGCCGGGTCGGGAGAGGGGCGAGCGGTAAAAGTTTAGAGACCCCTGTTATCACTGATTTGCGTAGATGTATCGATTTTTCTGTTTGTGACGTGGATTTATACATGCTTTAGTTATGTTTTTTCCTACTGTACCGCGTAGTTTTATAGTGAAGGATAACTAGGTAGATTTATGACCACGCTCCAGGGGCGGAGTGTCTTCGGAAATTGAAAAGCCAACGAGCAAATATTGTCGAGTCAGTTTGATATTAGCTTCATACGGCTAGGGTAAAGCCGCCAATGGACCATTGAAGCGCTCTCAACTATCTGGATATTGCTGGCATCTAGGTTCAATTACTACCACAACGCCTCTACCGCTCTATCGGCCGATTCAACCTCTGATCCTCACAGGCCACTTTGGAAACTTTGAAACTATAGAGACCCTCGTGTATAGGGAATGAGGTGTCGTTTAAGATAATGGGATATTCCGACTTATACGATTTTCAAATGTTGCTTTTTATCCGCTATAAAAAGCAACTTTTGAAAAGGAAGTGGCCCAATTTTAACTTTCATATTCCTACCTTTTCGATAAGATCTTTCGTTTTATTTTGGAATTAGATAATTATATTATAGATTTTTTAGCGACCTCTTAATAACTTGATTTAAGGTGATTGTAAAGTTTTATCGCAGTGATTAGAATAGATACAACGACTTAGATCTTGCAATGCCCCTACAGGTTGTATCATTGATACCATATTTTTTTTAATACCGCTGTGCTCACTACATATTTGGCAAAACGTAGATCACTTTCATTCAGGTAAAGTGTATCTTGAATCTTCCTACCATGTTGCATGGCGTAACCTACCAATTTTTTCCCAAAACAGGTGCACAGATTCAAGCAAAGCAGTCGTTTGAGTCGATCAATGAGGGATATCGTCGTTTAAATCGGATCCTATTTCCAAATCGGGACACAAAAGGAAAACTATTAAAAGAATAAGAAGACATTCCGCGTTCGCGTCACGTACAATAGTCATTTTAAAAGGGACGCGTTCTGTGCATGTGTGTAGATAGATGGTTTTAAGCGGAAAACGGTGAAATCTGATGCCTATCTACGTAGATGACTATCTCCTGACGCGAAAAGACTAAAAAAATCCTTATGCCGTTGTAACGAGGCCTAGGTACTTTTTAATATCTTAAAAGCTCTAGTGAAATTGAAACCTTTACTACCTACTAATTAATAATAGTAAAGAAAATAAGAATTATACATATAACCAAAATAGAAACGATTAAAAAGTATCAATGTAATGTTCTATGTTGATAAAGGCTTACCCTATTATTATAGGGTGAAACCTTTAGTAGTGAGTTAAAAAGAATAATATGGTTAGTAGAAGATAGTTTGCGATGTCAAAAATAAATAAGTCAGCCTACATAAATACATAGTCGTTACCTATCTACAGAATAAAATACAGGGCAAAAAGAAGAACGCGTACTCCTTGGGGTGGTATAAAGTTTTTGTTTCGTTTTAATTGCGCTAACTCAAGACGGGGGTCGAGTAAAAAGTTAATTAGCTTTAATTTTAACTGAGGGAAGGAAATGGTTCAAGTAATGCTATTGCGATCGTTTAGACTGGCGATCCGAGTCATCTGTGTGCTTCTTGATAAGTTGCCAGGAGAACTTGTAGGCGGCTTAACTTTTTGTGAATGTAGGGTTTTGACTTTGTTTCATAAAATTATATAACGGTATAATCTTGAATAATACTACACGTACAGAAGTGTAAAGTAAAGTTATTTTTTAACATCGAATTCCATATAATGTATGGCATGAAATTGTACTTTTCAAAGTGAATATTTTGTAAGCCTAAAGAATTAAAGTTATTGAAATCTGATTAATTTATAAATAAACAAGTACGACAAGTGCGAGTGTTACTCGCGCGCCGAGGGTTTTGAACTTTTGTCGTTTAGGTAGGTACGTATATTGACGACCTGTTAGCGCGGTGGGCTTACAACGCAGGAGGTTGCGGTTTGATTCCCGCCTCGGGACTAATATTTATAAGATCTGCAGTTACCTACTATTACAGTTACTACAGAGATTAGTGGGTAGGTAAGTGGGTTGGTACCTACAATTATTTTTTCGACTTTTTTCTACGTATTTCACTAAGTATGAAACTTAGACGATTTTTAAAACCTGTTTTGAATTGTCGAAATCCATACCTTTGATTTGATATTGCTCTCAATGAAATAGCCCCCATTGTATGAAAATTGGTTTTTTGACCATATTTCGAAAAGTATTGTTTTTACAGAGTTCTCTATATTTTTCCTGTAAAATATAGACCTATATCTACAAACGCTTAGTACATTTTATATAGATCACTCTGCTATCTTCGGAGATAGAGGGGGGGGAACGGTCAAATTTTCGACCTTTTTCAAAATATTTCGAAAAGTATAAAACCTATCGAAATTTCAAAAACTGCATTAAAATGTACAAACTGATACCTTTCATTTGATACCCAACTCGGTGGGGTAGTCACCCCTTTAGAAATTTTTCCCGCCCTTTTTTGACCATATTTCAAAAAGTATTATTTTTACAGATTTCTCTATATTTTTCCTGTAAAATATAGATCAATACCTACAAAAACTTTGTACATATCAAATCGATCGTTCTGCAATCTTCGGAGATAGAGGGGGGGTACCGGTCAATTTTTCGACCTTTTTCAAAATATATCAAAAAGTATAAAATCTATCGAAATTTCAAAAACTGCATTGGAATGTACAAACCAATACCTTTCATTTGATACCCAACTCGGGGGGGTAGTCACCCCTTTAGAAATTTTTCCCGCCCTTTTTTGACCATATTTCAAAAAGTATTATTTTTACCGACTTCTCTATATTTTTCCTATAAAATATAGATCAATACCTACAAACACTTGGTACATATCACGTCGATCGCTCTGCAATCTTCGGAGATAGGGGGGGGGGAACGGTCATTTTTTTGACCATTTGCAAAATATTTTAAAAAGTATGAAATCTACCGAAATTTCAAAAACTATTTTGAAATTTACAAACGAGTACCTTTCATTTGATACCACTTTCGACTTTGTACGTTCCATTTAAAATTTCGATTTCAAAATTTGTATGGAAAATCTTCATTTTGATTTTTCATTTATTTTCATTTATTTTTCTATAAATATGTGCGGGCGCACAAAATGTATTATTATTTCAAATTTCAAGTCAATAGCTGTAGTAGTTTCTGAGATATTAAGGATTCAAAACACAAAACAGACCCAAAGCGATTTCATAAGGGTTTTGCAACCGATGGCAAAACCCTAAAAATGCTGATGATGTTTCAAGTTGAAATTTTTGCACATATTTATTTGTTTCTTAAAGCCCTATATTTATAGGCTTAATATAGAGAAGTTATTATCACTATTATGACCACAGATTATTAACAAAAATCGAGAACAAAGCAGAACAAGCATAACTTTTCGTATTGGTAGAAAAAATGCGTGTAAAGCGCGGATAAAAACTAATCAACAAAAAATGACAAACAGACAGCAGAACCCCAAACTGCGTTCTTTATTGGTGACCTGATGGATTAAAACACCCCTTTCCTTAAAAGAAATCGACCTATGCTATTCTTTGGCGTTCGTAACATTTACAAAAAAATCTATTAAAATGCTAAGCTGTATTGAAATGAAAATATAACCTTATCGCAGGAAAAGTTGCTTCAGAAGTAATTAAATATTTTACGAGAAGGCCAGCTAGACAAAATTTAATGAAATACCTTCGAGATTTTTTTTTATCTTGTCAAATAATGAAGCAAAAATTATTAAAAAATTTTTTAGAATCACTCTTAGGCTCTCGCGATGGATGAATTTCTCATACAAACGTAAACCAAAATGATTTGTAATTTGAGCACATTTTACCATGATCTGCTAACACTACCATCAATCAGCCCATATCAGTCCATTGCTGGACATAGACCTCCCTAATGAGCGCCGTAGCACTCTGTCTTCAGCTTGTCGCATCATTTTGCGTTTGTTATTGTTGTATATCTTTACTATATTTTTATCACCACACCTGGTATCATGGCAGTGAAATAAAAATAACGTTACAACTGTGCTTATGCAGTCTTATAAGGTATGCTGATATTGTAAACGTTTCAGTCTTCTGAATGTAGAGTACTACAGGAAACAGTTTGCGTTTGTCTTCCCCTTCTCGATGTAAGTCAAAGGCGGTGGCGGTTTATCGTACTACTACGCCATGGTGCATTCTCGGTTGTGATAAATAAATAATGCTTGACAAACAAAAGTTGAGCTACCTGATGATTGTTTGCAACAGTCTGCAGTTAGCTCAATTGTTTCAATTTAAATACTACTTCTTATTTGGTTATTTATTTATAATGTTCTATTTTATAAATTTGTTATTAATTTTAATAAATTATACCTCTATATATAAGTATTATTATTTTTATATATATAAAATTAATTAATTAATTACTCGGAGTTCGTTTGTATTTCGTAAAACACTTATTCTTTGACTGCCTAGTGTACAAAGTGCCCCACAATTTTTGACTTTAATTTGTATGAGAATGTACGAACTGCCGACAACCCCTTTACTTTTTATGAACATACATTATAAAAATATAAATTATATAAAACAGATATACAAGGTGTCCCACGGCTATACCACTTGGTAAAGTATATAAGTATTAAAAATATTGTAGATGGAAAAATTGTTGCAGGAGAAAAATAATTAGGTACCGTGTAGCTTTATCAAACCGATCGAAAGGCTTCATAAGTATATTTTTTGCTAAATATCATAACACAAGTATTATATTTTACAAGTAGAACTTCAAATGCCGACAGACATGCAATAAAATTATAGATTTAAAAATGAAAATGTGATTAATCCAGTAAAAAATATTGCCATCAAAACGAGCAAAAAAATTTTATTATTGTTTAGCTCGTTTGTGTTTAATACTTATGTAACTACATGTAATTTCCCAGTAGGTTTTTTAAATATTTCTTGATATTATGAAGCATATTTTTCTATTCAGAAAGAAGCATTGTCTCCTTTGCCTTGACACCTCCTAAGGGGAAGGCAGCAGATGTCGCATGGGTGACAATAAATTTTATCGCCTCTCTTCTGTGCGTATTCCACTACAAACCAAGGATTTGAAACATAAGCGAAACGCTTGTATATTATACAAACTGACACTTTTTATAGACTCGCGTGATTTTATAACTTGAATAACGAGATTCTGCGAGCTTGCGGGGTTTGGAATAGGCCATTTATATGCAATGATTTAAAATTTGAAATTCGAAGAGGCGGTTTTTTCAGGGTTTTGTGGGCTGAATACAAACGGTAGGTTGTGATCTGTCATGATATGCAGGGACTTGTGGTATAAATTACGTTTGGGATTGTTTTTTGAACAAACATGATTTAAGCGGTACATCAATGAGAGACTGTCAATCTCAATAGCTCGCTACTTCTATATGTAAAGTGCAGATTTTTTGATTCTTGGAACATGTACTAGAATCATTACTAAAGTTTTAAGTTATTGGAGGAATTGGGTACAAAAGGGCAGCCTTACGAGCTTTCTCTTTCAACCAACTTTCGGCAACAAGATAAAATTTGATTGAGCTGCAGTAAATTTTCAAGTCATTCAAATTCTCATAACTCTGATATCCTGATTTACAACTGGTTTCATAATCGTACACTTTTTACTGCGCAACTGGCTGCGTTAAACTTTATGGGCCATTTTCTAGAATTTTTATTGGAGACAATAAGGGGAATAATAAAATTTGAGACGAGCGTAGGGTAACAGCTTTATCATCATAAATGTTAGTACTTTGTAATTAGTTGATCATGTGCACCTGAATAATCTTGATGAGGCAAGAGCCTTGAAGACCATTAATGCCTTAATTCAAACACAAATCTTTTATTTCATTACACACATTTATTGCACATGCAATAAATTATTTTTTACATAAAGTGAAAATAAACTTTAAGAGTACCTACAACATGCACCCTGTAAGGGCACGGCAATATTTCTAGATAGTTATATCTATTGACACAATATTTTATTAAGATACTACTTACTAATTAAGTAAACAAAAGATAGCATAAGTACTACTTTTTAACTTAAACCTAGTTATATAAAACTTAAATAAGAAGTTTAAGATTAGTTTTAAAAAAACTTTAGATCTGATCTTATATTTATATTGTTTGAACTGTGTAATAAAGTAAACTAATTTTAAGTAAGGTACATTTTTACTTTCTTTTACCATAACAAGGAAAATATTCAAGGCGGGCTTGAATACGTGGATCATAGAAAACTGTCATACTTTTTGGTTATTTTGACAAAGTTATAAGAAACTTGACTTAGCTTACTACTGGGTAAAGGCATCCCCTATACATATAATCATTACAGCTGGTCCTGTATATAAATAAATAATGTTGGTCACTACACATATCATATCATCTAGCCCCCAGCTAAGTAGAGCTTGTGTTATGTTTACTAGATGACAGAATCTATGTAATACATACATATGTACATATATTGATATACCTATTACAATATATAGAGACAGACCAGTTTATGTCAAGTGGTCTGTGATATTACGAAGATAGATTTTTTATTATAAATAGAAAACAATCAGAACAGCCCGAACAAATCACAGCAGATCGTTAAATAATTTATCCCTAGGTGGGAATTGAACCCGCAACCTTCTGCGTCGCAGGCAGGCTTCGCCACCTCGCCACAGAGGTCGTCGTAATGATCTATACACTAGCCAAACTTAACGCGGAATTTTTGCAAAGAAATGCGTGTAAAAAGACTCGGTGACATTAGAAAATATTAGGTTAAGTAAGTGGTGCTTTGTTTACAAACATTCCACATCCAGTTTGGCTAGTGTATACTTAGAAATCTAAACTCATCTAGTTAAAAACAAAATCAATTGAGTACAGAATTAGTCATCATTCCCCAACCCCCAGCATCGTCCAAAATTGGCCGTATGCGGCACTCTGCAGCTATTTATATCGTAGGGACATATTTTACAGGAACCAATCGATAAGCCCCGAATAGCTCAGACTGAGCTAATGGGCCGAAGTGCCTTCAACTGCGATACTCAATTTGAATAAGGCTTGCATTTTTAACTGGACCAATGGGGAATACAATACCATTAGCGACGCTGAATATAAAACTTTGCAGGAAGGATAAATCTTGCTCTCCAATTTACTTAGGTATTGAGGGCTAGCGCGATATTTTGTTGTGGTTTTAATATTTTTTTGCAGGAATAAAGGTAACGGATAAGTAATTTTCCGTAAATACATAACTAACTTCCGTTCACTGATATATTTGGAGAATATGGGAAATTACACAGTTGTCAGCTAGAAATGAAAATTTTTCGCTGTGATTCTTTATTGGTTTTATCACGGGTTCTTAGAAAATTCTGGCAAATTACTTTACCGCAATTTTACGAAGAAAAAACAATCAAACTCACATCAACC
Source organism: Eupithecia pulchellata (assembly GCA_963931895.1). NCBI lineage: Eukaryota > Metazoa > Arthropoda > Insecta > Lepidoptera > Geometridae > Eupithecia > Eupithecia pulchellata. The sequence continues at coordinate 11,244,377 of OZ007530.1, forward strand.
AGGGACAATTGAAAACGTTGATCTAGTTTTATTCATATGTTTTTTATAATAATGTATTATCTATCTATCTTTATTACTACTTTCTATACAGCAAAGATTGTCTTACCTCCTCGGCCCACATATATACATTTCTGAACCTGCCCCAAACGAGGAGGCTTTTGGCATCATCACGCTTTATAGGATTGTACAGGTGTTTGAACGTACCTACATAGTTTTTAAGATTTATGACCCGAGGTCCATTAAGAGAATACAAATTACACTAAGTAGTTAAGTGCGGGGTACGTATTTATATATATGATTATTTAGACACTAACTATTTAGAATAATACGAAAATCACTCAACATTGGGTAATTTTGAGTGATTTTTGTATTATCATAAGATGTTAAAGAAATTCCATTAGTATTGATGATAAGGATTACTTCAGCCATGTTTTAAATAACCCATCAAACCCGTAGTCCAATAGCACTATTAAGTTGTTTTATCGCTCACAAATAGCAATCAAAACAGGCTTAAAACAACCATTAATGCACTGAATACACTTGAATATAAAGCCTGCACAAATTACAATAGCAAAAGCACAAATGCGTTTGAAATCACTGGCGTAGGCGTCAATGGCTGGCGTCAATTTATCGTCGATTTATCCGGATCAAAGGGCTCGGAGGGAATTAGTGATGTACGTGTCGTCATCGATAAGAATCACCTCCATTATGAGAGCCCTACCTTTGGTCGGCGAGTTCTATTCGCATTTATAATGACGCAGAAATGAAAAGAAAACGCTATGGTGAATTGTACCTACTATACAACTTTTCTCATATCATAGAGATTCGGCTCTATACAGGATCTATCTAATTAGGGTCGAATCCCTGTTCGGCCAGGTCTATTTACTTTTATAATAAAGCAGATAAAGTACAGAAAAAGGTATGATGAATTTTACAAATCTTCTCGTATATACACTACACTTTTTTGAGGTTCGGTTCCTCCCAACAGAATCGATCTTATCATGGTCCGATCAAATACATTGCAGTTTAAGCAGTGTAAGCTTTGGTTACAAGTTTGTAGGTAGGTACCTAATAACCTCATAAAGGTTAAGGTATAAAAAATCTTACGTTGGCAAATGCAAACAAAAAGGAGAAAATAGATTTCAGATTTCATAATCGACTCACCAGCGACTAAATAACGAAAGTATCATCAGTAATCTTTCTTCTGACCTCCACAAATACATTGATTTGGTAAACTTTTTTACTCATCCCCACTTTATAAGGATCAAGGGTATTTTATTGGCGTAATCTTGTTACGGTTGCCGTTATTTATGTGATAATGTTGCGGATATAAGGAAGATTTGAGTTATATCGATTGGTGGACGAGGTCACCCCGTTATAGAGGTTCTTGATTATTATATGATTATTTAGACACTAGCTTCTGTTGACGGCTTCGTAAGATTTTTTTAAAAACATGTTATTAAATATAAAAACTACAGAATATTATAAAATATCTTATTATAGAATGTAGCACATATTCTATTCTAGCAAGCATGCAAAAATAATACTCTGAAGGATACTGTATTCATCCAATACAAACAGTGGTTAACCCGCTTGTATTCATAATGAAGTCATTAATGGTTCTTTCTTATTCATAACTATGTATGTATATGTACCTACTTTATGAATACGGCCCATATTCTATAGTTTTAACCTATCAAGATGAATATTCTCGACAAATCCACGAGCAAAGGGTTCAGTCGTGTTCCTAATAACCCATCAAAACCAGCAATCAGTTTTAAACTGCGCCATTCCGAACAAGCCCGTCGTTGGATACAGATGCCTATTGTTTGGAATATTCTAAACGTCCCGAGCTAAGTTTTGTTTCTTCAAAAAGGCCATTCGAGGCACATTAGGACGGACCAGACGTGCCGCGAATATTCTAACCCTTGACTTACCGTGTGCACTCCGAATACTTGGGGTCGTGGGACGTAGCCAGTAGCGGAGGGGTTGTGCCGATATCGAAGATTGGACTGATGAAATCAGTAATTTGCTACTGCTTATCTCTGACCTCCTTGCAACTCCTTTATATCTCCAGATATCTCTCTCTATATCTAGCCTCAACATCTATTCTGGCAGGATCATAACTCTGTGTCAGAGACCAAATCGAGACCAATCTCGATTTAACAACTTGGTCCAAGGACCAAGTGGAGTTAAATCGAGAAACTATAAACTAAATACTTATCTAGTTTATAGTGCTAGTGCTCTATACTTTATACCGTTAAGTTTTGGTTTATCAATTAAAGTTTGTCATCATAAAAGTGATAGTATGTATTTTATCTAGTTATCACGTAAGCTTAATTAGCGGATATTTATATTAAATAGACCTTTGTTTGACAATAACACCGATATCACGGTGAGGCTCGATTGGTGCATTTTGGTGTCTGTGGTATTTAATCAAACTATCTCCTCTACTTCTGTTTTCCGAAGAAGAGATAACAATCAAACAATAAATTTCTATTCTATAATCTATGATGTTTAAGCTATAAGCAAGATACAGTGCTTGAGCTATAGCAATACGTGGTATTATGTTATCTGTGGCAATACTAACATTTATCTCTGCCCCAGACAATATATCTGAGTACAGCCACGCTAGTAACGTTTTGGGTGAAATATAAGCTGCTTTAGCTGCAACGGGACCACGTTACAGGAGATAAAGGGGATTTAAGGAGTTTGCCGCAGCGATACTATTAACCTATGGTTTGCTGTATTTGCCGTATTGTCTTGCTTCTATTTTACCTAGCATGACAAATACTGTAGAGGTTTATTTTTCGATTGGAATTTAAAAATAAAATAAACATTATTGAAAAAAATATCGTTCCTGTTTCACAAATTTAATTATCTATTCGGTTAGCTAAATGTATGAAACAGGAATGTAATTTTTTGTATATATTGTTAATTTCATTTTAAAATTCCATCCGATGCTGAATCGATACTAAAATTTTCCTCTTATTCCATAGCTACTTCAATCTTTGCAATCTGCACTGTGAAAAATATGTTTGAACTGCTGACAAGGTACTAAATTCTATCGAAAACATTTCATGCCAACATATTTCGGATGTTCCCATCTCCACAAATTTTATGAAACTCGCGAAATTCTCTGTGAATTCGCTTGACAACTTTATAGCAAATCATCTCGCTACGGGGACAGATCTGGAAGTTTGGCTGCGGTTATGCAAAACCTGTATATATTTCATCGCGTCAAATCACGCCGGGCGTTACGCCGCTCCTCGCAAATCGAATTTGTCTCCTACGGGTTGAGGAGAATCAATCTGCTTTATACTAAGGGGCTAAGGAGGGAACTTTTGTTATGTTAAGACTGAGGTTTCAAAGGTTTGACTTATGGTCGTTTCTAATAAATAAACTGTATTTTCTCGAATTACTTAAATCTTTTCTGAGCTCTAAATCCAGTTTTTACTTGTTACAAGTGATTAACAAAAACATTATTCTTTCGTATAGGTATCTATTGCAATTTGTATGGCACGAACCCTTTCATATCTTACCATCTTGTGAGATATCCATCGATTTTATCGAGAAAAATAACATTAAACTACACTAACAATCTATCCGCATATTGCAATGTAACATAAAATCTCATCGCTGCCGCTTTCTCTCGACACCGTCTCAGAAGACGTGTCGAAAGATGCCGGAAGCCGCAGCATTTCTCAGGATTTGCGCGCACTCAGCCGCCGCACGCACTTTGCACTGTTTACACTGGCATAGCCGTCACATCAATCGATAGCTCTTCACTTCGACACTAGCTTGCTCTTTTAAAATGTTTTAAACATTGAGAACAACTCTCTGCGGAAACAGGTTACAGATCGTGACTTCTAAATTGATCTATCTTTCTTTATTCTGTTTTCTCCTTAAAATATTATTGAGATTTTAGTTTAGCTTAGAAATGTTCTTTTCGGTTCGCAGAAGATTTCTCTCTTCATCGTCATCGTCAGCCTATATCAGTCCACTGCTGGACATTGGCCTTCCCTAATGAGGGCCATAGATGGTTATCATTTGGGGGTTATTGCCCATATTCCCCACGCTGGGCATGCGGTTGGGAGATCGCAGTACGGTGGAGTTATTCTGCATATACCTACATACATATTTCTCTCCTAAATGTATTATATTCAATCCCCATTTTTGTCTACCCCTACTTTTTTGAATATTTTCCTAGAATTATGTAGTTACTCAGGTGAAGCCTTTATTTAGGCTTCATATATTTTATAGGCTTTAATTCCAAACAATGGTGTAAAATGGAAGCCTAAAAATGTGCCTGGATTGCTCTTTGTATAATTCCAGACTCGAAATACCGGCTATTTGCGGCAACCCAGCATGCAGCGCCTGCTTTACTCTACCAGCGCCGCTGTAACGTTTCCATTGAAACGAGATGCGGGTAGAGCAACAGACAAGAATCATAATTCAGCTCAATATGTATACAGTCTACTTCCCGGAATTTTCTTTCCTTCATAACTACATTCGGGACCTCTAATTTACTGTTTCAGCTAACTAAGCCCGGATAGATTTACCATTTCGCTACGCACCCATTCCATACCCGCGACAAAAATAATGCCTTTTCGTTTTGTTATTATTTCCTTGCGTATCACGTTCCGATGTTTCAGACATAACACCATAAACTGGCATCCAACAATACTAAACTTTCTTTTCTTTAGGGTAAGGTTGAAAGTCCGATGTCGCTGTGGTAAGGTATGTCGCTGGCACGCGATTAGTTGGTCCCATCACGTAGGTTCGAGTCCCGGCCCGACGCGTGTCTTGCCTTTGTTCGCCCTATTATTTTTATCCCGCATTGTGCTTATTGGCGGATGTATTATGTGACGGTGTCCGTTATTAAATCTTGTGTTGTTCGTTTTGTATTTTATTGACCGGGAAAACTTATGCGTCATATTTTCTTATTTTCTTGCTCATAAGGAAAGACCGCCTTGCAACTAGGCATAGTTTGATTTGGCGGTTAGTGAGTTTGTAAGGTTACTTTATGTTTTCTTGATAGCGGAAGTTTCTACCAATCTATAAAATTCGAACTCTCAAGTAGCTACGCAAATCTAATCGCGTTTACGTAGGTACCTATTTCGCACCGAGATACAGCCTCCCTCAGCTAAGTACGAACGGTAAAATCTTTTACAACTCGATAAGCGTTATGGGCTAACCATCTGCCACTTTAAGAAATTATTGGTGGATTTCGGGGAAAAAAGTTGTCACCCCTACAAAGAGGGTAAGAACGCCTATTTGATAGCTTGATTTTCTCGGGGCGTACATAGAATGTTAAATTACTGGCGAAATGAAAGATAATAGGGCTACGTCTTGCGCTCGTCTTAGGGAAAAGTTATGCTACTTTGCAGTTAGAGTTGTTGTAAAAGAGGAGAATTAGAAATATTATCACCGGTCATTTAGCCGGTCAGGATGTTATTATGCAATAAGTCTTATTGTTATTTATTTTACAAAAATATTTATTGCATAATAACGTACATATCGATGTGCTGGACAGTAAGAAAGTTATATAGACCCAACCTAACCTTGTGATAATCATGCCTCGTAGCCGTTAACTTTACGCAAAGGGCATGATTCACTGTGTTCGGCGTGTTTAACTTAATTTTTATTACGTTTTCACTGAAGCAATATAGAAAAGGTTCCATCCAACCATCGATCATGAATTTATTACTTTCATTTTATTTTACTTTAATTAGTTTCATTACTTCAACTAGAAACATAAAATATTATAAAACGTGCACCCTTGTGCAGCCGGATAATTTCAAACTTTGGCCGAACTCCACCCAACTCTCGCGAGAAGGGAAAAACTTTTTATCCCAAAAGATTTTGAAATTCAGCCCCTAGGGTGCGCCGGTATCGCGTTATTTATTCATGAGTTTTCAGAACTAACTCGCTATTCGCTTCTATTTGCTATTTGGGTGATTATACAAGATTTGTATAAAATGAACTGTTACCGATTAGCAGAGTGCTTAGAATAAAATCCTTTTCAAGAGAGGAACAATATCGATTCTTCGATATAGTTTCAAGTAAAAAAAATATGAACCTTGGACCGCACTGATAAGGCAGCACAAAAATGGGTCCTAACTCGTAACCTATAGATGAATTTTACAGTAACAACTTATTGAACTGACGACGTGCGGGAAGCCATCTGCAACCTACTCGTTAGCTCATACAATCAGCTTGGAACTCTTGCTTGAAGCAACTTGATAGTGGACAGAACTTGCTGCTAGCCGTCGACACTTGGAAAGCATGCGGTGAAGCATCCATGAGTTGAGGATGATGTCAAATGAGTTTTGTCCTTTTATTGCCATAACAATAACTTTAGACGAAACTCGTACTATACGAGGCGAACTTGTGTCAAAACGCTCATAAATTGAATGGTACGTACATAAAGCTGGTGTAAACGGTGGCGGTGCAGCCAATCTTTTTATAGTTACTCTGGTCTTACCGGCTGCGTTCCAAACTCTACTTACATTTTGAGTTCGCGTAAGTTCCGTAAGTCTGCTCTACCTTAATACTTAACTCACTTTGGCGCTTTGTAGCCAACTGGTCTAATTCTCGCCGCAAGGTACAGTTATGTATTCTGTGCCCGTACTTCTAGTAACGAGCCCTTGCGAGAGAGGTTTAGCCCATTTTCATTACAGTGTTTAAAGGGCTTGTAGAAAGTACCCTCATTTTCCGCCTCGTAACACAGAAACCTTCATTTTTAGCTATTTCGTCTGATAGAATCGCTTCGTAAATTTTGTATGCCAAAATGAAACAACGATTTGAAATTGAACAATTTATTGTAAACTAATAAGAACGCATAGTAAAATTTAGGATATATAATTTTAATATTAATAGTACGATAACAAAAACACAATAAAGCGTTTAACTAAGTTCACCAACTTTCGTAGAGCTACGATAGCGTTACAAGTTCTATACAAACGGATGTACAGACTTTCGTGAACCTTAATAATTACAATATCAAAATATTAAAGCTATATAAAACATGGCTAATGAAATGACAACAGTCTTATATACTATACAAACAAGATATTTATGATTTGTATAACATTTCATTAATGTGATGAGACTCCTTAACTTCGAGATTATCTTACATTGGATCATGATCTACTTCACAGGTTGAATGGTAAAGATGAAGTTAATACGGAAACACAGATGGTATATGTAGATATGGCAAAGTTACATGTCGCGGAAGACTGAGGAAGACCTTGAAACAACGATTCAGTACAAAAGCTACAAGTAGTTCACAGATATAAAAGTATCAAAATGAGCAGTGCCTAGCATTCGTTGCGTTTCTGTATTTACAATAACACACTGAAGCCTCAAGTTATAGAAAAATATACATACAGAGAGAACTTGTGCCAAAGCTTTTATAAATACGAGAGTACAAAAGCAGTCTCCAGATTAAATTCGGTAACGTAGCTTACGATTTAGAATTTCGAGTTAGAAATCGCTAATTTCAGGGTCCGTGTCGTGATATTTACATGTGAATGGGTTTCTGAGCCAGGAGCAGAATGACCCGTTGCTGTGCTGTTTGTATTTGGCTGTTGTGTGTTTCTTTGCGTGAGCTCTGGCGACAGCGGCGCGACGAGTTGGATAGGAGTCGAGTGATGAAGCGTCTGAATCTCTGGGGACGGAATCGTACCCGGATTCAGCTCGCCTAGAGGTCGCTGCCGGGCTGTGCTTGCCAGTTCGTGGCGTCGACTCATGACCACTGTCATACCCGTCTGGCTTAGAACTCGCAACAACTCTCGCTACTCCTTTATCTTTCTCGTTTTTCTCTGGTCGCGGCTCATTCGTAACAACTGGTGGAGTCACTTCCAGGTGCAGATTTGATTTGAGCTCTCGAAATGTATTAGAGAGTGCATCGCCAGGCGCTGGTCTTTCTTCCCGTAAGTTAGGATCTGATGCTCCATCTGGATGTCTAAGGGAAGCTATTTGGGCATCAGTTATATCGTTTCCCCGATATCTTTCGAATGGGCCATAGCAATCGTTGTGGGTTACGTCTAGATCTTGATAAGCACTGCATTCTCCTACAGCGCTACCCGGTCGAGACATTGTGCGCTTGCAGCATTCGCAAATTTTGTCGCTTGGTCTATATGCAGGTTCACTGTAAACTGAACCATCTCCACGATATTCCTCAGGGTCTCGGACGTTGCACATTGATAAAGATTGAAACTGTGGTGCGATTCTGTTCGCTGTTTTACTTTCGCCGTCTAATATGTGCCTAGACCCGTAAACATCAGTCATACCCAAGATTTTATCTAGCCTTGTCCCTGATTTCGGTAAACTTTCACGAGGGTTCAAATCGCCAAAAGGATCAGTGTTGAAATTTTCTACATAAAATCCTATTGTCTGCCTCAGGTAAGCTTCATTCCTTATTTGTCGTTCAACCTCGCTATACAAAGACATTGTGTCAGTAAAAGTGGAAGCTACTGTGAGATTTTCCTGACTCAAAATTCTGAGTGGATGATTATCGTCATCATCACGCATGGATGTTAGTTCAGTGAGTCCCATGCAGAATGCAATGTCTTCTTCGGTACATTGAAGACAACTGTCCTGCATGGGGACTGGTTCTAATGGTTCTTCTACTTCATATATCTCTAGAATTTCATCGTCCTCATGATTAGGTCCTCTACTTATTCCATGAATCGTAATATCTCTACTGTGATTAGACATCATTTCGTCATTCATTCTCATTCTTTCTTTATATTTGCTATCTAAACTTTCCATAGATACTTCCCTACTACTAAGACTACTTGGCTGCATAAGAGGTAGAGCGGGTGGAATTTCAGCTAATTCTTCACTATCGTCATCTTCATCTATTTCGTTCTTGGCGGCGGCTTTGGCTGTGTTACATTTTTTCTCTTTTGGATCAGGTGGACCTATGTTTTCTTCTTCAATAGTCATTCCTTTCGACCCAGCTTTAAGTCCAGTCCTAATAGTCGACTCTTCAACATGTGCCCTTCTGACTACATCTTTGACAACTGGCTCTACTTTATGTGTAACTTCAGGATCGGATATTCTTGTGCCAGGATCCTTTTGCACTCTGTGGCTTGGAGAGTTATGTCTCGATTTATTTATTTGTGATGTCTGGTTTTCCACCCATTTTCTTATCATGTTTTTCTTATGATTGTCCATGTAGCCGTAACCAACATTTTCATTACCATGCGAACTAAGTACACCAACTTGCAGAGGAATAGGATTCGCTTGCAAAGGTAAACCATCAAATTGTAAAGGCAATTTTGCTTCTTGCATGGGGCCGTCTATCCAAGTTTCCTGTTTCATATTTTGAGTTTCTTTGATGATATGTCTAGCTTCTACTAATTTTGACTTTGATATTCTAGGGCCGTCGATCCATTGTTCATCACTCCTACCTTCTTCAGGTAAGTGTTTTTGAGGAAGTTTCTTTACCGGTGTTGATTTTGACGTCGCAGAATGCACTGGAGATGACTTGGGTGTATGAGAAGTTAACATAGTTTTAAGAGGAGAGCCTTTAGGAGACGCGTATAGCTTGTGAACCGGACTTCTTTCTTCTACGACTTTAGAAAGTGCCGATTTATGTTTTTGTTCAGCGGCTGATCCCCTTAAAGCTTTGCTTAGAACTCCTCTATTATCACCAGAATTCATGTGTGGTATGTACACCGGTGGATGTTCTCCATCCGTTGCATCGTCTAAAGGACCGACATAGATAACAGTATCAGCTGATAAGTCACTGCTAGACGGATCCGGTTCACTGCTACTTGGTTTCGACGCATCTTCGCCAGAACTACCTCCAGATCCTGCGTTATTATTAGCGGAATACTTTACTTTTCGTCTTCGCAGTCTGTGTATCCTTGACGCTAGTTGTAATGTAGTTAGTGTGTCTGTATAGTTTTGTATATTTGGTGAAACGTGGACAATCATTGCTGTGTGGCAGGTCAGTGAACCCAGACACTCTTTGAGAACGTGTGTGAGGTTGTGGTCTCTATAAGGAAGGTGCCGCTGACCGTTGAAGATAGCTAGCAGAATGTTGCCGATTCCGGACAGTGGGATTCCTCCGTTGCTTTTTCCTCGCTCTGAGTTTCCTAAGTCAATTAAGTGTAAGCGGCTTCTTCCACCAGCAACTGTAAACAAAAAAAGATAATTTACATAACCATTACCTTGTCAAACAAAAGCGTTGTCATAATCACCACGCCTGTGTTGGTGATCGCATTTGAGGCGTTACAAATACTCCGAAAAAAGCTAATACCTTTTCTTTTGTAGGTAGGTTCTTTTAATCAGTTTTTACACTGGCTTAGAGTAAGAGGGGTCTATTCGGAAGCCGTTACCACAACATCGATTCATAATCATGGTTTAATTCATTACGTCATCGTAAAAGGTGACTTTATAGCATCATAAAGTTTTTGAGTGTAAAAAACGCGATCTGAACGTAATAATATAAATATTCACAGGTATTTATTTATCTCTTCCATCTTATTTACGTTAGTTTCAACAGGAAAATCGGTAAATAAACCCGATAAATATCCGTTAATAATTATAATAATGATGCCTAATTCAAAATCTCTTTCATTCGTTCAAAGTGGACAAAAGCTTTCATCTTATCTTCGGTAGGTAATCTTACCTGCTCCTTTTCCCCCAACACTGTATTGGTATACATGTAATGTATACAACAAATGACTATCTCTGCCTTCCTCCCTCGCCCCTCTCGTAGCCAACGCTGCGTCCAGGTAAAAAGCAGCTTTTTCTGCGCTATGAACACGGAGCTCTGACTGGTTTTGAAGATGTGTGCCGAAGAGTGGGTCGTCTCTGAGGTAGACTCCGGGAGATTGTTCCGTGTCTGTTGGCAACAAGCATTAGAGTTTAGGGGTACGATTTGGTAGATTACATTCAAATTAATAATAGTTATAAATTAGACCTAGTATTTATAAACGCAAACTCTTGCAAACCGGTTCAATTGTTCCCGTTTCAATGATAAAATATGGTATTACACGTCAAATAGTAGACATAGTACGGTTAGTAAGTACACTGCGGCATATCTAGATGTTGCTACTAACAATTAAAAAGTACTAACTAAATTATTACAGGCTCCAGGTGTAATATTTAGCCTTACAAACAAGATATTTTAACTTTTTCACACTATTTTTTAGAGCAGTGTGATTGAAGTAAACATATAAAATAATTTTCTTTTTTTCAGACACCCAATTTCTTAAAACTTTCATGATCCTAGATACTTTCACATTTTCACTTTGATTTTGCACCGCCTCGGCTGGGCTGTGAATGTATTAAACAGTCTACTCTCAAAGTATCTACATTGTAAAACCAACCTAAAAATATACTGCATTCTAAACGTTGGTTCTATCTTCTATCTCCTTATAAATCTCAAAACCACTCACCATTCTGATATGGTGCCAGCAAGTCCCGTATCTGATTGGTATTGGTGCAGAGCTCCACAGCCGACACCCTGACAGAGAACCTCGTGCCGCACTTGTGACGCTGCTCAGCGATCCCTCGGAACAGCCACGTTATGGCGCAGGGAATGGCGCCAAGGTTCGAGGTAGAGTCTGGCCGCCCCAGCATTGTGTAGGATTTACCTGGTAACAATATTTGGGAGATAAATGGTGCTGTAAAAACTCTAAAATTATGGCAACAAGGAGTTTTATTTAAATACTATTTATTATTGTGAGATTAAGAATCGACTCTCATCGCCTAGGTGCGTATTTCACGGAGTGGTCAAAAATGCTACAAAACAAGACTGCTCCTTTATGAGCACTACGCTACATATTTTATTCAGACTTTTTAGCCCATTCTTTTGATCTCAATGCCTCTAATAAGATATTTTTAAATACATTATCGTTGGAGCAAGGTTTTCTCCTACGTTTTACCTTAATCCGCTTCCACGCGCCATTACCCAATTAAATAGAATAATTGCCAAATAATCTCTGTACAAATTACGTGTTACTAAAGGCCACAATTAAAACCACAACTAGAATTGAACGGTGGAGATTCATAATCTCGGATTGTGGTAGGTAGGTACCGGTGGCTAAGCCTCGCTCGGTGCAAGTTTCATTTCGAGAGCTTTCATTCAATTTGCATCGGAAACCTTGAGCATAGCCTGTGGAGGACACTTGGTTCATGCCCATAATGGTTCAGTATCAGAAGATGAGATAAATCTCGGAAATATGTGTAGCAGGGGCAGATATGTACTTTTAACTGTATGGGCGTTCCAGAGTGATGATAGCTAGGAGAGGAATTACTTTGTGAATTTGCTTCATCTGCTAGATCTAGCATCTGCTAGGTCGTTTTCTAAAGGACTTTTTAACCCTAAAAGGAAACCTAACAACATCCTCAGTCAGTTATCTATCTGTCAGCTGTCAGTTTGCTCAAATGACAAAAAACTAATTTCATTTTAATATCGTTCTTTAGGAAAACAACGTTTGTAGTTTTTGTTTTTAGTTTTCGGTAGGTATGTAATTAGACCAAACATCATTGAACCGTTCTCTAAAACAAAATGTGAATATCTTCAAGGCTTTTATGATATTACGTTGCTATAGAATGTACCAGCTTTCTTAAAAGAAGCTGATCTTAATCCTTTACGTGAGGAAACCGCGAGTTAAGAATTCGGAACTTCCCGCCAATGAAAATATAAGCTCATAATTTAGTATTGTTCAAGAGGAGTAAGCTCAGATATTATAGGATTAAGAGTAAATCGAATAAGTACCTTGTTAATTTTCATTATCGTTGGTATTAATCTCTGGGGGAAGGGTGTGTTAATTTATTTTGGGGAATCAAATCAAGAGTTATGCGGATATAATACCTACTTTGTTGATGATCTTGTCTTAATTATACAAAATAATAGAGACAAGAGGGTTATACATACACTACAGAGATCCCAACTATAGTTTTTTCGAAGATTTCAGCGACGAAACTTAACTTATTAGGTATGAACTTTTTATATCAGAAGTACCAAAATAAAATATTCCTTCAATCAAGTCTAGTAACCCTAATCAAAACTTCTACTGACAAATCCGTCGAACCAGTTAACATTTTGTTTATTCAAATCAAAGTTAATCCGAAGCTTCCTACCGCATCGTTCGGGGTTGTTTATGAAGGCACTATAGTGAGAAAACTTCTCATAAGAGGGGGTAGAGGGGGGCTAGATTTGCATCGAAATGGGAAAGACTGCGGCACGCTCTTAATTGAAAGTTTGATAAATACCGAGGTGCGATCTCCGCCAGTGTAAATACCGTCTAACTTTGATATTAAAACGGTGACTTGTGAGCACCATTCACTTTTATGACTGTGTCTTGGCACAGTGATCGTGGTTTTCTTTCATTTATGTGTAAAATAGTTGAGCTGGTTTTTCTTTGGCGTCCTGGATTTTAGATTCTGTTCTTGGATTAAAAGTTTTTTGAGAGTGGACATTTCCTGAAAGAGGCTGGTAAGAAATCAATGTCAAGGTTCTTTATTTTCTAGAAACTATAAAGTTAAGAAGCGAAAAAGAAACGACAAGACAGGTTGTTTGTTTTCGAGTTGATGCAAAACTCGTCCCAAATTTTTTTATCATCTAGATACTGTGATATTTTGTATATTAAGCTTTTTGCAAAGAAATTTTTTGACAATCCGTTTGAATTTGTTTTTAGATAATCTTTGCAACTCACTTGGAGTTTTGTTGCAGAAACATAAACACAATGATAAAAAAAATTGGCAGGATGATGGAAGACGGTATCCAAGGGACGGTCACCACTTTTTATCCCGTAAAACTGTATAGTCATAGGTAGGAGTGTGTCTATAAAATGCTCACTATGACGGTCAAGTGAAAATTATGGCCTGAGACAGCTTGATCGTGACACGAGTAAAGGTCCTAAAACCTCCCCTTTTATCTTTCCCCCTTACTTTATAAACAAAGTAAGGGGCAGTCTTCTTTCTTCAAGTATTACTATTTCTCACTCTGCTGCTACTTCTTCTATTGATCTATATCAGAGTGAGAAACTACATAGCAACTTTTTAAGTACGCGAGCCTTTATGAATGAGGAGATGTATTTTTATTAGGTGTTAACATCTCTACAGATAGATCACTAATAAAAATAACCCGAAATGGTGTCTGATTTGATAACTAAATTAAATGAAATAAATTAAACTTAATTTAAAAGTCCTCACCAACTCCTGCGTGTCCGAAGCAGAAGAGGCAGCCGTCCGTCCCGTTGATTACCGCATGGATGACATCTGTCAATGCGCTTGAGCATATTTCGGTCTGAAACAAGCAACAACTCAAGAAAACAAGAAAGAAGTAGTAAGTATCAGCTGACGATTGTTGGCAACAGTCCTCAGTTAGGTCAATTGCAAATAGTACTCTTATTTGGTTCTGTCATTAAATTGCCGTGTGGTGCCGGCATAGAATTTCAACACCCTCGCTGTTCCCGTGGGTGTCGTAAGATGCGACTAAGGGACACACCGGGGGGCGGGCAGCAGCGCCTCTGCAGAACAACTCCACCGTGATCCCCAACCCGAATGGTCAGCGTGGTAATTATGGGTAATACCCCTAAATGATAAATAATGCCATCTATGGCGCTCATTAGGAAAAGCCTATCTCCAGCAGTGGACTATTATAGCCTGATCATGATGATTAAGTTGTAATTTTATTTGTTATTCAAGTACGTTAACTAAATCTATACTAATATTATAAAGAGGAAAGATTTGATTGTTTGTATGTTTGTTTGTTTGTTTGTTTGTTTGTTTGAATTGAATAGGCTCCGAAACTACTGGACCGAGTGAAAAAATTCTTTCACCATTAGAATCCTTAATTTTCCGTGATGAACATAGGCTATATAATATTTTCAAAAAAGTTAGGGATCTGCATGAAAAATTCAATAATTGAACCGTGGGCTGTATATTCAACCTCTTTTTCTATTATGGCGCGTCAGAATAAAAAAAGAGGTTGTATAGCGCACGGTGCTTGCTTTTTCTCTACGGCCAGTGTCAGTTTTGGAATGTTGAGTCAATGTCAAAAACCCCAATGCTGTTAAAAAAAGTAAAGATCCGTATGAAAACTGTGAAACCCATCGTTTTAGTATGTATAATTTCTGAAATTTTTGTTTAATACCCGTGCGAAGCCGGGGCGGGCCGCTAGTCATTTACAAAAACAGTTTTGCTCAAAGTACGGAACTTTATACGTTTCTTATATTAAGTAAAAAATACTTATAGCATTCATTCACTGGGTGTATTCACCTACCGCACGACGAAAATTGTGCATATTAGAAATGAAACTTCTTGAACAATTGACCTTTTCAAATATATTTTTTAAATGGAAACCATAATCCATTAAATTGTTGCTCACTGCGCATAGACAAGAAAGTTCCAGATTTATTAATGAAAATGATGGAGGAAAGATTCATCACACATTACAATAATTTATTATAAAAATTCCATAGAACGTAAAAGACTTTGCAAGTTTCTTGATTTCCTTTTTCCTTGTTCTTTACGTTGGAAACTTTTATTTCAAATTCTGAAGTTATTTCATGAATGATAAAACCTGGATCAAAGTTACCGAAACTCAAGAAAAAGGGAATTCATATTGGGATAACGATGTTTCTGGAGTTTTTTTAAGTATCAGTATAAGGTGAGTATTTTAGGGTTCTGTAGGGATTTGAAAGTTTTCTCTGAAAGTTCTTTTTTCAACCGACGACGCATGCCCCATCGCTATAAATGTAATATGAATGTTTTAAATTTTTTCTCTAAAAGCATGTTAGTTTTTAATTAAATTCATTGGAATGGATACGTTTTATGGACGGTGTAGTGAAATGTGTATGTGATTTTAAAAAATAAATGTCGTTTTAATGTAATTGGTTGTATAAGATCATTTAAAACTAGCAACCAACATGGTTGTGGACACTGGGCCCATTAAGAAACCTTTATAAAATAAAATTATATCAATTTAGTTATACGGAACCCTTACTGCGCGAGTGTGTCTCACTCACCCATTTTTTTATTGTAAAACTTTAGCCCACTTCGCAGTCTGACAACCTACTTAAAACCGCCCCACACCGTCAATAATTTATTCGGATCCGACACTTAACCATGTTGAGGGTGTAAAGCCGGCCTAAGCCCTACCTGCGAGTACCTCTGTTTTCTTTGCGAGGCCACGGCTCGCAGATAATTAAAACGACTTAAGGTGTAGGACCGAGATTAATGTAGGGCCTCCATGATTACTGAATTGTTTTAAATTTCTATTAATTTTCATGACTTGTTTTTATTATTATACAAGCGACCCGCCCCGGCTTCGCACGGGTGCAATGCTAATACTTAATACATATACACGTTCCTCTTCAATCACTCTATCTATTAAAAAAAACCGCATCAAATACGTTGCATAGTTATAAAGATTTAAGCATACATAGGGATATAGGGACAGAGAAAGCGACTTTGTTTTATACTATGTAGTGAAGTTGATGTCCACGAACTCGATGATAGTTGTGGTTGTTTTTAACTATACTAATATTTTAAGGAGGAAATATTTAATACTTTGTCTGGTTTGAATAGGCTCCTAAACTACTGGACCGATTCGAAAAACTCACGATTGCAATCTTTCATTATCCCTGATGAAGATAAAGCTAGGTAAGGAATATTTTCAAAATAGTTATCGATCCGTATGAAAACTTCAGTATGTTATCCAATATAACCCAACGTGTATGTGTGTGTGAAAATTAATATTTATTAAGTTTATTAAGTTTTTGTTAAAAATTCCTGTAAAGCCAGGGCAGACCTCTAATAAAAATTTAAGAGGAATCCGATCTCCGCTAACGCTAGCATTGCGTTACTATACTACCTCTAGTTTAGTCATCTAGGACTTCCAGGAGGTCTTAACTCCAGGTTAAGAACTCCGATAAGTCCTAGATACAATTTTGGTCGCTTTTTACCTAGTAGTGTTTTAATTTAATAGATAAGTACAATGTGCTGTTCACTGACTGTTTATGTAGCTTTGAAAATAAGAGAGTTAAATAATCTTAACAGGTGCAACCTCAAATTAAATTAATACCGAAACAGTTATGTAAATTATTAATAGTTTCTCTGATGTAAAATCAACGGTCAATCAATATTTTTTGTTTTTGAACCCATCTCATGGTTACTATAATTTAGGGCAACACTCACTGGAAGCGGAAACACTGAAAATTGTTTTGAATGAAAATTTTAATGACCACGTTCCCGACTGCTAATTGAAAACGCTTAGATTTCGTGGAGTTGATCAATTCGGCAGTTTTCAGTATTATTCGGCTGTTGTCGGAATTATTCGCGTGTTTCGTTATTGCATTGTATAAAAGCTTTGTAGAGCTTTGGTATTCAATTGTTATTAATTGCTTTGTTTGAGCAAATTATTAGGTCCTAATTGTGTTTTGGACAGACAGTTGTACCAGTTTTAGTTAACTGGCTTCTGTTGGACTTTGTTTAACTAAATTATATGTACTGCCATAGATTATATAGGTTGCTCCAATTTTAGATTAGGAGGTTGCAATCTTAATCGAATGGACGCCTAATTTTTTCTGCGTTCTCATTTAATTCGCCGGCCCGAAAAATGATTGCAGGAATCATTTTCATCATCATTTTCCGTAGTTTATAAGCGAATAAAACCTTCAAACACAACTCTTTTTGATCCTCCAAGACAGTAAAGTAAAGTAAAAATTTGATTATTTGGTTGCATAATCCTAACAAAGGTAAAAAATATATATATTTATTTATTTATAAAACAACAGAGAAAGTGAGCTGGGAGTTTTGTTTAGAATTATAGTTGTACTGAGCTCTAGAACGGCTGATTTCCATGTTGGTGGGATTCCTTTGCTATAAGATATTTTTTTTATTAATACAAAATAGAAATCGTGTTTTGGCTGTAGGGTACATCGTAAGTTTTGTATTATTTAGAGCTAAAAACTGTGGATTTAGATTCATAAATAAATTTTGGACGACCCAAATGGCTCGGAACAACTTGTAACGTACATACAAAATCCGCAATTTTTCGGCAATAATAACATAAATAAGCCAAAATGCGCAAATGCAATTACACAGGGCGCGATATAAGCCCTTTAACATTCGGTAATATGCACTACGCTAGATAAAGAGGATTACACAATATTAATGGGATTAGCTAGCACTATTATGGCGCGTGCACACTATACCCGTCACAAAAGTACCTTGCTTCTCAATTCAGTTTTTCAAGCGTCCGTCAAGTAGTTTTTAGTAGCTTAGGTCTTAACCTCAAACCTATCAAATTACTCTATTTAAAAAAATGAATCAGTCAATGCTGAAAAATAACTAAGAATTAGCTGTAACGTCAAAAATGCACAGGCGGAGTTTTTTTTAATATCACTTTATGGATCACTCGATCCTCTATGAATGGAACACCTTGTATAGTTGTAGATTATAGCATGATAAAGCATTTTAAGTTACAGCTGTTTCGTCATCTGTTGATAATAGAATGGAACATACTTTATCGCAGAATAAAATAAAAATATTCGAGAACTGTACCGTCTAGACAAACGTAATTTAGGACTTCAAACTAAACGCTATATTATAGAAACTATTTACAACAAAACAACTTTAAAAACTCAGCGACAATAGGCGATCTTATTGCTCAAGAGCAATCTCTACCAGACAACCAACAGAGAGGCAGATGAAGAGAGAGTGAGAGGGGGGCGGGAGAAGAGTTGTCTTAAGCTATTTTTAGTTCCAGTTATAAATACATATATAAACAAATCTTACATGTCAAGAAAAAAAGTATTAATAACAAGAGAAGAACGTTAAATAACGTTAAGAACTAGTCATATGTCCTACCTGTATAACAATCCCTAACACACACAACTACGAATGCAACTTCTTGTTAGCTGATAACTTTAGAAAACTATTCAAAAGCTGCGCAACCAAGGGCACTAAGCGCATTAGCGACTTCCAGGTTACCATAAGGAAAACTACCGCGAGTAACTTGCTTGCTCCCAGTTGACTTACTAGCACCAGTAACTAGCGCCAGTTACTATCCTCGTGTGTACACAATTTAGTGGGATTTCGACGGCGGCGCGCTTAGGACCGAGATGATAATTTATGCCGTGTGTAGTCCAAAACTACTGATTTGGAAAGGATTTGTGTTCGTTTGGTAATGGAAATTTAGTGGGATTTTTAAGTTGGTGTCCTAATTGAGTTTGATGGTTTAATCCAGTTTTTATTGAACGGTGAAGGTTTTTCATTTTTGGAACTGCGGCATACCGTACACAATAGCGAGTAAATATTCGTAAAGAATAAATACAATGGTGTTTTTTATAACAAAACGGTACCACCTCAGTCAGTATTCAAATGACGTTTGAATGATCAAATACTTAAAATTAGAATTAATAGTGGGTTAACTACGAACCTATGTGTTATGCACTGATATACTGCAAGTACCTAGATATGTCTGACGGACATTTTTATCATAAGCTAGCGGTCCAGACTCTTTCTTAAGAACATCACAAATCGTAAAAAAATACAGGCACTTGCATCCTTCACTTGCTCCATCGATCCTGGCAACCGTAGCTAAAATTTGTCTAAGAGAACAACAACGGATTCTACAAGAATCATTGAAATAATGTAGGCAACAACAGGTAGTAAAATTAATAATAGACATGGACTTTTATATTATAAATGGCAACGAAGTAAAAAAAAAATGTTTTTAAATCAAAATAAATTGATTATTTTATTTTTTGTACAAAAATTTGATACCAAAGGGGGAGTATTAACACATTCACTGCCCAGCCCCTGCGGTGCGAGCAGAACAACACCCGCAGCTACTCGGGCTCTATGAACTCTCAACAAGACTATTGGTGGCAATAAAAGTGTTAGTATAAATTAAAGAAAGTATTTATTTTCTTTTTTAAGTTCTAGGAGCAATGTTCATTACGATTATCTGAAGATCAGTCTGCCCCGTAAAACAATACATAAAATGAAGTTTCTCATACAATTGTTAGCCTAGTTCGCAAAACTACTCGTAACATTACTTGAACCTATTAAATAAATTCTTATTATGGTATTAAAACTTTACCTACAAGGAAACCGCGCGGGAGCTCTTTGGAAATGTTCTGAATAATCTATACAGTTCACCTTATCTTCTATCGCATTAGGGTTGTCTACTGAACTTACCAAAGCATTGGCAAAAGTTTATTTCATGCTCTGAAATTATTCAGTCTTCATCAAAAATGCAATGGAACGTCAATTTATGAATTGCCGCGTCGGGGTGATTATTCTATTTTTGAATTTTTGTGGATTCACCGAGACGGTGTGATTATTCTATTTTTGAATTTTGGTGGATATACACTGGCAAACAATATGACGTCATGGTCAACTAATCCTCCTTATCTTAATATATAAGAATCTCATTTAAAAATAGAACAAGCTCTTCATAATTTTATTGGAAGAGTAATCTTGAGTGAGACTTAAAAAAGTTAAAGACTAAAAAGATTTCTCAAAAATGAAATAGGATTTAACATAAATGCCATACCGAAATATCTGGAGAGTGCAAGCCGTTTAACAATTTAA
The DNA here is from genome assembly GCA_963931895.1 of Eupithecia pulchellata. Lineage (NCBI taxonomy): Eukaryota > Metazoa > Arthropoda > Insecta > Lepidoptera > Geometridae > Eupithecia > Eupithecia pulchellata. Next base: position 11,264,954 of record OZ007530.1, read on the forward strand.
ACAGGATACTGTCGCTTCGCTGGAAACATTTTTGGTGCATGAAATTCAAAGGACGTGCGTGGCGTAAGGTATGTGAGGATAACACGAAAACTGCTATAAAACAAACGAAAACGGTGTGTTTAAAGAGGTCTTACCAAGGTCTTACACTTTGCTAAGAAAATTTTTACGTGGTTCAATGTTCTGAATTTGAAATTAGAAAGAGAATAAGAATTACCATGTATTGAACCTCTTTGAATGATTTATTGATAGCAGATAATGGGAGTCTCGTAACCTCGTAGAGAAAAGCAGTGTCACTTTTTCATAAAAAAATGTAAGAAGGTTAGATACTATTTTTGTAAGGAGTTTTTATTGGCGTTTCTCATCATCTAAAGTCTATATAAAATCAGTTTAAAGGAAAATGATGTAATGGTTTCTTAAATATTTCTTTAAAAACAGTAACTGTCCACTGCATCATGAAAATTAATCAAATACGTAGTTGCATTTTTTGCTCTTCCGACAATAGGCTCTTAATAAGGTTTATTCGAAACCTTATCTCCAAAACGTACGTATCAAACTTTCATCTTCAGTTTTGTAGTTATCTAAAGTGTTCTTACGAGAGTTCAGAGTAAAATCGTAGTGCATTGTAAAGTCAGTATCGCTGGTCGTTTCTATCTTATCCATATGCAGAGAGGTTTTACGTAACGGCGGGTCCCAAGCCGCTTCCGGTGTCTCGTGACACACTTGGCATTCCGGCAAATGCCGTGCTGAAAGTGCTGCCTTATTGTACTTGCCTACTTTTAAAGCTATCCAACACATGGAGGGATCTAGGTATTTCAGGAGCTTTGTTGCGAGTAAACAAAACACTTAAGACTCCGGTGAAGGATGAATTTCCCATACAAATGTAGTACCAAAATTATTTGTATCAGAGTAGTTTATCTACAACAACTAGCCGAAAGCTAAGTTGACTAGACACTTAGACTCGGACAAAGAGCGTGATTTGTGTCTTTCTAAATGACACAGAACAGATGGAATCGGATGGCGGCGTATATAAATAATATAGAAATCCAGCAATAGCCAAGGAACAACATACAAACGCAGAAATATCTTAAAACAATATAGCCTAAACTACCTATATTATATTTGATTTCATTGTAACCTCACCTGAGCATCATCATTTGAGAATATAGCATCGAACGCGAACATCTTTGGCGCTGCCACTCCGACTTTCCTGTCTTCGGGTGCTGCCGCCACCGCAGTCTCGCACAGACTGACTTGCTTCTTGCGTTTGTCCATAGAGAAGGATTGTGTGCCGCTGGTGAAGGGACCCTCGCCTGATGCACCTACTCTGAGCATCACTTTCACCTGGAACAAGGAGGTTGGTTTTAGGTTGTGGTGGTTTATAGTAGAAGCTAGCTTGTGGTTATTGGTTTAACACCTTTTTGGTTAGGATGGTAGGCTGTATGTGTATCTTGCGGCTAGGAATCTACTTATTTCTGGGTAGGCCTGAGTTGAAATTGTAGTTTCTTATATTAATAGTTGAAAATTGGAATTTTCAACACGAAGCACTATCAAATCTCATTCAAACATGGAATGAGTACCTTAATTACCTCTTTACGTCTATACCTATTTATTTTGTTATGACGTTATGCCATTTGGCTACAGAATATTCCAGAAACAAGTGTCAATGTCTAAAACAACACTGTTATTCAAATTAATATAAATCATAGATTTGGTAGCATTGTTTTCTAAACAGAATAAACGATCCATTTGTTATTTAGTAAACAAATGATCATCAATATACCTATCATGGTTTTATAATTTATCTTCCTAACCTGCCCATTCACCCTCACAAACAATACCGTTAACGTATTGACCTAGAACTTTCCAAAACAAACACGAGCTGTCTTCAAAGCTCCCACCGATACCAGTGTTATTCTTAGCCAATAATGAATGCATTTCATGGTTCATAACCCCCGCAGTTCGAGAGAGTTCGGTTCGTTTAACATGGAGTTCGCGCTGGTGTCACTGGGTGGCGGAATTATTTGATGCAATTCTGGATGCATGAAGTTTTATGGAGGAAAGTTTTTCGCGAATTTACTGAACGGGTAGCTGGGTAGTTTAGTGCTGAGTGCGGAGGGGTTAACGTTTGAGTTTGTTTTCAGGCTGCTGCAAAAAGGTTGGTTATCACCTTTATAGGCAAGAATACTGAATTTTCGCAGTGATCGTCACGGTTTACAGTGAGAATATTTTGTAGTTTTAGAGGTATATTTTTTTTCATTTCTAAAAGGAACAATACTAACTGTAAATTGTAAACTGATGTCGTGGAAGCGGACTTGTGAGAGATACAAGCAGAGGACTGGCGGAAAACTGCGCAGGGTAGGGAAAATATCGACTTCTCTTTATCGGAGGCCAAGACACACTTCGGGTCGCTGAGCCGCAGGACCAAGTAAGTAAATAGTGAACTATTTTCTAGTACTTTTTAGAATAGAAATTTGGTACTCTAGTATTTTGGTGCATTTAGTAAACTTGGTGCATTTAGTAAACATTTAGTATACAATTTTGCGCTAAAAATTCACATTTTTACAAATGCTTCCTACTGCTACAATCGAGTCGAAGTTGCTTTTATCGTGAGCTTATAAACATGGCTTAAAACTTGCGACAAATCTCTTTCCCTAGTTTTATTCCCTATAGAACGAAATCTTAAGAACCGAGATAAAAAATACTCTCGCGGCATCCATGACGATCAACCTTAAAAAAAAGAAGGTACCTATATACCCTACCTAGGAGTGCAAAAATGAAATGTCTTGCATATAATTTGCTATACCTACCTACATACCAAAATTTTCCCCCCATCCTTCAACATTCTAAAGCGTAAATTTAGAACGTTGAAAGGCTCTTGACATACTAAATTACGAACACAAGTAATATCAACAACGCTAACAAAATTACCATTAACTAAATAATACGAAATCTCATCTCGCGGATATGTAGGCGGTTCGTTCCGAAACCCACTTGAACAAGCCGGGCTTATTAAACATTCCCTGTCCCAGAGACAAAGGAATTATATCCTGAATTCCGACCGAAACATAACAAATGCTACTTTGCCAGGCCACATTTATGTAGCTTCAGATCTCCCGGCTGGAAGTGAATTTGACTAGATTGCTCCTGAAATTGCTTGAGTTATCCAAATTTTTCATAAAATATGAGAGTGAACTAACTTAGAGACTTTTTTAATATCGTGAAATATTTGAAACCCATACTTTTATCCCACAATACCAACACATTCGAGTAAAAAGATTATGAAGATGGTCACATATTCCGACTAAGATCATTCTACGAAGAACGACGTTCGAAATTTAAAACTACGCAAAACAAAAAGTAGGTTTACACTCCGTGGAGTTTATAAGCAGTGTTCGAATTTCAAATTCATTCAGCCTACTCCAGACACCATAGACGCCAATTTGTGTTTGATTTCATTCTATGCAAGGTACATTGACAAATTCTAGCACAGCACAACTAAAAACCCAATCACAATCTAAGTAGATCCAACAACGCGTAAGTTTGTCACCACTTGCGTTTTATCACTTGCTCCGTTACTTTGACAGAGTACCAGTAACTAGATCGTATTGGCTGGAACAGAAGGTTCAGTCGTTTGGGGAGCGGAGCGATCTACAAGTTTTATGATCAACGGTTCCAACTAATTTAAGTACCTACCAGACTTCAAGCTACTAAATGTAGCTGAAGCTAAGGGTCGTATGTACGTACTTCTAGCGTGCATCGGACCTTTGCCCACTGCGTCACAGAGGTCGTCGGATGTCACTTATCCGTCATCAATTTAACAAAATTATGCAAAGTGTGGGCGCTTAGAGATGCGATAGTTATCCGTTAGGATATCCTTTGTGTTGTAGCTATTATTATAATATAAATAATGCTGGACAACCCACAAAACATCAGCAAGCCCCAAGGTAAGGAGATCTTATGTTATGGGGCTAAATTACTGATATACTTAATACAATAAATTAATACTTAGATAGATATTTTTTAATAAAAATTGAAAACGATCAGAACAACCTATAAAAGTAGTGCAGTTCCTGTGCCTACAGTTCGTACAAATATTTGTTAAGAGGCAAGAATAGAACACGAAACATTCTGCTTCGCAGGCGGACTTTCGCCCACCGCGCCTCAGAGGTCGTGATATACATATGTATTTGTTAATTCTGATAAAATAAACGAAATTAATTCCTACATTTTTCCTACAGATATCGTTATTATTCGCACCGCACCCTAGTTGCGTAACTCGCGGAGTTTGTTCAGCGAATCACGATACGGTAATTAGTTTAGAATTAATTACACCTGTGTTGTCTGTAGAACTTGCGAGATTACTCGTGTAGAACATGCCTTAGAGGATTGGCGTATGATGTTGATTATGTGAATATTGTATACACATTATAATGTAACTAGGCTGTTATTATGTTTTATTGTTTACTAGCTGGGTGCCCGTGGTTTCACTCGCGTAACTCCAGGTCACGTGGGATTATCGGGATAAAATGTGACCATGGTATTCCAGCTCATAAACTATCTTTGTACCTAGTTTCATCAAAATCCGTTTAGTATTTTTTGCATGAAAGTGTAAAAACATCTATCCATACTTACAAACTTTCGCGTTTCTTGTATTATAATAATAGAACTGTTATTTTTATAGGACTTTGCCCATCTGGTGTTGTCTATGGAACTTTTGAGTTTGTGGTGTAGAACATGCCAAGAATTTTCGTATAACATGGATTTATGTAGCGGTTGAGAATATTATATTAAATGTCACGAACGACGGAAATTATTCTGCTGTATGTAAATGATACTGAGTCAATTTAATTGGAACATTTTACTGAAAACTTTCCAATGGCTTTTAGTACTTTTTTATCGTGAGAATAGAAAAACCTTTGCATATCTGTGGGATCCAGAAAACGGATTTTGTTCTAAAACTAATAATTTTGAATATTTTCGCCCAAAATCATTTATCCGCAAAGAAAGCAGAGCCTTTTTATAGCCAGTTGATTCACAGATTACATTCAGTAAACAGTTTTTTCTGAACAAACTCAAACAAAATCTGTCTTCTGAATCACACAGATTTGCAAAGGTTTTCCTTTTCTCACGATAAAAAATACAAATGCATTTGTTTTCGGGAATCGAACCAGCATCTTTATCTCAGGTGGACCTTTGTTTCCCACGCCCTTGTCTGACCCACATAAGTGCATCATTAATATTAACCCCAATGCATTATGTCTCGAGATATGCCAATCCAAGCTGAATTATTGGCATCAGGTTCTGTTAATTCTAGAGTTAATACGCATAATACCTCATACTATTATCTATATTATAAAGAGGAAATATTTGATTGTTTGTTTGTTTGAATGAATTTGCTCTGAACATACTAGAACAGTTTGAAAAAATATTTTAATAATAGAATCCTACATTATCCCTGATGAACATACCTACGCTTAAGAAAATTTTCAAATAGTTAGGGATCCGCATGAAAAATTCAATGTATGTTAAATAAACCGTGCGAAGCCGGGGCGGACCGCTAGTTATATTATCTAGAGGTAAGATTTGATTGTTTGTTTGTTTGAATTGAATAGGCTCCGAAACTACTGGCCCGATTTGAAAAATTCTTTCACCATTAGAATCCAAAATTTTTATAAAATTTTCAAAAAGTTAGCGATCCCTATAAAAACTTTAATTATGTAAATCCAACGTGTGTGTATGTGTAAAAATCTATAATTCTTGAACTTTTTTTAATACCAGTGCGAAGCCAGGGCGGAACGCTAGTACCTAATATCAAGTAATCCGAGACAAGTTCACAGAACCGTGGGATTGGATGATTCACGAGGTGTAATGTGAAATGATACCGGTTTTAACATCAAAATGTACTTTAATAATTCCACTAAACTCAAAGTCCTGGCGCGAATGTCACCTGCAGTATAGTACAGCAATAGGGACTTGTGTTAAATGCACCGATGATTTAAAGATCAAAACTTACGATTAAAACTTATGATTTAAAGACTTACTTATTAACGAAATAATTTACAAGTAATTTTTTTTTGCTTTTATTTTTTTTGTATCCGGCAGAGAACCAAAGGTATCAACATAGATCAAAAAATTAGCAAGCTGAAGTGGCAATGGGCCGGCCATATAACTCGAAGAACTGACAAACGCTGGGGAGAACGTGTTCTTGAGTTGAGACCGCGACTCGGTAAACGTAGTGTAGGACGCCCTCCTGCTAGGTGGTTTGACGATCTGCGAAAGACTGCTTGCAGAGGCTGGATGCGAAAAGCTGAAGATAGGGTGCTATGGCGCTCATTAGGGAAGGCCAATGTCCAGCAGTAGACTAATATAAATAAATAATGCTGGACAATCCACACAGCATCATCTAGCCCCAAGATAAGCAGAGCTTGTGTTACGGGTACTAGATGACTGATATACATAATACAATATAATTAAATAGATAGATATTTTTTATTATACATAGAAAACAACCAGAACCCCTGAACAAATATCTGCAGATCGTACAAATATTTGTCCCTAGGCGGGAATCGAACCCGCAACCTCCTGCGTCGCAGGCGGACCTTCGCCCACCGCGCCACATTGGTCGTCATTATAATATGGCTGATGATGATGAAATATATCTTGACTAATAATACTGACTGCTTACGAAAACTAAAATATGACGTGGTAAGAGTGTGCGCAGTCTTGAAAAAACATTGAAGGACCACACTGGACACAGCTGGTCCAGAAGGGATAAGTGGCAAACTTTGGACGCCTTAATAAGGGTTCTCGTAAATTAACAGCAATCTTAAGAAATCTTGACCTATGTAGAGTTAAAAGGTTAAATAATAAGACAACAACAACATCAGCCTATATAGTCCACTGCTGGACATAGGCCTCCCCTAATGAGCGCCATTATGTGGCATTATTCATCATTTGGGGGTTATTGCCCATAATCCCCACGCTGGGCATGCGGGTTGGGGATTATGGGCAATAACCCCCAAATGATAATGCCATCTATGGCGCTCATTAGGGTAGGCCTATGTCCAGCAGTGGACTATTATAGGCTGGTGATGATGATGATGAGGTTTTGTTCTAGTAAACTAATCTTTCTTTCTTTCCTGTTGCGTAATCCGCAATACGACATATTCTACGAATTTTACGAGTACTATGTTATATACCTACTAGCGGCCCGCCCCGGCTTCGCACGGTATTAAACAAAAAATTCAGAAATTATACACACTAAAACGATGGGTTTTACAGTTTTCATACGGATCTTTACTTTTTTTAACAGCATTGGGGTTTTTGACATTGACTCGACATTCCAAAACTGACACTGGCCGTAGAGAAAAAGCAAGCACCGTGCGCTATACAACCTCTTTTTCTATTCTGACGCGCCATAATAGAAAAAGAGGTTGAATATACAGCCCACGGTTCAATTATTGAATTTTTCATGCGGATCCCTAACTTTTTTGAAAATATTATATAGCCTATGTTCATCACGGAAAATTAAGGATTCTAATGGTGAAAGAATTTTTTTACTCGGTCCAGTAGTTTCGGAGCCTATTCAATTCAAACAAACAAACAAACATACAAACAATCAAATCTTTCCTCTTTATAATATTAGTATAGATTCCGTATTCAGTTGCAATACGAGACATCGTCGCTAATTGTGTAATTGCGTTTGCGGATCATTAATTACGGAATCCATGCAGTCATCGAACTCGGTTATGCTTGTTCTGGCGCTAAGGGAATACATTTCATAGACTAATTCCCTTATTCATAAAGGTACGCTTAATTATAATATGGATATGACTAATTATATCCATGAGTCTATTATTACTTTATGATGGGCTCCTTTACCACCGTAAAATGATTCTAGCTCTTCCTTGGAGATATGGTTGTAGCATATCTCCTCAGACTCTTTAGATAAACAAATATTTCTTTTTAATCTCTTCACACAGTAATTCTAAAACACGACGGAAAAGTCTACTCGTAAATAGGGAAAAATTCTAGTATGAACCATCTAGTAAGACCGGCGTAGGCCGTAGCACATGCTACGTAATGTCGACAGCTCGTAGATGCCTACGCCGCTACGAGAAGCTCTACGAAATAGTATTGCAGGATAGGTACAACTTTTATGTCAGCCTATCTTTTACCACGCAATCAATGTTATGGTACATTTGCAAGGATCTCGATCTTTTGCGAGAGTCAGGGGTATACGGTACCTATATCTACCTAGAAATACTTAAACTAAAACAATTACGCAGTATTTCTAGGTAAATAGTTTCTTATTATAAGTCAGAGTGAGAAGTAAAACTGTTCCAAGTAAGCATACCACTATCAATAGGCGGGTGAATGTATAGCTAGCCTATGTGTTATTCATATCACTACATCTATGCAAAATTTCAGCCTGATTCGTTCAATAGTTTCGACGTGGAGAAGTACAAACAAACATCCGATCATCCGAACTTTCACGTTTATGTTGTTAGTGTGATGAAATGTCATAATGAGATTAGTAAGCTTTTCAACCGTTGCAAACCTGAGCGTCAAAACAACGTGTATACATTAGCATATGAACACTGGAGCTTTAATGGAAAGTATACACTTAAAAATGCAATACATCAACAACCCTTCACAAAAAAACCTCCCCTCTCTGTCACACGCAAACGAGCACACAGAGAACTGTCAAAAACGCTTTTAAATGTCAATTAGAGGAAGGATCCGAGGCCAATGGTGCGTTTGATTCGATATGCCAGCCAGTAAGCCTCTAAGCCGACTGACGGACGCGCGTTATCGTTCCGTTGACACTGACACTGACAGTCCCAGTGTAAACCCACCCTTACGAAATGTCAAATTAATATCACGATGCAAATTGTTATTAATATTTGAAATTAATATTTGCATTTCTAACGAATGTTTAATTAATTTTGGAGGGATCTAGATGTGTTAATGAAATGGTAATTAGTTGATTAATTTACCAGGTGGGGTTTGGAAGGTAAAGGTATGGAAAGCCATCGGTTATAAGGGATTATTTCTCACGAACAAACGGCGTGTTTCATCACTAAATCGAGCTAAACTTGAAGGATATCTGAACACAATATTATAAATATATATATATAAATATACCTATGATGTAAACTTATTGATTAATTAGTTAGAAAAGTTTAGGCGGTACTTACCCGTAAATATTTATTATAATCCATTGAAATGGTATTGTAGTACTACACACCAACGTGGGCAGCTATAAAAAGTAGACAAAACTATCAGTTGCCTACAATATCTTACACATACCAGCGTATTTATCGAGTGTATAACTCATACTGCTAAACTCATACTGGTAAACTGTAAAAATAAGTTTTGCTTGTTTTTGTGTGAGTTGCAAATAAAATACTCTATTCTATTACAATGTTGTATGTTAATCTGTCGCAGCGCATCAGCATTGCCATACAGAGAGGCAATGCAGCCAGCATCTTGGGGACACTTCCAACTGATATTGATATGTATCAGTTGAGCTACCTGTAGTTTGTTTGCAACAATCTGCAGTTAGCTTAATTGTTTCAATCGTAAATACTAGTTCTAATTTGGTTATTAAATTGTAATTATCTTTGTTTATAAAGAATATATTACACCATCTCACCAGGCTGTGTGATAAAATCCTTTGTTATTCCAGTCTTCACTTGTATAAAAGAACGAAACTTCGAAGTTTAAAATGAAAACATTCTTGCGAGCCTGTGGTTTCGTACCTACTCATCAATATTGCATCACGTCTTTTCGGCCGCCATGTTTGACATCGTCAATTCGTGTCTAACCGGCCGTGTATTGACGCCGCTGACGGCTAAATCCGCAAATCCTGAGTGACGTTGATATCGGCGAAGTGCACGCGTCTGTAGCCACCTTTATAGATTCAGTCTGTACCCGCCTTTACAAGACTTGTTATTCTTTAATTTGGGAATCGATTTCGCTGGGATTTTGCGAGGAATTTGATTTGGAATTTCGGTGGGATGCCCGGAAATGCGGATTGTCTTTCTGAAGAAAATAAACGAAATTTGTTTTGATATGTAGTGAGAGAAAATTCAATGACAATGGTTCAGCTAAAAAACAACCATATTCCAAAAAATGGTACCTAATTAAATAACAGAATACAAATAAAGCTTTCCGTAAAAGCTTTTTACCACCACTGCATCACAGGCTAAGTAAACTCCATTACATAACATAATAATAATAAAATGTAAATATAATTCCGCGGCGAGAAATGACAAACAGCCCGTGGAGGAAAAAAAACAAATCTTGATGTCAACAAGCGAAATGGCCCGCCATCTTTTATTTTTACTTTTTTTGCGCCGCGTAAATAAGGCAACTGAAAACTCATTTGCAGCGCGTTCGAATTACGAATTATCATGTCGGATCTCATAGGTGCAGCGGAATCGTAGAGAGAAACAAATGGGCGTCGTTTATCTGGCGGTAACGTTTTTATGTGGATTGTGGACGTAAAACGAGGGTTTACAATCTTGCGCGTGGAACGGAACGTTTTGAATACTTTACAACGGATTTAGATGGCGATTATGTTTATTTTGGTTTGCCTCTAAAATTTTACTGTATTTTTTAATAAATACATTTTTGATACGTGACCGACGATCCGACCATTAGGAAAAACGGGCGGATGCTAGCTAGAGGTGGTACGCTGAGTTCATGTCACCTTGAGGCGGTTTCCAGTGTTAGACTATAATAACATTGATGATAAAGTAAAACTACAACGATGAGGTCAATAACTTAAACTAGACCGTGGCGTATTTTTCGTTTTCTTCAGATTTCCCATTCTATAATGTCTACCAGCTTTCCAAATTAAAGTTCCGCTACCAGCGAGATCATTGTTCATGTCAGTGACTTGCAAATAGCGTTTACGTAGATACATCAGCATCTAGCAGGTAGGAACATAAAACGGCAAGGGGAAAGATCGCGTATCATTGCGGTCGCCATAAAATCGTCGTCCCTCGGCAGATTCCGTCAAAACTCGCGAAATTTAAATTTAGAATCGCGCCGCGGGCGCCATCCGCGCGCAGCGATCGTGACGAGGGTGGCCATGCGTAAAATTAAACGCGGATAATGAACCGTTCAAGAATTCCAGCCCCGTAAGATGTGTTGAGTTGAACTTCAACCATTTTTGTGATATTGTAGATGTTCCGGTTTAAATTAGGGTTGTAAATCGCTGGAAGTTGAAGTTATTATCGCGAGAAGTTCCACCGGAACCTTACATTTCCAACTTTTGTAAAGGCGTTCAAAGATTTTTTATTATAAAAGAATAAGACTTATTTGCTCTAACCAACTATTTTTAATATTAATTATAAATAATGCCTCACAATACGCACTGCATTGCTATAGAAGATTCAGATCGTTCAATACACTTCGACTAAGACTACGTAACAAAATGAACTCATATTGACGTGTTTATCCCATAGACATAAATTCGATAAACAATACAGAACAACCTTGAACATACAAACTGCAGAATATCGACGGCATTACGTATCGAAGTTGATGCACATTTGCCACGCGATCTTCGACCTTGTTTACGAGCGCCTCAATCAATCAGGAAGCACGACGCAATGCTTTCCATTTATGCAAAGGATTTATGATAATGTGAAGGACAGGGTTGCTGTTACTAGGTCAACAACGTTCTTATTTATGTAATAGGCCTCAAAGAAATGATGGGTATTTTATCCGCACAACAGCTCGTATTCGCCGCTCGACATAATGCGAGTTAATATAATAAAATAAAGCGCAACATACGCTGGTTATGCTAGGGGTTTATGACCACGCGAAATATTACCTACCTTACTTACATCACACGTAAACAAAGCAAACCGAGCGTTTGTAAAGTATAAAATATCTTGATGACCCAGATTATGTTTTAACGCAATTGCAGCTTTAATGTTCTGTTTTACCTAGAAAGTTAATTAGAGTTACAGAACGTAAAAAAAGAATAGGTTCCATTTTCAAAACACACCCAAATACTTGGTTGCAAAGCTCTTTTATTTGAATATGGAAATGCTCTAAAATCGATATTCTGCCATAACAAAGAAGTCAAGTCAAATCGAAATTCAAAATGACTATAGAAGAGCTTTGCTGATTGTATGTATTGAAATTGCTGCTGAAGGCTTCATGCGTTTTCCCGGGATAAAATGATAAATAGTATATTCCAGTTTAAATCTACATTCAAGTATATAAAGTTTTTCAGCCCATTATTCAGCTGTATTGTATAAACAGAATTACTCCTGCTCAATGAGGTAAGGTGAGAAGGCGTGTGTAACAATGTCCCCAAGGCATAAACAGCTTGTTAAGAACTGTTTTTATGTCAGCCATACGGGAGGCGCTGAGATTGAAGACTCAAGTATATGACGCTTTTGAATAATGCATGTGGGTTACAGTGGCAGTGGGAGTTGACTCTAGTTATATGAAGTTGACGCGTACCTAAACACTTTTATTCTTATATCATCATCCTATAAAACTACTAGCTTGGGGCTATATGATGCTGTGTGGATTATCCAGCATTATATTTTTTTGAGGCAAAACACCCCGTAATACATTTTTAATAAATAAATATCATATCGTAATATCAAATATCACATAAAATCTAGCTCCAAGCTAAGCAAGCCCTTGATATGGAGGGATGCCCTTGGACACCTTAAACTTGGTAAACTGTTCACTATGCTAACAGTATGGTGTGAGTAGCTGTACACAAAATCACACCCAAAATGGCAGTCAGGCCGATACAAAAATCACTAAGATACGCACCAAAAAGTTTTTAGTACCTACTGATTTATACCTCGAAGGAAGTATGCTGGTTCTGATATTAAAACCTTCTTGGTACGCACCTTAGCATTCCTAATCCAACCTCTTCATAACTTAAACTTGCCACTTCACGGACTCAATGAGCCGATAACCCCAAACCGCTACAGGAGCAATTAACGAGCGGTGGTTAAATCGGGACATACGGTCGCCAAGAGGATGAATTATTCGAGGTGCGACTTCAGAGGACGGCTGGGTATCTGTGGTGATGACTTTTTGCGGAGTCCTTTATTTTCAAGCAATTTCGTTTATAGAATAATGGGTTTTGAAATTAGAACTGGAAGTGTCCTTTCAAGGTAATCGCAGGATTACATTGTAAACGTTATGAACGTCTATATCATATTTTTGAATATCGAATAGGACCTCATTCGTTCCGATACTTTCATGAATTAAGATTTTGAATGTGAACCTCTTTTTATTTTCAAAGCGTGGCAGAAACAAAGAGAGGGAGGAAGAAACATATTTATTCACACCAGTTTGTAAAAAAGTATTAAAAATATCAATAAGCTTACAGCGTGAGTAGGTACCAAAAAGGTCCTGCCTCAGCATAACAGGAGTCGAGCAACGCTGGTCTAGTAGTACCTATGGTGACAGTATGCCAGCCGTTCTCCCAATATTTGTAAGTGTAACCCACGATTGGGCCCTTCAATGAATTATGTAAATCGTCTCCGGTGGTTAACATCGTAATATTGTAGGCGACACCCTCGACCCCCGTGTTTTTATGGGCGTGGATGTAGAGATATGCCGGATGTGACACTACGTAGGATAAGAAGCTAACTGAAAAAGTGTCACTTGATCACCGAATCTGGTGGATTATTACAAATATCCACAAATAAATTGGTTGCCTGGTTGAAATCGCTTTGAGGGATAAAGCCGATAATTATTTTACCTTCTACCAGATGTTTTAGTTATGAGTTTTCAGAATAAAGTATTATCTTTCTATCTATAATAATATTATCAAGACGAAAGATTTGATTCTTCGTTTCTTAAGACTGAATGGGCTTCGAAACTACGTGTTCAAGAGTCCTTTAAGGTCTAAAGGAAATAAAGCACATTGCTTTTAAGTTTTGATTTTCACATATTTGAAATATTATTCACCAATAGAATCCTACACTATTACTGAAAACGAGCAATTATTATAAAAGACACCCTTAACCAGAGAATGTATGTCTAGTTTTGGTGGTTAGTAACCATTGAAAGTAGGTATGTACCTCACCTACGTACAAAAATGGCCACTTATTTTTACCGTGATAATAATGGCCTTTTCATAAACGTAAAGGTCAAAGCTTTCGTGACCTTCTTCGAAAGATTCACGTGCAAAATACGAACGGAAGGCTGTAAATCTGTTTCCGGAAAAATTAAAGGAGGTCCGCCAAAAACATAAAACCTACGCGCCTCTTCCAGCTTTCATTCCTAATTTGAAATCGCCTAAATTCTTAGGAGACGTTAGATGATATCTCAGCGCGCATAAATCCGAGGGCGCCGCGGGGTGCCAGGTGAAAATTGGCAAAAGGGGACTCAAACCAAACATTGCACAGACTCAGACGAATGGCGCTGTGTAGGGAGAGACCTACGGAACTATGAAGGAAATCAGAAAGTTATGTAAACGGGAAACTGGTAAGAAATTGTGAGTCGTTTGCGATAAGACTTTCAAGTACGTCCTTATGGATAGTTAACAAAATTACCTGTAAAAGTTTATCTAATTAGGAAAACAATGAATTGCAAGTTGATTCCATATTTTATAATAATTTATACTGTTATTGATATGGATCAGTTGAGCTACCTATTGTTTCTTTGCAATTCTCTAGAATTAGCTCATTTGTTTCAGCTATAACTTTTATTTTTATTTTATTTATTTATTTATTGCATTCATGTCCATTACAAGGTGTTACATTTTAATAGGTAGAAATTACATGAACCCTGTAAGGGCGTTGCAACATTCTGAGTTCTTAGTTTGAAAATTTGATACATTTATTCCCTCATTATTATTACCTAATACTTAAATGTTCAAGTTAAGATCAGCATAATACACACAATTTGTAAGTATCCTAGTTAAATACTACAAGTTCTAATTTGGTTCTAATTGTTATTTTATTCTAAAAGTCTTACCACGTATATCATTTAAGTGCTTATTTTGAAGCGCAAATAAATAAAGTTATTGAAATCTAAAATCTGTAAGGGCAAGTAAAACCATAGCAGCAGTAGCTTGGAGAACAATGTAGAGTAATATATCATGCGTAGGTCTCGAGCCCTTCGGCGTAGGGTCCCGTACGTTCAATAATGTTACTGCTGTAACTTTTGTTATTATATTTGCAGGGTAGTCTGGCTGCAGGCGTTTGTAGGGCGTTATGGGTTGGTCCTTTTGTTTTATGTTGCTTTATGGCAAAAGATAAGGTATGGACATAGAAATTATCGACATTATAATAGATTTAAAATTAAAAATAGGATACTTGTACTACATTATTGGACTGTCTTGGGCTGCACTATCTGGGAAGCCCACTTGCATACGAAAAATTACATAGTTCAAACATTTTTTTTTAATTTTTTGTAAACATATATAAATATAATTATATAATTACAATGTAACTGAGTCTCATGAATTCAATACATCCAGTATAATTTGACTGGTGAATGTTAACTTTCTATTTACACAATAATAATGAACATGATCGTGTCTTCTTTAAATTAAAATGTTAATTGAAAAATAAATTAAATTCTAAATAAACTGATATTTTAAAATATAATTAAATAACTTTGCAATTTTAATTTGGTTCTACTTTAATTTTGAAATTATGGACAAAACTTAATCCACAACAAAATCTCAAAATCTCTAAGAATTTCTTCGCTTCACTAACAACGAAACGCTGAAACGCTTCATTAACATTCCAGTTAACAGAGTAACACTGAATAACTGTGAATCACAGTGAATAGCTGGTTTCAGTTAACGGCCTCAGAGAATTGATAGTGGGGGTACAGGGTGCAGCTATCCTGAAGACGGTAAATTTAGGGGAGGGAACTACACAGTGGGGGGAGAACAGCTGGTACAAAACTATTACAATTAGGCTTTTGTCGCACTGTTGGAAAAATACCGCGTTATGAGGCTTACACCCATCTCTGCAGGGTTCAGTTTAATTCAGTTCGAAATTTTGAAATTAATTGTTAGTTTAAAAGAAAAAAACAGTTGTAAGGACATTCTATGGGTATGTAAATATAGTGTCACAGTGGAAATGTCAAGCCAGGATGGTCCTGATCTTCCATAAAAATATATGTATCAACAACAAACAACATCACCAGCCTATAATAGTCCTCTGCTGGACATAGGCCTCCCCTAATGAGGAATCCCCTTTGTATATAACATATAAACTAAATTAATTATTATAGATTATTTATTCAAATATTAATAAGAAAATAAATAACAAAACTTAATTATTCATTTATTTATTTATCGGAACACAAAATGGAACATAGGTTTGTCATTAATCGATTTCCGTAGCATAAACTCCGTAGCACTTTTGTAGATAAAAAAAATAGGTTTTCTGGTGGTATGTATTGTATTGCATTATATATTATACAAATTCTAAAATTATCTATGCTTGAAGTTCCCAAGTCCTAAGAAGAAAAAAGAAATAGTCAATTAGGTTACTTTTATTATTGTTAAACGAAATCCAGAAAATCTTTGTGTGACATCGTATGAGAACTTGACGTCCACCAATACTCATTTATTTGCTTCATAGATTCTTCGTTTCAGCGTTGTCTCCTTCGCCTAAACCGTTTTAATACAGCAACAAAGTGATCCATCTATTCAACTATGGGCTGTGCCCTGCAAAATGTCCCATAAAGTAACTTGAAATAAAAACGTCACTCGGGTAAATTATATAGAAATGCGATCATTGAGTCGCTGGCTTTTCGTTAGATGCTTTTACGAGCTATAAAGTTGAATTCGCTTTTAGAAGTGTATGAAGAATATGAGGGGTATTGGCACTTTCTTTATGTTATGGTTTTACTTTGTTTACAAAGGGGGTTTTTTATTAACACCATTGTTTATTTTCAGCAAATATAAAATGGTAAGGTTGTGTGGGTACTGATTACTTGGGTGATGCGATCTGGTAAAAACAAATAAAAAGAGGCATTAAGGCTGATAAATTTAATAATAATTTATAATTATGTATGAATAATTTGTATAATGGTCATTTTATTTCCAAAATAAAACTATTTTCGGTCATTGCAAACACAGCCAGTATATTAAAGAATATTTAACGGGTATATATTGACTGTGCAATTTGTTGACATATCCGATAAATATTCTTTAATATGTCAACAAATTGCACAGTCAATATGTTATTTCATTTCATTTAACTATCAAAACAAAGCAATGAAACTAGGGCAAGTTACAACGAAATAGCTAACAACTTCTTAATTTAGTTACTGTCGTTTAACTTTAGCTCAGCTGCGAGATAAACTTAGTTCTGATGTGTTTAGTGACATCAAGAGCTGCATTCTTAATATTAAATTAGTTTAACTCTAGTTGAATTTTTAGTAAGATCCCGGGTTTAAATAATCGCCATCGGGATTGCCGGCCTTGATTTTTAAAAGAGTTTTCTAAGTTGTAGAAAGTATATAACCATAAGGTTATTTATACTTTCTACAACTTAGATATATATATATATGGTTATATGTATACTATACTTATGTAAGTACCATAATTATATTTACTTGAACAACATTTTGAGGGTAGGTAGACACTTTTGCAACCAAGTTACCAACCAGTGATCGTTAAAATTGCAAGTGTAGCTCGGACCAAGTTCTAAATTTAAATCACTAAGTCTGGCAAGTTGGCCAACTTGGTGAAACTTACTGCAAATTGGATTACGGCGGTTGGTACACTGCGTTGCCTACTTTGACACCTTTGAGCACCCTTTGGCTTGAATTAATTTGACCACTTAGGTACACAAAATGTTTCTAAAATTTGGTATCTACCGACTTTCTGTAGTGCTTAGGTACTATATTTTATAAACACATTAAAGTTTTCCTGAAAGAAGCTTAACTAAAAGTCATAATTATGACTGTTTTCCACGATCATTAAAACTTCCAAAAAAATAGAGTAGGATCAAGAGAGTGCAGAAAAAAACTGACTCGTTACTCAGAAATTAAATTTAAAAGTGAAAAGGGCAAAACATTTAGACTGAGGGGTGGCTAAGTGGCTCATTAAGCGTCAATGGTGCTCCGATGGTGTTCGGAAAAAAGTTTCGAACGTTCCTCTGACATAGGTAGGAACTGCCAGGAGAGTTCTATGAAAAACAAGTTTTATTCCATTTTTGATTTGAGTATCTAAGTAAGTTAGTTTATGTCTCAACTATTTCAGATAGTTTTTGAATTCGGAACAATACCCATAGATACGGAGAAGCGATCGTATTATAGGTAACTAGCAGCCCGCCCCGGCTTCGCACGGGTATTTTAAAGAATTTTAGGTTCTTACACACACACACGTTAGATAAGGTACTTTATTATTGAAGTTTTCATAAGGATCACTAACTTTAAAAATATTCTATAGCCTACGATTATCATTCTAATGATGATTTTTTTCCAAAAAGGTCTAGTCTAGTAGTTTCAGAACCTATTCAATTCAAACCACAAACAAACAATAAAATCTTTCCTTTTTAAAATTGTACCTTTACCTCCTTTACTTATATAAAGACTTTTCTCTCGCACCGCTATATCGCCTACATCGCATGGTTCCAATCTTGAAGTTTTTATATTTTTTGAAATTGAGGTTCCTCTCGAACCCCAGTAACGAATTGTGATGTCTATGACAATCCATAACTGACACTGGCGGAGTCGTCGTAGTAAAAGCGGTGCCATAAAAAAAGAAGTTGAAGTTGAGTTACAGCCAAGGAACTTATACCCAAACTGGAATGTGCACAAGCTGCCGATACGCGGTCCGAGCGAGATAGCTTCGCGAGAGCCCTCTGTCCCTTTCAGGATCAGGATCACCAATCACAACCAATTCACAACAAATGAATATGGCTGACGGGCTGCCAGTCTAACTTATATTATATTCTACTTATAATCTTTTCTTTTTTATTGACATTTCAATATTGTAGTGTACAAATTATTGCTAAAAAAATGTTATCATTCTAACAGATACTTGGAAAATATTCGAAAATTAAAGAACGAAAATAATGCTTTTTAGTAAGACATGTCAAATTTATTTGTTCCTACCACTTCTACTAAATTCGGAAATAATCCGCGTGGCAACACTTTAGAAAGGGACACAGGGCTCTCGAAGCGCTTTCTCCCTCGGACCGGATTTCTCTCTGACCAAGTGATTGTCTGTAATAGACCTAAGGTCATACATATAAGGTTTATTTTATATTGGTGTGAAATTGACAATGCACATTCCAGGTTGGGTATAAGTTCCTTGGTTACAGCAAAAGCGAGCAGCGCAAAAAAAGAAAAAAAAGAAGTTGATGTATAGCGCTATGGTTTTATTATTGAAGTTTTTATACGGATCTCTAACTTTTTTGAAAATATTATATAGCCTATGTTCATCACGGAAATTTTAGGATTCTTATGGTGGAAGAATTTTTCAAATTGGTCCAGTAGTTTCGGAGCCTATTCAATTCAAACAAACAAACAAACAAACATACAAACAATCAAATCTTTCCTCTTTATAATATTAGTATAGATAATGGACGACACAAACGTCAGTGTACACACAAACGTCAAGTTGACAGTGACAACAAAGTCAGCGGGCTGTCAACATGTTGAAGAAACTATCAGCAGCCAACAATATTCATCAACACGTAGGACAGTGTTGCCAACTTTGGCGTACTCCTTTGCATTACTATCTATCCACTGGCTACCGCCAAAAATAAGTTAAAGAAAAAAGGAGGTAACAATCAATAACTATGCTAGGCACTTTCAACTTATACATGTTTAAAAATACCTCCGTCTCACAGGCCCCATCAGTTGTTACGCAGCAGTTCTGAGAGTCATTACGTGACTAAGCGCCGTTCGAGGGACACTTCTTCAGCCACAAATTAAACAAGTTTTGGTTCGAATCCGACTAGAGTTAATTATTAGTTAAATGTTGTTTCGGGGGCGATGATGGATGCTTAGAGCAGATTAGTGGTGAAAAAATACTTTTGAATGAACAAAAGTGGAAAGGTTTATAGATTGTCTATCTTAAGTAAAATTCACATTCAAAATACGAAAGGAAATTTCAGATGCAGGTTGACTACCAAGTAACCTATCACATCCGTAATGAATTTGTCGAATTACGATAGATTTTGTAGTTTTAAATTCTATTTTGTATATCTTCCTAAAAATTCATGGTAACTTAACGAAGGTAAGCTTAAGGAGCATAGCGATGTTTTTTTTTGTATCAGCAAAATATTAAGATTTCGGTTGAAAATGGCCATAGGCACAGATAACATAATACTAGTACCATAGGTATACAAATTCCTATATATTCACACGATCTTCGAAAACTCGTAGTTACGGTGCTTGTGTGAAGTGATGAAAAAATACGAATAATAACGGTAATAATTTAAAACATAATACAAATATTTTCCTAGAAAACTCGTAAACTTATAGTGCTTTACTAACACATACGAAATTATCTTATATACGAGATATTTTCGTCTTTCAAAAGTATCCTTCCCAATAATAGACAAGAAATTCCTGAAAGCCTACAAAACTTGACAAAGAGAGCCGGCAAAGTAAATTAACTTCACAAAAATAAATATACAGTGCGTCAACTTTCATTTCTCGAGTTATTTCGGTGCTAGTTTACTTTGCCGCTTGTTTAGGCCAGTACAGACGAGCCACTGTTCACAAAACATCAACGTGGGGAATGGTATTCAAAAACTTAGTGCTTTATTACCTTACGTCCTGTAAGGTCTAAGAAAAAGAAATCTTGGACTTATTTAAGTGTTGAGGCTGCTGCCCTTGTATTCTCTCTACATATAATTCTGTCGGCGGCGGTGTTTTCGAGGTAAATTTAGTTATTTAATTAAAACGTTTACAATAACATTATAATACGCGCTAGCCATTGGCTTAGATTTACTCCCATAAAGCCTCTGTGCTGTTGGTTACGGCGCCACACCTCCCAAAGGACCGGGTCACTATAAGGCCCGTGATAATAGAGGTAGAAATGAGATTCCCACTTCATGATAATAAATAATTTATTTAAGTTTGTGAAAAGGAAACCGAAGGAAAAAAATACTACCTACCTACGGTTCTTATTCTAGTGCACAGATCCAGTATATAATTATAAAAACGAAAAGCATAAATTAAAAGAAAACAAATGGCTTTGGCTACATACAATACAGTAAATATAAAAAAAAAACAATGAAAAAATTAATTAACTAGGTACATATCGCAGAAAGGTACGTTATTTCTAATATCAACTAAATTTCTAACCAGTCATAATGTAATGTGTTTTTGGTATGTTAATTTTTTAGTGTACCTACAATAAAGCATTTTAGTAATGTTAATGGTTATGAGTTAACCGAAGAGATGACCAATCACTATTACAATAGAATGTCGGTGTTCAGTATCTCGTTTATGTCAAAACTAGGTTAAGGTTCCACGCTACTTTCCTTGCACAGTTTGTACCTACTATTGTGGAAGTTTCTCGAATACGTGACGCGAGGCGCGCCTGGCCCGAATTAGCCGAGAGCCTTTCCGGGCAAACTTCGCCGTAGGTTCAGGAAACTTTAAATTTGTCTCGATTTTTGTGTGATTCCAAGCGTAATGACGCTAACCGTTTGTTACAGGGACTTTGAGTGTTTTGAGTAAGTACCTATACCATAATGGTTTTGGTTTGTTTCGTATTTTGGTGGTGGTTTTGGTTTGTTAATTTGTAGTTTTCTTCACCTTGTATTCAAATATAAGATTAAGTATTAGATCAGCAACCAATTGCTACCAATAAATATTGCAAAGGACAACGCCACTCAAACGTTCAAGTCACCACGGCAGCCTAATAATTTTTCCGGTCAAACGTTCAAGCCGCCATCCATGGCGGCCCACTTGACTCTCGCCTACAAAATTCATTTTTTGTTTATGTAAACACCACGACAGTGGCATTAGCTTGACACTTGACAGTTCTGTAGACAATAAGGCTGACAATAAGCCATACCATGGCCAATTCACAGAAGAAAAAAAAAAAGAATTTTTTTGTTTATCTTCACGATGCGTCATCAATGACGTCATTTTATGATCCTTGTGTTTGAAACGGAAGTATTATGCTTCGGAACAAAAACATAGAAATGCGAAACCGCGGCAGAAGCAATTAGAAAAATATATAGCCAAAGATTTAAATCCTTTTTTATAATTTAGTTCACTGGTCCTCAAACCAACAACTACCCAACTTATTTCCCGTAAACTTTCCGCAATAAACAATAGAAAACTTGATTTTCATTGTAGACTCAACACTGTGCGCACAAAACAACACAAAGGCAATCGAAACTTAGAACAATTCACCATAAGGGTCCCCACACACGACACTAGCGGTCGCATAAAGCCGCGCCACACGCGCTCGAGATTTACTACGCGTCTAGTGATGCGCTTAACGTGGTATAGGCTTGTTTACGAGGCTCTACGTCGAGGAGAGAACGTTGCTGTACCAACGTAAGGAGGATTTACTATGTGTGTTCACGCCTTTTTCTTCTAGTCTCAAAAACTTCTGTTTTCAAAATATTATGAAACGTGAATACCAGTGCTCTGCCTGTACTTCAAGGAGGTTACGAAGGATTTGAACTGGTATTGCTCACACTTCATAATTTAAGTATCTAGTTATGGAGTTAAAATAGAAGGAAGCAATTTCATTACCTATGTCAAATACCAATATCCAAATTAAAGTGGCATAGACATTGAATTTGTGTACTAAGTTACGTTGGTATACGGATTTCTTGGGCTAGACCGTGTTTTGTATAGGTACAATCGACTATCCGAATGTGGTTAGTATTTTTAAAAATTAATGAACGAACTTCGGACAGTCGAATACGATCGTCAAACAAAAATCGGACGTGTTTCACCGCCCCTCAAGACACTTTTTTCATTGACTCTCAGCAATTCCGTGAACCGTACCTACTCCATAAGCCATGCATTGTGAAGTCGACGCACATCAAAACAGCTTATTCAATCCGGGAGCCAGGCAGTCCGGCAGTCAGCCGTCACGACTCCGGTATAGCGAAAAGCACAAAAGGACCATCGCTAATAGGATTTTCGTTTCAGCCCCTCGAAAACAACGAGCACTTTTGTCTGTGACCGTTCTGTATAGGACTTCAGTTGATGTAATTACGTTGGTACGACCTATAATAATAATCATCCGTTGATATCTTCGTGCTGTTGGTTTCTCACGCATGTCTCCTAATAGAGCCCGGGCCACTGTGACCCACGATCATAGAATGTGGTCTATGGGTGATGGAAGTAATATATATAGATACCTTAGGTGGTCTGAAATTGAAGTCTAAAAATTAATGAAACTAGTGTTTTTAGGCAGTAAATAGAACGATGGCCATCGAAAACATGGTATCGGAACGGGCATTGTTATGGTAGACATTGACAGTTCCAACACCATATTATTGATTACGTTTCTTTAACGTATGTAATTCTGATTCTAAAACCAATTACGTAATTTTCATGAGAATTAAATGTGTTTTTTGAAGTCTTATTTCTTAAACTACATACTATATATTAAAATGTTTTATCCAAAACATTGATACAACACAATTAGTCGGATATTTGTATATTTTTCAAAAAAATGTAATTGTCAGTATTATTAGGACAACATTTTAGACAACATGGAAAACGAAACGTAGAATAGAACTCAGATTATTTTTTTTTTGCATTGCTGTTGTAGCTTACGCGCCAGGAGTGTAGGAGTATTCTGTGAGCTAACGTCAGATGTATTATTTTCAGTTCTTCTTCTTTTAAGTTCAATCATGGCTTGCTTGCATGTTTGGTATTACAGATGAATTTTGCGAATTTTGCTACTTCAGCGTTTAACTTAATTCATAAGGATAAAGGCAACATTGTACTGGCAGATTTATTTATAATAGTTTTTTTTTCGGCGGCGACTAATTTGTTGTTTTTAGTTAAGTAGTTATGGTATGTACATAGATGAGCTTATTCTTAACCAGTGTTAATGTACGTCATAATAACCCAAGGGTCATCATACTCATTCTGGATAAACATATGAGCATATCTAAGTAGGTACATTAAATAAATAACATTAACACAAAGTAATGTCGCGTTGTCTCGAACTCGCAATTAGTTACATTAAAACACCGGCGAACACGAAAACCGCATAACTATCCTTTATTTAAATTTATTGTTCTGCACTTTAATATACCCCGCTCTCCCCACGGAGGAGGTTCAACTCGCGGTCAGAGTTCGTGCTAGGGCTGGCAACCACATGGCAACCATCATTATTATGAGTCGTTTAGGAAGTACTGAAGATCAACCGTGGCGGTTGCGGCGTGTGAAACCCCAGCAATTCAGCCCAAGACGTAAGAGGCGACTAAAGGACTTGTCAAGAAGTTATTCTTTTGTAAGCCTAAAGAAACTAAGTTATTGATATCTGAAATTACGTATATCTTATAGTTGGCTCATTAGTTAATACAAGTTATATAACTTTTGTGTTATTTGTATGTTACATTATATACTATATTATTTACATAGCTTATGGTTTACTATATAGTCAACCATATAAAGTAAATTATGGTTGTATGTTTGTAACATAACATATGGTTGACCGAATAGTCAACCATACCTTAAGGTCAACCCTATCCGTACATACGGTATTAACGTACGGAACTAATAATGTGAAGAACAACCAGCGGAAAACATTGCTTTTTATTTCCTTCACTGAAACTATGCAGTTTGGAGTGTTAATGAACACGTTTTATGCTTTTCAATTAAAGTCAAGTGCTAGAATTCCTTTAGGACTTTCGATGAGTACTAGACATGAAAAAGAAGAACCATATAACTTAGGTGCTACTTTAGGGCTTCTAAAACCTTGCGTACTACCTAGATTAAATAACTGAACCAATTTAGAACTACTATTTACTATTGAATCAATTGAGCTAACTGATGACTTTTGCGAATAATCTACGGGTAGCTCAACTGATGGACATCAATACTAGTCGGACGCGTCCCCGAACGGTTCTGAACTTAGTCACTGCCTTCGACTGATATATTTGAGTATGTTTTATGGAGAGATCGCTAAAAAGTTCTAACAAAGCAAATAGTTAGTATCATTTAGATTTTAAAAGTGATGTGATTTGATGACCTTCTAAATACGAGTAAGTAGCAAAGGTCAAAAAAGCTTAAATTTGATGAGAATTT
This sequence comes from Eupithecia pulchellata, assembly GCA_963931895.1. Classification (NCBI taxonomy): domain Eukaryota; kingdom Metazoa; phylum Arthropoda; class Insecta; order Lepidoptera; family Geometridae; genus Eupithecia; species Eupithecia pulchellata. Next base: position 11,290,175 of record OZ007530.1, read on the forward strand.
CATCATAAAATTTTAATATTTCTTGATTTTTTATATCACTATTATTAAGTACCTACTAATATCTCATATCTCATTCATTTACTTATATTCCCAACGTTTCAACTGGTTTACTGGTCATAACTGTTCAGATCGCGTAAGTAAAATTATTTTTAAGTCACAGTTTCATTGATCGAACACAATAAAGATGGCGTTGCACAGAGACAAAGTGATTTCCATTAAAATATCACAGAGATGATTCTCGCGGCTGTCTATAAGAAGAAAGGGCAGGCAATTACGTGGGCCCATCGATCGTAGCCTCCGGCGGCCTCTGCTATGGCTATGGAGCTGTAATGTAGGCAGCGTTGGCAGTGTTGGTAGAACCAGGAGGGATTCCTATGGTAGTATGAAGTAGATTGTCTATTTGAGAATGCGTGCGTTTTCGCGGCATTTACGCAAGTTTATTATTTGCACACTGATTATTATATACAGTAGTGATCCGCCTCGGCTTCACATGTGTATATAACAAAAAAATAAATTCTTTACACATGGGTTATATTTTTGAAGTTGTCATACGGCACTCTTTTAAGAAAATATTCTATATCTTAAGTTTGGCAGGGATAATGTTGCTCTTAAATGGTGAAAGAATTTTTCAATTGGTTCATTAGTTTCGAAAAAATACATAAAACTAACAAAAAACAATCAAATCTGTCATCCTTATAAATTAGTATTAGATATAAGGCCATACTTTACCCTATGTTTCCTACACTCTAAGCATATTGTATATTTTTCTTTCTATGTGTAATGTATTTCCTATCTTTTCTTGCTATATTACCTTAAACTCATTAAATTCTATAATGTTTATTTATACTGTTTATTCCAAAATCATAGTGTATAAAAGTGTGCCGAAATACTGGATTGACTTAAGTGTTAACCAAACTACTAACTGATGACGTGCATACTGAGATACTCGATATCAGGATACTAGACAAGTGAAAATACATTTTGTAGGAATAGGTTGTTGATCATATTATACGCAAAGTCCTCATCTAAATTAGGTTTTTTTTAATTCGACGGAGGTATCGGTTAGGATTTATTTTATTCTTCCCATATTGCTTTGAATTTTGTTCAACTTTTAAAACCATAAAGATTAAACTCGTTTTGAAAATTCACAGAAACTATATTTTATGTGAGATCCATTTTCCAGGTCCACAGAATACCCAAGAATACTGCAGTATTGTGTACGATATTTATGAATAGGTCACGGACAGACAAATGCCTTTATTTAAAATTCGGATATCATCTCGCAACGCTAGCCTGCATCGTATTTCTGGAGCATGCAGGAACGTATCGATTGTGGGATATTTTTGCACAGCGTATCTGATATGCCCGCACAAATTCGTTTGTTTTGAATCGCTTTAGATAAAAATGGGGGTATAAAATATTTGCGAATTTAGTAAAAGTTATATCGGGATATCGCCTTTATATTTTACAACGTTTTTATGACGTAGTTATCTAACGTGGTCACAAAATGAAACATGTTTTTGTAGGTGCGTATTTTTCGCATGAGTTTTCAGAGAATAATAACTTGAAGGCTTTGTTTTGGAATTGTTCTGCGGTTGAAAATTTCCCACCATTCTTCTCTTTTTATTTACAAAGCAGGTCAAATGAAAATAGTTTTCCGCGCAAAGCATCAGCTTAGCGTTTACTGAAACTTGAACGAGTCACACTAAATACTGGCATAATAATAATAAATGAATAAACTGCTCGACAATCCACATTCATCTAGCCCACACAGATCCACATCATCATCTAGCCTCAAGCTAAGCAGAGCTTGTGTTATGGGTACTAGATGACTGATAAACTTAATACTACATAAATAGGTATTTTTTATTAAATAACACCCAGAACACTCAGAAAATAAAGCTAAATTTATTATCCTTTTCTAGCCGCATGAGGCTTTAAAGTAAAAGGTTTTACTACGAATCTATAAGCCATTTAAATTAAATATTAAATTGATTTAGATTTAACCAGTAAACATAATACCTATGCTACGAATTGTTCAAGAAAGAAAGAACAAAAGTTCCATCCAAGTAACACCCAAAAATATTTTTTTATAGGTATTTTTTACTAACTATGGCTTTGAAACCAGTTAGCTGGTAGCCTGCTTTCTATGGGATCTCAGCCTCAGCTTATTTGGTTCAGAGAGTTGGAGTGGCTAGGTTCACTATTGAACTGCTGTGAAGTAAGAGCCCTCGTGCACTTTCAATTCCACGACTGAAAGAAGCGGCGCATGAATCGTTCGAGATGTGCCATTTATTTATTTACAGACTTGTTGATGAAAGACACCATTTTAATTTTTGTTGTATGCGCTCTTTTCGACAAACATCCAGTCAATTCACCTACCTACCTTTCTACACAATGACATATCACCTATGACTGAAGTATGTATACAGAAATCATACTTCTTTGACTATAAAATAATGAGGGCATTGCAATGCGACCTATAAGAAGAGTTGTTATATTACTAAATATAATAATAGTTACAACTAGTTACAAATTGCCTGTCCTTTTCTATCTTATAATCATCGCATCCTCTGTTTCGCTCAGCTCAAAAACTAACTTCTTTAATAATCTCTTCAATGTATGTACACGGTGTAACAAAATATGTGTACTAAGCGAAAGGGGGTGAATTTCCACCCCCCAGGGGACCAACTTTTGTTCCACGACTTTTCGAATTTCGATCGGTATTTTGGAAAAAACTGCATCAAAGTTTCAACATGGACAGCTGATTTTTTACGAAGTGACAACCCTAAAGGCAGCGGTTTCTTGTACCTGTGACAATGACGTCAGTATGGGCATAGATGTAGAGTAATAGATAGGTAGATAGATAGATTAGGTAGTCTCCCGCCCCGCCATAGCTGAACTCTACGAAGATAAATACTTACCTAACTGCAGCGGTAGTAGGTATGTATAGGCTACCCAGATAAGGAAATAAAAGAGGGAAAAAAAATAAAAAAAATAGTATGATTAAAATAGGAATTTTTAATTTTCTACCCCCCACAACTGATCACCATTGGGGTCTGAAACCTCCCCCTTCGGCTTAGTACACATATTTTGTTACACCTTGTATACCTATGCCAAATATAACAAAAAAGTCTAGAAAATATATAAAAAGAGGTCATGACAGAGGTTGCAGATAAAATAAAGCAATACTTTAACACTCTGCTGTTAGAATCCTAGATCTCGCAAATGCTATTTTTAGGGCGTGCAATACTTATACAACGCTAATTTGTGTATTGATGTTTTTACACAGAACATTAGTGCAGTGGATAAAATTCCGGCCGCAATGATGGCGACTTTACGGGAAAGTTGGCTCTCATCTCATCTCTAATTCTGAGTCACGATGTCTTGTATCCGCCCATGTATCCTGAACTTATTTTGATTTCTGTGGTCGGCTCTACGCCTCTACGGTCTGGACCAACCGGCGGCGAGGCGGCCTGCGGTGATGCGGTGCGTGCAAAAAAGAAGAGTTTATAATGATGTTTAAATACACCACACCAATGTCATGTAAAGACTTATTAAAAAGTTAAGCCCACCCTACCCAAATCTACCCAAATTCAAACTCACTTCTAGCACAGATAACATAGTGCCTTCTACAAATACTTTACCCGTGACCCATTAAGCTCTATTTATTCCCTACTAGAAACCAATGAGGCTTTCGTGACTGGACCCGATTAATTCAATTAGTACTATAAATATTTACCGGGTAATCGTAGTTATAATCGTATATAACGTGATATACAATATTTTTGAACGCAAAGCTAAGGTGAACCAGACTCTTGTCTAAGTGTATGGTGACACGCGCGCTTCTAGTATGGGTTAGGTAGTTTATTTTATTGTTACGGTGTGCTATTTGATTTTATGGAGAGATTTACTTCATATAGCAAGAAATAAATATATTGCGTCAATTCAGGCGAACAGTTATAACTATTGGGAGAGTCAAGACTCGCTCAGTTCTTGCCTCTTTTTTAAAGTTTTCCAGGTATTACTTACAACATTAGAAACTTTAGATCTGTTAAGCTATTAAATTTTCCTATGCTGTTTGCCAAAGCAAGCGAGTATATCAAATGGTACTTAAATACCCAACATTTTTCAACGAACATAAATGTAACAGTGGCATTCAACTAAAATATTTTTCAAATGAATTGCTGAATAAAATTTTGTAAAAGCTATAGGAGAGTAAATTTATTGGTATGTATTTTTAATATTTGGTTGAAATAGCATGCACAATATGCAGTGTTTGATCAAACTTTTGCTGCTTAACTTTTCAAACATACTTTTAGATAGTAGGTACCTTCTATTCCTATAGTTCATTATGAACTCAAAAACACCTGGACAGCAAATGAAGGTGCCTTTTCCGATACCGAAACTAGCTGTTTCGGACGTGTTGTTCTAGAAAGGTTTGAAGGTAATTTCTATCCGATGTGAAGTGATTTATGGGATAAAAGTACCTTTCGTTTCAATCCAGGCTAAGTTAAAATTTTGCAAAATTTCACGCCGATCCGTACAGTAGCGAAAAAAAGAAAAAACCTTACCTAACCTAACCTAAACGGTTAGGTTAGGTAAGGTTTTTCGGCCATTCGGTCATCTCTTCCCGGCTTGATATATCATTGGTGGGATTAGCTTTCTTAATTTCCTCCAATTCGCTCTATTGTCGATGTCGTCTTCTCAAGCTTTAGTCCTTTAGTCTACTGGGTGGGCACTTCGATAATATGTAGAAAATGCATGTTGTTCGGATAAAAAAGACTGAATGTATTACGTTTATTATTTTTAAGTGCAGCATAATAAAAACAGCTTATTAAAAATAAATATCATCTAATAAAATAAAAAAATCTAAGATCTGGATATTCATGCAAATAAACGTCTTCTTGAAAAAGACAGTATAAAGATGAATAATGTGAATAGCTGTAATGCATAAATGGCCAGAAAGCAAATAAAAGGAGAATTCAAAATAATACAGTAAATGTTAAGACATTATATTTCCTTCCACATCCATTATTTTGCATACTTTCTTGCACCTGCTCATTAATTTTATTGTTGGTCAAGTTTATCGCAATAGAAAAATACACCTCCTTTAATGAAATTTTAATGTCCACCATAAAGTGATGAAAAACGTTGAATAATAAAGTAAAGCTGCGGGTTTTGTTATAAAATTAATGTTTGTCGGCTAGGTTGCAACTAGAATTTAAATGTGCTAAGATAGATTGAGGTTGTATTTATGTGGTAACATCACAGAATGTAATGTAGTATTGATTTTTGCATTATAAATCTTTATTCAACGAATATAAAACTATAAAAATACGCGCTACACAAAGTGGTAATGGAAAATTACTATTTTAATGTAAAATAGCGTGTATAATTTTAAGTATTGTATGATTTACCAAGTGTTAGTTATTAATTAATAAAAATAATAATTAATGAATAGCATTAATTATCAGAAAACTTTTAAAGGCCGTTTAAAGGCGGCGTTTTTAGTGATGGAGCTTAAAGTTAGGAACTCAGGCGTTAGCAGAATCTTTGTCAGCGAGGCGAGTCTTATCCAAGCCCGACTAACAAACTGAAGCATAAAATACCGTACAAAAGCTTAATTCTTGCTCATTTTATAAGCGGTGCAAAGGTAAAAAGCGTTTATCAAGCGCCCCTATGCATTTGACACAAACACCAATGGGCCATTGCGGTGCGGGCCTTACTAATTAATACCACGGCCACTACAGCCTTATCAACTGTAGATTTGGGCGACCAATAATGCTTATGAACCAATTCTACCTAATAGAGGTTCAGGCTTAATTGACCGCTAATTGAACTCTGATTTTATCTTTGAATGTGTGTAATTTTGGAGTTTTTGAGTTAGGGGAGGGGGACCTTTTTATGTTTTGTATACGCAAACATAAAAGGTTACTAAGCTCAGTAAATTAAATTTTTGTTTTGGCTTAGTTTACTCAATTTAGCCAACGGTTTCCAAAGATGGTAAAGCAATTGGGGGCTCATGGTGCTATTAAAAAATATCAAGTTTCCGAAATCCAAAGACTTAAGACTCTAACTAATTTAGCATTATAAATTAGTTAGAGATGGAATAGAGCGAAATGGAGGAAAAATCAAGAAGCAAAACAGTACCATCATAGTATTGATGTCGAAATGATTGGGAGTACCTAGATGCATAATTATTAAGTTATAATGTTAAAAACAATCATGAGCTGGGACTTATTCCCAAGCCTATGCTCGTCTCACATATGGTCTTCATGTTGGAATCATTATAAAATCAGCCCTTAGTAATCATCTTAGATAGATATCTTAGTTTGATAGTCATTAAAAGTCAGATAAAAAGGAATGCAAACAGAAAAATGCAGTAGGTAAATGATATTATAAAAAATAAATCAAGTGTTGAAAGCCTCTCGTTTCACGGCTCGCGGAAAGGCACTCGTTGATAATACAAAAACAAGCGAGTAATTGATCGCCGCCGCCATTGCGTCCAATATCCTTATTAATTTCACAATTTACCCGAATAATTCACATCGCCGCTCAAATTGAAGGCTTTATTTATTTCCATCGACTTGAACCTATTAATTTTGGGTCTTTAAAGGCCTTTCAAGGGCATAATTGTTCATTGTTGAAATGAAAATGTTTACGAAGGATCGTTTTCGACGATACTTCAAGTTGTATTTAGAAATTTGTTTTTCGATTCTAGGATATACGTCATATGGTTCCAGTTAAGGTAAACTCTACCTCATAATCTACCTAAATAGGCAATTTGTTTGCTTTATTAAAATATATAACTATTTACATCCCCTAACTAAAGCCCAAAAGAACATAACCATGTCACTCACCCATGCAAAAAACATGAGACAGATAATGTCCAACCAGATTTAGCATTCTATGCAAATACCACCAAAAAACAGCAACCTCGTCACGCAATATACAAGGTTTTCCGCATGAAAGGTCAGTAAAATATCGAATGTTAACGTACAAAAAGTACCAAAAGGCCGGCGCAGACGTAAAACAAAACTGGAAAACGAGTGACAAACTACCGGGGTCGGGTATTGTTTACATTTAGCTGGGGCCAGGAACGACCAGCTAGGCGTGTAATAGCGTGCATTAGTTAGCAGTGCCCGGGTTAAATAATTATGTTGCACCTAGCTCTGGCTTCTAGGTGGAAGCGGATTTGTTTGCTGTCTAATTAACAGATATTTTTCAGGGAAGTGTGTAAATTAACTTTTTTGCAGTGGTGAAAAACGATCATTAAATTGTTATGAATTTTAAGTCGTGTATTTTCTGTATTATTATAAAAAAAAGAAGGATGTACCTGTCATCATAAAACTTAACTACATTACAAAGACCAAGCTACAATTTCAGCTACAAATTTGACGACCTCAGTGGCGCGGTGGGCGAAGGTCTGCCTGCGACGCAGGAGATTGCGGGATCGATGCCTCGTAATCGCATAAAAATATGTATATCACTTATCTATACCCATAACACAAGCTCTGCTTAGCTTGGGGCTAGATAGTGCCGTGTGAATTGCCCAGCATTATTTATTTCTTAACAGTACCTGAGGTAAGGGTGGCAGCTAGGTCTTTGTGGCGTATCATCATCACCCGCTAACCGACTTCACCTGCCTCCTTGCCACTCCACACAGTCCTCACCAATCTCATCCACCATGATGCTAGTTGAAGCCATGATGAAATTGTTCGCCCATCTGACCGCCATAACTATATTCTTTGTAATAATTATTTTCAAAACATTCCGTGTAAAACTGACTAGGTTTTATTCCATTAGTTATGCACTTGTTACATAATAGTTAGCAGACACTGTCAAAGGCACTTAGCGCCAATATAATTAACTTAGCAGACTGTTTATTCCTCGCTGTGGTCTGGCCAGCAGCCAGAAAAGAGTACTTTGAGCAAGTAATGCCTATGAAACGATGCAGGCAGTGTTCCTTTTTGTGTATTCATTGTATTTTTACGAGATAGTCACATTATGGCCACGTTTTAGCTAACGATGCGCTTTTGAGCGTCTTGCGACGCCCTGCTGCCAGATTTTCTTTGCGGATAAACGCAAAACCGTAGTTTAGAGATGGCTTTTATTTAATTTAACAAAGTCTTTGAGCTAAAAAGGTTTGTGCGGTGACTAAATTATCCTAGATATGACCGGATTACCAGTAGGTAGGTACCCTTTATCAGCGAGTTTACCTTTTGATAGTTCCATTTTGTTAATATAATTTTATAAGTGGTAGTGATATTCTTTGAATCTATTTTCTTGAAGGTTTTCAGATTCAGATTAGCTTATTAGTTTAAGAATTAAATACTTATAGATGTGTAACATTTCGCAAAAAGAGAAGAAAACATATACGTGAGAGAAATGTAAACTTTCCTATTAAGTTTTATACATATTTGTCATAAGTCCAGGGTAAACACTATCTCTCCAGTTTTTATCAGTTTATATACAGTATAAAGTCTGGTTATTGATAAAGACTTCATACCCGCCTACGCTAATGCTCGTCATGACTTAAGTTTATAAACAATTGATGACCAAATCTATGCTATCTAAAACCATCAACAAAATAAAAAAGGCCTAACCACAAACGATGCAAAACGCCACGTGAATGAACCCGGCTGTACTAAACTGATTAAAACTTTGATTACCCTCCGTGTATATAGTTTAAATTGATTATGATGCTTTTGTAGTTTATCTGTTCGAAATTCATTCGCGGTTTCGGAATTTTGTTTGAGGTCTCAGTAATTTAATTAATTGTTTAATACACGCTGTTAGCTTTATTAGACGGTACTGCGAAATTGAAACTTAATAAAGAGGATGTTTTGTTTGTTATTTTTTTTTTTATTATAATGCCAGGACCATTGAGCCCATTCCAGACAATATCTAACTGCTACATAGCAAAATTTCCCTCATTAGAGTGACTAGACTATGTTTTAAATAAGGTAAAACTTATCAAAATATTTTGTTTGACGTAAGGAAAAAAATTGGCAATTTAATTGGGTTCGTGGCTTAGGCCCACAGTGGTCGACGCACCTGTGGTCGACGCCCCCGGTCAGTTTATTTTAATCCGAATATTTTTTTTATCAAATGTACTGGCAGGCATAAAAGGCATAAGCTTGTAATATATTATATCATAACCATATCACCCAAGTCAGCTCATACCCTGTCTGATAACAAATTTCATCAAAATCCGTTCAGTAGTTTCAGCGTGATTGACGGACAAACATCCAAACAAACAAACTTATTTTAAAATTTTATAGTGTAAAGTACGTAATAAGTTTAAAAAAAAATTCTTTACATTATCAATATAACATAGGTACCTAGGTACATATAACATTATCTATTTAATATGTAATTTTTAACCTTTTTAATAATAATTATCAAAAATAATCAACTACAACATCATCATTAACATCAACAGCCTATAATAGTCCACTGCTGGACATAGGCCTCCCCTAATGAGCGCCAAAGATGGCACTATCATTTGGGGGTTAATGCCCATAATTCCCACGCTGGGCATGCGGGTTGGGGATCGCAGTTCGGTGGAGTTGTTCTGCAGAGGGCGCTGCTGCTCGCCCTCCGATGTGTTTCCCTTAGTCGCCTCTTACGACACCCGTGGGAAGAGATGGGGTGGTGAAATTCTATGCCGGCACCACACAGCATCTATGCCGGCACCACACAGCACAGCAAAAAATCAACTATTATATAACAAATGAAAAATATAAATAAATACATATGAACTAAAATTGTCTACAAACAACAGAAAACAACCAAAATCATCTTATTTACTTCTTTAATAATTAGTTATTACTTTTTTGCTCGGATTTCCACATATTTGCAGATTTGTTCAGCAGATTATTGGCAGATTTGTACTAAAAATATGATCGAAGTAATTTTTTTATTTTTGTACTACTCATTCAAATTGGCTATCATTTTTTCATTCTTTCTTGTCGCTTTCTTTCGCCTGCTAACAGGAATGTTTTTAGCAATAATATTTCTAAATAAAATGTCTGGATGTCTAAAGGACTAGTAACCGTCAGGCCGTTTACCAACGTCACGCAACCAATCACCCACCACCTCCCAATCGCAAAAATCAATTCAGGAGTTTTTACGTGAAAGAGTATCAAACATTCATCCATTGTTCATCTCTCCATCCATCCCTACTTACAAACTTTTGCATTTATAACATTAGTAGGATTAAAGACAGAAGTATTTTATTGATAAAGTACAATTACTTAAAAGTCATTTGAGCTTATCTCTAAAACGGTTTGTAAGATACACTTTTGGCATTTACTGTACTAAGTGCAAAAGTGCAAATCATAATAATAATACAATTAATAAAATCGGGGGCGTCAACCACAGGTGCGTCGACCACTGGGGGCCTAAGCCACGAACCCATTTAATTATGTAATTTGAAACAACCTATAATTTTGACTCCTACTAGTCAATTTATTGGTCATCTAAATTATCGCCCAAGTCCAATTCATTGGATCGATTTTTAGGCTACAATGCTTGTAATCATTGTACCTACAAGAATCGTACCCTAAAAATCGATAGAACTTAGTTTCTTAACTTTTCAATATTTATTTTCTGCCTCCTAAAAAAATATTTACCGTAACAGTGACCGTTTTCCCAAAATAAATATTGCTCCAACAGATTGCAAGCACGTCCGGTCCCAAAGGACAAGAAAACATTGTTTACACACATAAAAAGGCTTCTGGACCCCAAATTGATATGTTTGCACGGATCACGTGCACATCAAAGAAAAAGTGGGTCTGTAGTTTGTATCAATAACCGGACCTTATACTCTATAAATCAAAAAATAGACTAGAGGGATGATTTTTATACCGAATTTAAGAGACAAGCTTTATATAAAACTAGTTTTCAAGCATTCTAAGTGCTTATTTTGTAAGCCAAAAATAAAGTAATTGAAATCTGAATTGTTTTGTTCTAAAGTCTCAGTGCTACTTTTTAGAGATGGCTCTTCCTATACTAATCGTGGTGTTGTCTTCATTTAATTACATCACATAAAGTATATTATATCCAGCATTATTTATCAAAATCATTGACGTTTGTCGTACTTATATTACGTTTGTTATAAGATTTTAGAAAACCAAAACGTGTACGATTACTCTGTGTTGAATTACTTATTTGCAGATTACTCAAATCTTGTCTTCGCTACCACTATGACAGCAGAAAACGATGTTGACATGACCGACAATACAAAAATAAACAACGTGTTATTATCCTGTTTTTGTATCTTTCCTTCTAAGATGTGCATTAAAGTAAGTGTATATTACTTTTTTAGACGTATAAAAATTAAAAGATTTTTATAAACGCTTTCCGTCTACTCTCGCACCAGACATATAAAAAGGGTCCAATAATCAATAAGTTTAATCCCGCGGGTAGTCCGCCATCATTGAACGTACAAATTGAAGGACGAACGGAACTAGTTGAGGGTGGAACAATAGAGCTAGGACTAGATGGGGTGATTAGTAGGGCAGTAGGGACAAGATAAATTGAAAAGGAAACAGCAATGATAGTGAGAAAAGTGTACAATAGCTTTGCTTAGAAATGAAATAGGAAAAGTGGGAATACAAAAACAAGCTGGAGGATCCACACAGCATCTAGCCCCATAGCTTTGGTACTAGTTGACTGATGTATTTAATACAATGTATTATCATCACCATCATCACCAGCCTATAATAGTCCACTGTTGGACATAGGCCTCCCCTAATGAGCGCCAAAGATGGCACTATCATTTGGGGGTTAATGCCCATAATCCCCACGCTGGGCATGCGGGTTGGGGATCCAATGTATTAAGTACATAGTTATTCTTTATTATACCTACCAGGGATGTTACGAAGCTTCGACTCCGACTCCGATATGTCGGAACCTCCGATTGATATTACACCTCCGGCTCCGACTTCTGTTCCGAAACTTTCAATCGGAGGTTTAAATCGGAGATCGAAGCATATAGTGGATAGCGGGCGATGGCGCGCGGCGGCTGCGGTCAGCACAAACAGGTTTATGCATGTCTTGCAAAAACTCCCCTCCACGTACTTTTCGTCGTCCATTACTCACTCCACTCACTTTAAAGTTGTCTATTACGCAGTATGGATGATTTGTTTTGTTTTGCGCGGCGTTTCAATTAAAGTTATCTGTTTGATTCTGATTAAGATATATATAACAATGAAGACGAAATCAATTGTGATTTGGAACTACTTCGTTGAAGTTTGTGCAGATACGGCAAAGTGCAAAGTTTGTGAAAAGATATATTCACGAAAAGGAGGCACGACTACTTCGTTAAAGGGTCATTTAAAGTCAGTGCATGCTACTGAATACGAAGAACTAACTTTTTAGTGGGGCTGGCCTAATCTATGACCCGCTAAGAAATAGATTAGACGGAGACAAAGCTGCAAAGCTTTTGTTTATTAAATATAATTTGCTACTCTTAAGAGTCCATTCATTTGATTTAATTTTCTAACTACTGTTAATTTTTAACGACTAAGTAAGTATGTTATTTAAGTTTATAATTTTATTTGAAGTAAATTAAAGAGAATGATTAAAATAATAATGTTTGTATTTGTATTGTACTATAATATTTGATTAAGCCTCCCCTTAAAACTAAATAAATAAAATAAATAAACCAATCACGCTGGACAATCCACACAGCATCATCTAGCCCCAAGCTAAGCAGAGCCTGTGTTATGGGTACTAGATGACTGATATACATAATACAATATTATTAATACATAGATATACATAGATAACAGCCAGAACCCCTGAACAAATATCTGCAGATCGTACAAATATTTGTCCCGAGGCGGGAATCGAACCTGCAACCTCCTGCGTCGCAGGCGGACCTTCGCCCACCGCGCCACAGTGGTCGTCACACTCGGCTCTTAATCTCTCTTCTGCCACCACCTTCGACTCCGCCTCCGCCTCCGCCTCCGACTCCGACTCCGACTCCGACTCCGATAAACCAAAATTTAAAATTCCGACTCCGACTTCGGTTCCGTTAAACCACCTCCGTAACATCCCTAATACCTACATAGAAAATAACTAATTAAATAGGGAAAAACTGAGTCTACCTAAATTTATCTTAAAGTTTTCAATTATTTAACTTAGCCAAAGAATAAATATCGAGATAAAACGGATTTCGTTTACGACTCTAGAAATAGAGTGTTAATGGGCGTGCATTAATGAAACTGTAGTAAAATCTGTCTAATAATAAAACTGAACTAGTGGTTCATATAATTTTGTTTGGACGTGAGACTCGTAGAGATCCATTGAATTTAGTTTCGAACTACTTCTTTAGACCAGTTGAAACTGGATAAAGGATCTACAAATATTCAATTTTAGAAAAAATCAGAACTTTATAACAAATTACAAAGACAAAGGCCGAGAATTTCCTGAACGAAACACTCTTAAAATAAAATGTGTAATAATAATTTATTTATTTACAAACATCTTTATAGGCTTTTTTCTCTTAGCCCTAGGTCCATGCAATTTTTAGGTTACATACTTTAACCTTTACTACAAAAATAATCGGTACTATATGTTTATTTAAATATTTCACCCATTTTGTTTCAATTTATATTTTGTCTTATTGATTATCTACAGACCACATTATTACAAACAGTAATTTGGGAGATGAGTTAGATAAGTTATGGAGCCGAAAATTCAAATATTCTTTTGTACAAACGATCGAGCTCTCGTCAAATAAACTTGTTGTTATGGTAACAATACGCAGGCATAATGAAGCATCATAACCTAGAAGAAATGAAATATCTTTAGAAAATCATATGAAACAAGAAGCCTATCGTACAAATCCCCTGTATTTCCCGATTTGTTCCAACCCAAAATAAAGGCAATATCGTGTCCAACTCACATAATAAGCAGAGCCAAAGAATTTGCTATTCAACGGGGTATCCTTGGAATGTTCTGATACTGTGCTGCAAAATTCGCTGTCGAAGGTATGATTAGCATGAATATGAAAATCTTAAATTTAAAGAAAGGTTAGGTCTAGGCAAGAATAGAGAAAATATATCCTGCATTTGACCTACTACCCCAATGATTTCACACACCATATTTTGTGACGTAATGTTTTAGAGATCTCTATAAACAGAACAGATGTATACATTCCCCAATAACTTTGCTTCAATACAATATTTTTATAAGAAATTAGGAATTTCGACATACATAAGCATCAATCCATAGCCATCAAATTCCTCAAACTGCGTCAAAATATCACCGGAGCTTGTAAAAAGCCCATAAATATGGCTTATAGTTATTCAATAGCCACGTTATAATCTTCCAGAAGGAATCGATCCCCTGTCCCTAGGGACAGCAATAACATTAGAGCCTAATAACTCGGGAGATTGTTTTGACACACGATGGGACTCGCCGTTTCGTTTTCCACATCATAGGTCGGTTTATGTTGTGTTCTATTACGGATATTGATGTTAAAGTTATGACAGATAAATGCTTGGTACTGTAAAATGAGGTTTACATTGTGTTTTCTTCGCTGAACGGAATAGAACGGGTATTGATCGACAACTTTATGAGCCGGCGACTCGCCGCGCGTTTTTCGGGTTAGAAATTAACATTTTCTCTCGCCTTTGAAATGAAATGAAATAGTATTTTATTGCATGAATATAGCTAAAAAAATATGGTCTAAGAATATAGTATCACTATATTTGAATTGTTAGTCATGTACGAGTAAATGTCCAAAAATAATTTTTGATACTTACTTATAATTGGATTTTATAAATATTAGAAAGAAAACATTAAACTCTTCTGTATACTAATTCACAAATTATGATTGTTCTTACCGAACCAATGTTTAGCATAAATTCTGGCATTTTGAATATTAATGTACATGAGTTTTAAAAGTTTCAAAATTTGTGAACAAACTTTATTTTGTTGCACAACAATCTCAAATAAAGTAACTTCAGCTACAATTTTCTCAAAACCAAAATCAGGGAACTCAATTTTAACCCTGTCACCACTGACTTTTTTCAGCGCGTCAATTACGCGATCTCTCGTTACAGTCTCGTGTTTATTTACGTGACGTAAATTACGTCGCCAATTACGTAGGTAGGGTTAATGTGATAAGTGACGGGGTAACAAGATGCAGATGGGTGTTAGGTAGGGGACTTTGATGGATAACTGTTAAACTTCCTTAGGAACTTAGTTATGTAGGTACCTTTGGGAATTAATACTATTTTGGGGCCTAAACAGACGCCTATAGCCCTTAAATCATCAAAGTTTTCAGCAGTATGTCACTAATATTTTCATCTGCCCGCGGCATAGCACGAGCTTTTCTCGGATAGAAAAAGTCGACTTTGCCAAGTCAATGTTTCAAGTTATCAGTGTTCAAGTATAGCTAGAGATATTTTAGGAACTAACCAGATCAGTTCAGTACTTTTGGCGTGGAAGACTTTGTGATATCCTTTAATCAGGACTTGTTTTTTTAATCATTAGCAGAATTGTGTGATGTAACGGAAATAGAATTCTTGACGGCGAATTTGCTAAATTAAGCTCAACAAGTTGAAATAACACGCACTGCGTTGTATTTACCAACGTTAATTCTACGTGAAAATAACGTTCACCGTATAAACATAAAGTCCACTGAAAAAGTCGAATCACCATTCTTAATTGCACGCTGAGCGTCCAAACAATTTTTAGTATTGGTTACGTGTTTAGTCTGTGTCTAGCAGACGTGCTACAGCGGAGGTGATAGTCGATTCAGGGTTAATTTCACTGGGATCATAATTTTTATAGCGATATTTAGCTTTATGATAAGATATAGCAAAGCAATATAGAAGTAATAGTTATTGAGTAATGATTTGTAATTGTTTATATGAAAATGATTTTTACTTGGAGTGGTCATCATCTTCGTCATTTTTGTACCTTCTAACTATAGAATCTAAATGGATACTTTATAGACATTTCAGTGACCCATAAAATTGCCAACTTTTTGTTTTTTTTAGGCTAGAAAACCGAATGAACCTGTTTACGTTTGTTTTTGGGAATAAATACTAATTAAAGCAGAAGAACAATTGACGTCCACTCACCTCAAAAAACCAGCATTCAATCTAAAATTCTAAAGCTACCACCATAAAACTCATTTCAGCTAAGTATCCGGTGCTCAGTAACGCAAGCTAAGGTACGCAGTCACTATTCCCGGCGCGTACCTCGTTAGCCGACTGTCTTATGACGTTAGAGGTCTCTAATGGCACGTAGCTTTACAGCAACCTTTGCGAAAAATACTGACAGTTTACTCTAAACTAGGGACTGCGTGTAAGATAAGAATCGGAAACACTTTGGTTGGTCTTTGGCCCGCACGTTCGAAAAACACTTGCGACGTATGACTTGAGAAAAATACCAGTGCCTTTAGGGTAACACTTTCCAAGTTCGTATTTTTGACTAACACTTCCAAACAACCTTTGAGAAAAATACTCTCAGATTTTTGTAAACTTAGGAAGCTACTTGGAGACTGGGAGATCAAAATCTTTGCGCACTTTGGAATGCATTCACATTCC
Source organism: Eupithecia pulchellata (assembly GCA_963931895.1). Taxonomy (NCBI): domain Eukaryota; kingdom Metazoa; phylum Arthropoda; class Insecta; order Lepidoptera; family Geometridae; genus Eupithecia; species Eupithecia pulchellata. The sequence goes on from OZ007530.1 coordinate 11,306,752, forward strand.
ATATTTTAATGTAGATTTTATCTCTAAACTTTCGTGGTTGATTATTTAACAAAGACTATGTACAGTGTAATACCACGATAAATGCGATCAATATCAGTCTGTAAAAGTTTTTCTAAGGCCAAAGATAGATTTAAAAGCTGCTTAATAAAATTTGAAATCATGAAATATTTTACCCGAATTATTCATCAACTACTTATTATTTCTTATTCTACGTCTCAGCGATCGGAAGTGTGTCTCCAATAAGAAGACGCCGTTTTTCCCTGATTTACGTAGTTTCCGGCCAGCCCACCAGCTAGTATTAATTGACCGTACAAGCAAATGAAACGGTATAACCATCACCTAAAACACTATCTACCCTTGAGGGCAAGCCAAAGTGAATGTACCCTAAGCACTGCCTTGCAACAATCAACCTAATATGCACGCTTGAGTGTGCGATCTTTGGTTACTGATTGCTCTCTGTTTTAGTCTCCCATTCTAACATTTTATATCACCAACTAAGGAAGAAACATTTTAACCTTCAGTCCCTGCAATCACAGCTACACTCATTAGCGAAAGATCATCAGTTCTCTCATTAGACGCAACCAATTAGCGAGCCCGTGCTGCGTCCAGCTCTCTTAAATCATGGCCCGCGCCGGCGCCTTCGCTTATCTCTGTTTGAAAGCACTCGAGATTGTAGCTACCGTTTTTACTGGAAATATTGCTTTATTGCAGGTGATTTTGTTTAAAGCATGGGTGAGATCTATGACGTCACCGTTTTATAGAACTAATGGGGTATTACCGTAGGGTGAAACTAACCAATTTGCATTCTAGAGCGAAGATCGTTCAATCAGGAATTAAATTGTCTTTTCACATTGGCCGAATATTGCATTTCATATATAGATATATATAGACATACTGTTATTACATAAATATTAAATTCATGTGATTTCTCTAAGAACATTTTAGAACGCAGACAGTTGTGTCAGGAACTAAACCGTTTGTTCCGTATCGTTTTGCAAATTTACATGGGTCACTAGAATAAAAACTTTCAATCATCGTACAAACGGCGTCATACCTTGTTGATTTCCTGAGTTGAGCATGAAGAACAAAATAAGTTCGATAAGGACCCTTCCTTTGCTTAATATGCTCAATTGAGGAGCGCAATTGGATTAGGCAAATGGGAACTCGCACGTCGTAGAGATTGTAGATGCGTAAACATTTCTGATTTCATCATTTTTAATTTTTGTACTCAGCGTTAAGTTTACTTTTTCTATAACTGAAATCCAGCTAAACTTTTCCCAAAACAAGCGGTAGTTAGCCAAGCTCGGGTGTTCAATGTGACAAGCAGCTTAGCAGCAGTTGCGTGGTCCGGAACGAACTCGGGTTAAAGCCAACTGCGATTATTTAAAACCGTATCTATTCGCCCCATAACTTCCGTATTTTAATAAAAAATAAATAACACAGACCATAAAAGGGGTATATTTTTACGTATGAAATCATTTTATTTGTTCCTATTCGCCACCGTATCTAATTTATAAATTTTAAAAAAAGTTAGCAGACCCTGTGGGAGTAAGTCTTCACGTATGACATTTTATGTGTTCTTCTATTCGCCACCATTTTACTATATACAAAAAAGTAAGCTGACCATAAGGTAAGTCATCAGTGATTATTTTATATGTTCTTCTGTACCTACGCTGTTCTTTTATTCGCCACATACCTTACCAACTTTACCAACTAAAGAAAGTTAACAGACCATAAGGGAATAAGTAATTTACATATGACATTTTATTTGTCCTTCTGTTGACCACCTACCTTCCCAACTCCAGTAGGCTCCTTGACTCCAAGCCTCCGCAGCAGCGCGGGGGGCGGGGGCGGCGGTATCCTGTGCAGCGCCGCGCTGTAGCCACTCGATGATGCGTCATCATCTCGCCTGCGCCGCTCTCGGTGCGGGGAGCCGCTGGTTTTTGTTGATGTTCTGAAACGAACAGAGATCTGGGTGAACTATAATACAATACAAAAATGCTTTGTTGTACACCAGATGAACATAACTGAAAGCGTTACGTAAGACAAGTACAAGGGCCTTATCGCCTAGAGGCACCTTTGGGCGAAAACATTTTTTTGAATTTAAAAAAGGTTGGATGGGGCGGTCTGCGTGTTCGTGTTTCAAAGATAATCTATACTAATATTATAAAGAGGAAAGATTTCATTGTTAGAATGCGAAACTACTGGCCGATTTTAATAATTCTTTCACCATTAGAATCCTATTTTAGTAAGTTTTTGAACCCTGTATACTTACATATCAACAGGTCAACAGCCAAAAGTTCAGCAAATAAATACAGTAGTTTCTATAATAAATTAATACATAAGCTTTTATAACATTACAATAATTATAGGATACAGGGAAAGGCAAGAGAGCTGTAGTAACCGTTAACTTGACAGGTCTGTTGCCAACTGTAATTGAAACCTTTTGAAGGTCCATTATTTATTTTCGCCATTCTTCAGATGCCTAAACTGAAAGAAGTCGATCCCGGAATAAATGAAGGGAACGTGACGTCTCGAGTGACCTTTTTACATTTTTCAAAAATTCGCCGCGCCTCACTTCCTAACGCATATGGCTGGGCAGACTTGAGACTTTTACAGTCTCAAGTCTGCCAACAGCATAGAAAGAATGGCCGGCATAGAATTTCACCACCCCAACTCTTTCCGTGGGTGTCGTAAGAGGCGACTAAGGGAATACCACCGGGGGGCGGGCAGCAGCGCCCTCTGCAGAACAACTCCACCGAACTGCGATCCCCAACCCGCATGCCCAGCGTGGGGATTATGGGCAATAACCCCCTAAATGATAATGCCATCTATGGCGCTCATTAGGGGAGGCCTATGTCCAGCAGTGGACTATTATAGGCTGGTGATGATGATGAGGCAATACAGCCAGCGTCTTAGCGAGACTTCTGACTGGTATTGATATTGATCAGTTGAGCTACCTGTAGTATGTTTACAACAGTCTGCAGTTAGATCAATAGTTACAATTGTAAATACTATTTCATGTTTGGTAATTTTACTGTAATTTTCTTTAAAGGTCTATTAGAATTATAGAAACGAATATAAAACCAGGACTATTAATACCTATTATTAATGTTTCGTTCCCGGCAAACGGCTCTCTTTGTATGTTTGTGACAAGTCGCCGATTGTAGGTAGGTACTTATCGGTAAATTCTTTTGTAATGTTCTTTTTCTGGTGTATAATGAAGCTTGTATTAGTACAATACAATCATATGTTAGCAAATCGTGATGACACCCTAATGTCCATTTAATACTTATTAAAGATATTTAAAAACTGGCAGCTAATTCGTACTATGGATTTTGTTTGTATCACATTGAAAATAATAAAAATAAGTAGAAAAATTACTCAAATACAATCTTGAGATTAGGACACATGTTAGAAGCAAAAGTTCCTCTTATGAGTAATACTAGTTTTACCTAAATACAACAATATATAAACTCTACCGGAACGAATTGGGGAGTACCATTTACGAAATTGGCTGGAAAATTTCAAAGGTCTATTGCAACCGACCTATTGATACTGAACAGATATCAATAACCCTTTTGATTTACAAGCAATTCCCCCAAGTTCCGCATGATTCCGCCTGAACTTTACGCGCGACATTTAGTCGCCCGTCTGCATCGCACTGCAAGGGGGGTGCACACGAGCGGTGATGGATGGCGTTTACGTGTCGACTGACGACACCATTCCCATTTTATTTTAATGCCATCGGCGTACTCGCGAGAGGCTTAAAATTGAAAATTCTCTATTTTCCTGCTGCCTATCCGTTAAATGTAGGTAGGTACCTATATTGCACACGCTAGCAGAATGGATTAGAACTTCGTCGAAGTAAAGTAGGTACTCGAATAGTTCAATTGTGAGTTTTTGTACTAAAAACAAATTCATTAGTATCGGATAAGCACTTTTAAAAAAGTGTATAAAATCAAATCACCTTAATCAAAATACAAAAAGTTAAACAAAATAAACGTCACAACAAAAATGGATTGAACATAAATTAATAAGAACATGGTACGTTTATGCTACATTACGCGAATACTGGAGAAAACTTTGTCAAACTTTCGTCCTCAATCGAAACATTTGTTCCAAGAACGTTCTAACCAATACTTACCCACTGATGGATAAGGGCCTCCTGTAGGCCAAACACGTCGATTGTTATCTTGGCTGGGATAAAACCATATAAAAATATTTTAAGGTCAACTTCAATAATTTACGCAATTGAAGATGTCATTATCAAGACGCTGCTTTCTGTAACTCAATCTTTATACAGAAGGCAGGGCTGCTCCGAACTTTGTCTTTTGAACATGGTAGGTTCAAAATTAAACAAGTACGACAAGTGCGAGTGTAACTCGCGCGCCGAGGGTTTTGAACTTTTGTCGTTTAGGTAGGTACGTATATGACAACCTCTTGGCGCGGTGGGCTTACAACGCAGGAGGTGGAGGTTTGATTCCTGCCTCGGGACTAATATTTGTAGGATCTTCTGATTATTTGTTCGGGTGTTCTAGTCCTTTTCAGTACACAAAAATAAATCATCTAATGTGATACTTATACTTTATTAAGTATAACAGCTATCGTAGTAATACCAATAACACAAGCTTTGCTTAGCTTGTGGGTAAATGATACTGTGTGGATTATCTAGGATACATACCTATCTCTTCTCAAAAATTTTGAGAACAACGGTTTTGGTGCGCTGTGGAACTCCTATTACAGTTACTACAGAGATTAGTGGGTAGGTAAGTGGGTTGGTACCGACAATTTTTTTTCGGCTTTTTTCAACCTATTTCACTAAGTATGAAACTTAGACGATTTTCAAAACCTGTTTTGAATTGTCGAAATCCATACCTTTGATTTGATATTACTCTCAATGAAATAGCCCCCATTGTATGAAAATTAGTTTTTTGACCATATTTCAAAAAGTATTATATTTACAGACTTCCCTATATTTTTCCTGTAAAATATAGACCTATATCTACAAACTCTTAGTACATTTTATATAGATCACTCTGCTATCTTCGGAGATAGAGGGGGGGGGGGAACGGTAAAATTTTCGACCTTTTTCAAAATATTTCGAAAAGTATAAAACCTATCGAAATTTAAAAAACTGCATTAAAATGAACAAACTGATACCTTTCATTTGATACCCAACTCGGTGGGGTAGTCACCCCTTTAGAAATTTTTCCCGCCCTTTTTTGACCATATTTCAAAAAGTATTATTTTTACAGATTTCTCTATATTTTTCCTGTAAAATATAGATCAATACCTACAAAAATTTGGTACATATCAAATCGATCGTTTTGCAATCTTCGGAGATAGAGGGGGGGTACCGGTCAATTTTTCGACCTTTTTCAAAATATATTAAAAAGTATAAAATCTATCGAAATTTCAAAAACTGCATTGGAATGTACAAACCAATACCTTTCATTTGATACCAAACTCGGGGGGGTAGTCACCCCTTTAGAAATTTTTCCCGCCCTTTTTTGACCATATTTCAAAAAGTATTATTTTTACAGACTTCTCTATATTTTTCCTATAAAATATAGATCAATACCTACAAACACTTGGTACATATCACGTCGATCGCTCTGCAATCTTCGGAGATAGGGGGGGGGGGGGGGGAACGGTCATTTTTTTGACCATTTTCAAAATATTTTAAAAAGTATGAAATCTACCGAAATTTCAAAAACTATTTTGAAATCTACAAACGAGTACCTTTCATTTGATACCACTTTCGACTTTGTACGTTCCATTTAAAATTTCGATTTCAAAATTTGTATGGAAAATCTTCATTTTGATTTTTCATTTATTTTCATTTATTTTTCTATAAATATGTGCGGGCGCACAAAATGTATTATTATTTCAAATTTCAAGTCAATAGCTGCAGTAGTTTCTGAGATATTAAGGATTCAAAACACAAAACAGACCCAAAGCGATTTCATAAGGGTTTTGCAACCGATGGCAAAACCCTAAAAACAAATTATTTTCTTGTATTACCACAGTCCGCATCATGAAAATTTCCTCAGTCATGGATATGTATGGATATATAGGAGTTCGCGTCTCGCTCGCACTGTGGACGCATCGAAATTGCGCTCGCTTTGTATTTTTATTCGAAACTTTGCAGTATTTTCTTGAAATCGTGTAAGCAGCTACAACCAAACTATCGACCACAAAAAACACTGTCGAAAATCGTAAAAAACATCAAAAATTATAACTTGTGAAAAAAGATACGGACCAAAAACACTCTACAAAAGTCGTTATAAGTGAATACCGCTCGTGTTGACGCGGTGAGTCACTGCGCCAGCTGACGTCGCTAGGCCTAAACCGCTGCCGACGGACAACGCTTCATCCGTATACTACAAACGCAAGTACCTAATAAAATACTGAAAAATGAACTGTGCAGCATGTAACAGGCAGATAAAACGAGGAGATTTGCTACCTTGTTCGTCTTGCAAGACCACTTATCACTACCAATGCTTGAACATCCAAACTGCAACATACATAGAAAATAAAAGCACATATTATAGCTCCTGGCGCTGCCATCATTGCGAAAACATAACTAGGCGCATTCGAAATGATGATACGCCAACCAGAAGGCAAAACGACCTTCCATTAAATGACTCAACTATGTCAATGGATGACTACGAACAGCACGACAAAAGCATACTCGGACATACGGTAGGACTTAGTTCACCACTAAATAATGATAAAAACCTCCGTCACCCAAGCACAGAAACTATAGACATCGATAGATTCAAACAGCTTCTAGATACAACATTGGAAACCCACAAACGAGACATGATATTAGAAATGAAATCAACCTTCCAGAAAGAAATTCAAATAGCAATACATAAACTGAGAGAAGAACTAACACAGCATACAGAAAAAATACAAGAAGAACAAATAGTTATAAAAGAAGACATAAAAAATCTCAAGGAAAACATTGAAAAATTTGAAACTGAACGAAGAGACTTAAAGTTAGAAATAGAACAAATAGTACAACAAAATCATAGGCTAATCACGCAAACGGGCAGAGAAGAAAACAAAACAATTGTAATGTATGGGATTAATGAACACTATGACGAACACGAAAATGACCTTGAAAGAAAGGTAGTACACGCTTTCAGGACAATCATGAACATAGACCTCACGGGGTATATTGAAACTATCTCCAGACTGGGAAAAAGAGGCAATAGAAGGCCTATAATGGTAGAACTGATAAGCAAACGAATGACCAACTATATATTAACCAACGTAAGACAATTCAAATCCACTGGACTATACGTGTCTAAGCTACTGGATCAAGAAACCCTACAGGATAGAAGAGCCCGGCACGGAAACTACGCTTCGACATCCCGTGCGGAACGACCTAACATAACAAGAGCAACGTTAACACAGGGAAATAAATCGTACTCCAATACACCTTTGTCGGCAATAACCGCTCGGCCCATATCACCAACAACCTCAACACAAAATAGGCAACACCATAGCGACACATCCCAGAAAGAAATCGGAGGTACGTTTCGATTTTAATATCCTTGTCCAAAATGTACAGAGCATTAAAAATAAAATTAGCTACCTTGAAAGTATATTAAAAAATTCGTCACACCAACTATTATGCCTAACTGAAACGTGGATCCAAGAGAACCAAAGAAATTTAATCACAGTAGAGGATTTTCAATTTGCCGCTACATTCAGCAGACAACACCACCGCGGAGGGGGCGTGGCCATACTCACAAGAAGAAGCCTCGCGTACAAGGAGCTTCCACAATTTTCTAATCTATCAGTTGAAACCATAATCGAGTGTTGCGCAATAGAGCTTAAATCAACCAATACCATAGTTATTGTTATTTATAGACCAAACAAAAAAATCGAAACATTTTTTACGACCCTGAATGAAATTCTTATCTTAATTAACCAAAAGTATACAACCAAAAATATTATAATCACAGGAGATTTTAACATAGACTGCTTATCAAAATGTAAAGAAGCCAGAATATTGACTGACAAAATGTTCGAGTATAACCTGCACCAAATCGTTAGCTCCCCGACCCGTGTTACTCAAAATACTTCCTCATGCATAGACCTACTATTTACTAACATCAAAAACGGTTATCTAAAAGTGGAAAACAACGGCATCTCAGACCACTACTGTCTAATCTACATAAACAAATCATTAAAAGCCAAACTAAATACAAGACCTACTTATGTACAAAAAAGAATATTTGATGAAAAGAGTGTGAATCAATTTAAATTAGACATTAAAAATATAGACTGGAAAAATATACTAATTCAAAATGAGAATGTGAACGAAAACTATGACTTATTCAGTAAAACAATAAAAACATACCTTGACAAGCACTTTCCAATAAAACAACTCAAACTGACCAGTAAACCAAAAAACACTTACCTAACTAAAGGATTGAAAATATCCTGTCAACACAAAAGAGCACTAAAAATTATCACTATACAAACAAAAAATACTATTATCAGAAATTATTATAAAAAATATGAAAAACTCTTAAAAAAATGTATAAAACAATCTAAAAAATTAAATTTTATCAATAATATGCGCAAATCTACCAATAAAACTAAAACTATGTGGCATACGATCAAACGCATTACGAACCCACAGAATTCCACTCAACCGGATAAAAACATTATCCTAACAGTGAACAATCAATCATATGAATCACCTCAACTAGTAGCAAATCTGTTTAACGAGTACTTTGCATCGGTCGGCGCCGGCGCATCTAGCCCGGGGTGCAATGGGCAAGCGTGCGGCCGCCCGGTGCACACACCCGCCACTAATTCTATTTATCTAAAACCTGTTTGTGCTCGTGAAATTGTAGGCATAATAAAGAACTTAGGTAATAAAACCAGCTTCGGAGCGGACGAGATCCCTCCTACGTTAGTAAAAAAATGCGTTTATGAACTTAGCAACCCATTAACAACTCTAATAAACCAATCATATGATCAAGGTACATTTCCGAATAGCTTAAAAATAGCAAAAATTAAACCTGTCCTTAAAAAAGGCGGGAAACCAGATAATCCGGCTAATTATAGACCAATAGCCCTACTATCGACCATATCCAAAATATTTGAAAAGACTATGGCAAATCGTCTATACAACTTCTTGGAAAAGTATGACATTCTTGATAATTGCCAATACGGTTTCCGGAAAAGCCGTTCAACCACTTTAGCTGTATATAAATATTTACAAGAAATATACGACATTATTAATAATAAGAAATACGCTTTGGGGATATTTTTGGACATGTCAAAAGCTTATGACAAAGTAAGTCATGCAATTCTACTCCGCAAATTATATGAAAATGGAATTAGAGGTGTTGCTTACAGATGGTTCCAAAGTTATTTAAATGACCGACAACAGTACGTAGAATTAATAAACCATGACATAAATAATAAAATAGAAAATAATGTAGTATCTGACATAAAAACGGTTAATAATTCAATTCCTCAAGGATCTGTCCTTGGGTGCTTAATTTTCTTATTATACATAAACGATCTTCCGAAATCAATGAACACCACGACAATTTTATTTGCTGACGACGTATCTCTTCTCTTCTCTAGTGACTCATCAATTGACTATCTACACATAAATACTATATTTAATGACTGCTTATCATGGCTACAAGACCACAATTTAGAAATTAACCTAACTAAAACCAAACTTACCCAATTCCGAACATATAAAAGAACCCCTCTTGATCTTAGCTTACTGTCAAAAAACCTTTCCATTGATGTAACAAACGAATTTAGCTTATTAGGAATAACACTTGACACAAATTTGAATTGGAAGTCTCATATACAAAAAATTAAAACTAAACTGTCACAATTCGTTTACGCCCTAGGTATTTTAAAGGCAAATACTAATTACGAGACCGCTTTGTCTGCGTATTATGCGTATGCCTATAGTTGGCTGAATTATGCCATTATTTTATGGGGAGATAGTGTAGAATTCGAAAAACTATTCGTCATGCAAAAGAAATGTGTAAGAATTCTCACTAATACTAAACCACGGGATAGCTGTAGGCCGCACTTTTTAAGCAACAAAATACTAACATTACCATCCATTTATATTATGCAAGCCTCTATATTTGTAAGGAAACACAAAAACTTTTTTAAAACAAAGCAAGACGTTAATATTGACTATAATCGACGAAACAAGAATAAAATAGAACTACCACAAACTAAACTGAAACTGGCTAGTCAAAGCCCATACAATAGATTAGCAAAAATATATAATAAAATACCGGAAAACTTAAAAAAAGAAGAAAAAGATACACTTTTTTATAATAAATTGAAATTATTTTTATTAGAAAAATGTTATTATTCTGTTTACGAATTTACTAGCGACAAACTAAAATGACATTATCCAATGAAACAATGACTACCTGACAATTCTGGCTTCTAAATTCACTCCAATCGATTCTAGTTGAAAAAAGCTTAATTCTATGTTTTTCATGAAATGTATGTTTATTAATTTTTTTAAATAATTTTTGACATAAATCTGAACTCAGTTTTGCAGTGCCCTTCCAGGGTGCATGTACCTAGTGAAAACTATACTAACCATTCAATTAGACCTAAGAATGAATGTACATGTAAGCAAAAATAAATGAAATATGAAATATGAAATATGAAATATGATATATGCTTGAGTAACATTTCCACTAAAATGTTACTCAAGCATAGGTCGATCACTGAGCACGCTTTCATAATACGAGCTTAGTCTGATTGACCCATAATAATGAATTAATGAGATAATTTTATTCAATCAGTAATCTCACGAGTATCGACTAGAGTTTGTAGATGATATCTTCCTACTGCTGTTATACTTCGACAAGGTCCCATCCAATTCCTATACGAAATACGAGTATATATCTACGGTATCCTTGTTTTATATTCACAGGAGCGTCTCCATACCTCAAATTACGAGACATACCTTGTATCCTAATCTTTATTGAAAATGTATTCTGAATATTTTATGGGTGAAAATGTGCGCGACAAAATATGCGAGATATAATGTCAGTTTGGGAGATAAAAAACCACGTTTCATACTTTCGGATAAGTCATTTTCTTAGCAGTATAGATAGTTTCGTTATGAAGAGTCAAAGGATAGATTGGTCAGAAGTATTTTACTACAGTTCAGAAGTTCAGTTGAGTAGTCATGTCTAAAATGCGACAATTTTGTTTGCAAGTCGAATTTGAAGACCTCAGTGACTCATAGGGCGAAGGTACGCCTTAGATGTAGGTTGAGGATCCCATTCCCGCGTCGTCGTATCAAATATTTGTACGATCTGCAGATTCGGTGTTTCAGTGCATATAAAAAAATATAAACTGTTGAGTACTGTAGTAGGTATCTACACATTTATCCAGTTATCTAGTATCTACCCATAACAAAAGCAAAGCTGGGAGCGGATATTTGGAGATATCTCAAGCTAGTTCATGATTTTATTTATCATATTATAAGCCTTAATTCCGTAACTAATCATATTATTAGTATTTTTTTTAATACTATATATAACCTATAGATTTCTTTGTTAACCTGAAATAAATTATTTATTAAATAATTATTTATTTAAACCCAATCTATAAAAATGAGTATCAAAGGTTCACAAGCACCACGTAACATTCTTCGGTAGCGTGTAGGATCGCGTGACCTCTCCACTTTATTGTGCTAAGAACTATTAACATTCCTATACGGGGAATGTTTAGATAGAACCTCCTGGAAGTTATGGCGCTCTGGTACTCCTGATAAAGATATCGGTGAGATCCATGGCTTTTTGATAGGCTATTGACAGGTAGGGGCTGATAATGATGATAATAGTGACCCTCTGTATGGAATTTACAATGTTTTGATGGTTGTTTTTGAGGAACATGGCATTCCTTTTTATATTTTAAAAAATATGACGACCTCTGTGGCGGGGTGGGTGAAGGTCCGCCTGCGACGCAGGAGGTTGCGGGTTCGATTACCGCCTCGCTCGGGACAAATATTTGTACGATCTGCAGATATGTGCTCAGGGCGTTCTGGTCATTTTCTATGTATAATAAAAATTATCTACTTATATACATATGTTAAAAAAATTGTACAAAATATTGTATTATGTGTATCAGTCATCTAGTACCCATAACACAAGCTCTGCTTAGCTTGGGGCTAGATGGTGCTGTGTGGATTGTCCGGCATTATTATTATTTATTATTCAAAATAGGGAAATGGGTAAAATTAAACAGTTCAGTATGATTATAAATACGCCACATATTTAGATAAAACATGTGGCGTAATTATTACTAAGATGACTAACATACATCTTATGTCCTACTTATATTTATAGTGAATGCGTCATAATTACGAATTTAGTAATAAAATAACTACAGAAAGTATGTCAAATATAAACAAGAAAAGGTAAGCATCCATCGATCAATATTAGGTTAGCATATAAAAATAGATTTTAATCCGACTTCGACTTCGAATTGACCCAAATAGCTTTTCATATAGCTCATACACAAAATTGAAAATAGACCCTTCTGAAATTAAATCGAAACAACAAAAATACTTGGAGCCAAGAGTAAACCCAAAAGGCGTGGTTCAAATAAAAGCGAACAATATAGCGGACGCAATGAGAAAGTTTTCTTTGTTTAGGTACCTTTATTGTTTTGTGTTATGATATTTATTCTTAGTGAGGTCACTCACCGAAGATATCTACGATACAATTGCCTTAATACAAGTAGTATTACGGCAATTGTAGCGCCACATTGAACAACCTCGCATATCGTATTTCAAACAAGGGCACATATTTTGTGGTTTACAAATGTGTACTTGGTCTAGAGATGCTTCAAACGTTGCGCTACAATAATTATTGTAGCGTGTATACAATTGCGCTATAATTACATATTTACGTGCGTTCATTGGTCTTCCTTTACTGCCCCATCCGAAAATACATAAATGATGAATACAAATTTGAAGCGTCCGTAAGACGTTGGCCCCTCGCTGGCAATGCTGATGCGCCAGATACTCATCGTCAGCTTCCAATACCCGCTGGCCGCTGTTACCCCGCCGCAACCTTCTGAGCGTCTTGTTCACGGTCCGTGAGGCATTCTATCAAATGTCAGGCGCTGCCCTATCCGTTCGCTTCCAAGTGGTCGTCGTGCCGTGAAATCAAAACCAGAGCTTTTCATACTGAGATATTGTAACGTCATGTTACCTATTGCTAGTGAAATTTGGGTATATTGAATTGAATTATCTACTCGGTATTTTTGATTTTGGTTGGTGTATTGCTGGTCAGTGTTCGGACATATTCAATTTATTTTTCTCTAGGATCAAGCTTGACTGATTTTTTGTCTTTATAGAAGGTACATACTTAATAACTGGGGCAGAAGTAGGATCAAAAATCGTGTTAATTTTTGCCATTTCTTTTCCAAGTTACTAGTCTTAAGAATAAATAGAGAATTAATTTCTCAAAGAAAAGAACTACTACTAGGCTACTAGGCTTCCCTACTGTGTAGCATAGCTGCAGTTTAGGGCAAATATGACCTTCATTGACCATTGTGCTGGGTAGACCATATTGGAGAGATTATTTTGGAGTGTCTTCCCAGCGCTGGTAGCGTCAGAATCAGATAGATAGGTAGATAGAAAAATCTTTATTACAACATTAATCAACAAAGTAAAATAACAAGAGATGTAACAATTGACGGTCTTATCCAGATAACCATGGATGGATAAGATTGCTGGATTTAACATGTGGATCTGTGGGAAGGTGCAATGAGACAAATTGTGGCAAAACCAAATTTGCTTTGGCGCCATACAAAATCAAAATCAAAGTGCTTTATTTCCTTTAGATCTTACAGGACTCTTGGACATGTAAAAAAATTGTTGGAAATATTTTTAAAAGCAATGGATATTTTTGTAGTAGGTAGACTTCTACGTACGTGTTCCGAAAATTATAACTATTCAGTGATTGTTTCTATGAACTCTTACTACTAGCCTACCTACGTGCAACAAAAACGTTGCGTGTCGTACACACATTTTAAATTACACACAAATTAATTCTCATAAACATTTTACAATTTCGTAATAGCATTTTTTAAATTCATTAAAGCTATAATGGTGTTAATGGCAGTACAAAGGTTTTATTTACGCCCATGATTTGAATAATGACCCTTGTTTCTTGTTTTGTTGATAGAATTTCGAAGAAACTTTACTTTATCCAATAGATCATCTATACTAATATTATAAAGAGGAAAGATTTGATTGTTTGTATGTTTGTTTGTTTGTTTGTTTGTTTGAATTGAATAGGCTCCGAAACTACTGGACCGAGTTAAAAAATTCTTTCACCATTAGAATCCTTAATTTTCCGTGATGAACATAGGCTATATAATATTTTCAAAAAAGTTAGGGATCCGCATGAAAAATTCAATAATTGAACCGTGGGCTGTATATTCAACCTCTTTTTCTATTATGGCGCGTCAGAATAGAAAAAGAGGTTGTATAGCGCACGGTGCTTGCTTTTTCTCTACGGCCAGTGTCAGTTTTGGAATGTCGAGTCAATGTCAAAAACCCCAATGCTGTTAAAAAAAGTAAAGATCCGTATGAAAACTGAAACCCATCGTTTTAGTGTGTATAATTTCTGAAATTTTTGTTTAATACCCGTGCGAAGCCGGGGCGGGCCGCTAGTTTTGATATAATTTGGGACAAATATTTCGATACGGGACATTTGGTGTTAAATAAAAAAAATACATGTACTTATTACATAATTTTAGATATGTTAAAAAATCTTGAAGATATGTAAATCAATTGTTAGAAGTAAATAATGGATACCAAAGGGTACAACTGATAATTAAATAAAATTACAGAAGCAAATATATTCCATGCTGGTGAAGTTCCTAAACACATTTAAAAAGTTTAGACATGCCATGTCAAACTTTGTAAACCCAAACATTTCGGCTTTTACACCTTTTATGCGCGGCAGACGAATTTTTTTACTACCGAAACTGTGTGGCACCCTGCCAAATACAACGTTGTCATTCCCCACACTTTTTCAACATTTCACGTTAAATTAAACTCTACTGCTTTGTAATAAAACGCTGGATGGTTATTCGAGGTGTATGGATAAGTTAGCTGTTGCAGTATTGTTTGGTAAAATGATGGCAATAAAATATAGAGGAAAGCCTTCAGAACTATCCTGTTCAAGCGTTTTCGTTAAAATAACTTGATTTCCCCTTTCAAGGTGCACGGGAGCATGAGCGTCGGTGATCGAGCTTAAATTGTGTTTATGTGGGACCTTACATTTTTGCTGTCTCGTTTTTAACTTATTTTCTGACAATAATATGAAATTCCCGCTCAAAGTTGGCTGAAAGAACAGAAAACGATAGAAAAAGACGAAAACGACTCCGCTCGTGAAATTAGGGAAGATAGTTGCAAACATAAGTCGAATATTGATGAACTATCTACATCCGTTGTGGAAGAAAAGTTCTTGGACGAGACGATGGAAAAACAAAGTTTCCCAGGTTCCCTACCTGGGAAACATTCTGATCAAAGTAACCATGTTCTGCAATAGCTTAAACTTTTTCATTCATATCCACACAAAAAGGGCTCGCACATAAAAATCCCTACATTACGGTAAAAGCAAAGGGATGACTCATAACACAAGGTATTAATAAAGAGTTGGTCTGTCCCTTTGTGTACAAAACTCTTCATTAGAGATCAGAGCATTGTTGTGGGGCTTTTGTGGACGAATCGTGGCGGCGGATTTGATGCAAGTCAGGAAAATATGGCGACTACTGGGTATTTAATTTTTCTGTTTATTTTCTTTGCCACTTAGGATATGGTTTATCTTGAGGTCTATTATGACTTGTGCCTCAAATAGTTGACCTTTGAATGTCTTAGTGTCAAGGCTTATAAAGCCTGAGTGTTTGACTATTAGTTATTATTAACTGGAGATTGTTTGCAACAATCTCAGATCAATTGTATTAATAAATAATCGTTTTTAGTTCTAATACGGTTATTTAATTGTTTGTTTTCTTTGTAACTAAACATTTTATTATTAATTAGTCCATCAAAATTTGTATTCTTATATGCTACTCAGCAATATGTAGTAGGTACCGATTTTAAGTGCATTATTAAAACCAATGACATTTAAATAAAATGTACCAATCACTTGTGCATTAAACTTCATTTCGCAACTTGATATCAAAGTAACTGGCACCATGAAAACGTTTCCGTTATGCGTTTCAAATCAAGAACTTATCCATGTTTTCAAGGTTTTATTTTTATTTTTGAAACATAGCACAAAAAGAAGAATAATCGGCGTAGAATCTTCCTACAAAACCGGAGTCTCCAAATTATGTTGATGTAATACTGCCTCCCTACCTAAACATAATAGCCAATATTACAGCAGTTATTCAGTGCTTCCAGCTTGGATTAAGCACATAAACGTCCTATAAACATTTAAAATCCCCTCACCAAAAGCAATGAAGCTACTTATTCGAAACTTTGATATACACATCGCAAGCTGCTAACTTCACCTTAAATTTAACCCTCGGCTGCTTAAAGGGGTGATAATTTATACCCTACAATCTTTTCCCTCTCAACTTCAGCTTTGACATTTATAAAATACGTATAGTAATCTGCTTTCACCCCCTAAACTCGACCTTGTGACACCATAAAGAGGAATTCCCTACATATTTACGACAAGTTTTGGAAGTAACAGGGTTTTTTTTGCTTTTGTATAAGGTGCAGCTTTATATATCAAGACAACATGTGTTGGTGATTTACACCGGGTTTTTTTCTGGCGTTAGTGTAATAATATATGGGTTTCATATGAAAAATACGTTGTCTTTGTTGTCAGAATTATAAAAAAAATGTTAATATTACGTTACCTATATCCTTTACTGTACAGGATTTGATACACGTCTAAACAAGGCGTTCATATAACGTAATGGTTACACACACCATTAATGAAGACAAAAAACATGCGCAATGTAGCTCCCGTCTCATCAAAATATGACAGCTGAGGTTTTCAAAATTCCCAAACCCATTATTTGCAGCAGGTCCAAAATAAAACATATGAGCCCCGACGGGTAAGGGAATAGAAACGTCGTGAAAAAATATAGCGTTACAGGAAACGAATACAAATACGAATAAAACAAATGTACGGAAGTATTTTGGAGTGCGTGAAAATGAGGAAAACCAGGTCGGTGCGACCCCGATTTACAGCAATAGGGTTCGTTCTGAAATACTGATACTTCTAAAGATAAATAAAGTGTCAAGAAAAAAAACATTTGTTTAAGTAGAACACCCAGGGCCTTTATTTACTATTGGCAATCGAGTCGCGTAATACAAATAAGACAAGACAGCAGCGGCCGGCGTGGAGTCGGACAATATCGTATTTGGAACACATTGTGTTACACGGTTTGGGCAAGGAATCTCTTATCTCATAGAGAATAAGACCCTAGCTAGACAATGTGACATTAAACATGCGACAGTGCGTCATAATGTTAATTCGAGTAAGGAAACCAATATCTATATATTGGTACTAGCGGCCCGCCCCGGCTTCGCACGGGTATTAAACAAAAATTTCAGAAATTATACACACTAAAACGATGGGTTTTACAGTTTTCATACGGATCTTTACTTTTTTTAACAGCATTGGGGTTTTTGACATTGACTCGACATTCCAAAACTGACACTGGCCGTAGAGAAAAAGCAAGCACCGTGCGCTATACAACCTCTTTTTCTATTCTGACGCGCCATAATAGAAAAAGAGGTTGAATATACAGCCCACGGTTCAATTATTGAATTTTTCATGCGGATCCCTAACTTTTTTGAAAATATTATATAGCCTATGTTCATCACGGAAAATTAAGGATTCTAAAGGTGAAAGAATTTTTTAACTCGGTTCAGTAGATTCGGAGCCTATTCAATTCAAACAAACAAACAAACAAACAAACATACAAACAAACAAACAATCAAATCTTTCTTCTTTATAATATTAGTATAGATGTAAGAGATAAACTAACATAACTCATAATTATGAGTTATGTTAGTTTATCTCTTACATCTAATTAAAAAAAAAAAAATTAAAAAATTAATTATAATTAATACGGTACTGATTTATAACACACATTCAAATCCCAAAGCTGCCATTTAAGAGTCATAGCGACATACATAAATTACCATTGAAGTTATCATTGCGATACCAACGTATCTACATAACTATGTACGTAAGTACAATAAATTCACACTGAAACAATACACGGACAGACCGTGAGATATGAAGGAAGGGTGGAATTAGCTGAAAAGGGCTATAGCTATCTCACTAAGGACCAAAAAGTTATACATTACTACTTCAAAAGTGGCTTTCTGTTTTTGAAGTAAATTTCGTAATTAGGGTACTGCATCAAGCCGTTGCAAAAAGTAATAAGAGACTAATGTAGCTTGACGAATATCGTCCATAAGGAAATAGAGTCGACAAAGTCGACACATATGAAATTGAATATGAGATAATAATGAATATAAGAAATCTCGGGTGTTTTCTCGTGCTCCCATTATTTTGTCCCATTAATGGGACCACAAGAGATAGTTATTGCTCGTGGTCCCATTGCTTTTTGGTGTTTTAAACTTTCCATCTTATACTCACAATTGGATACAAAAAATACCAAATGTAAGAGAAAATAAACAGAAAGAAAATTAAGTTGATAAGTTTGTGAAATTTTAACACAAACACTCTTAACATTAGGTATGAAACAAAATAAAGAACAACACAACGAAAACTATTCAACATTTTGTGAACACCTTATCAAGTGATGGTGCTGGCTTAGCTAAAGCTGTGGAGGAGGCTGCCTTATGTCAGATTGTGGCGTCGACTCCTCTAGGATTAACTGGGGCGGTCTAGTCACTGTTTTGTGTTGCTGAATTACGTGAACGGATTCTGATGCTATCTGATGATTGAATTGTTTCGGGTTGTGACATGCACAACTCTTGTGTGAATTTGATCGGTGTATTCGTTTCTTTTCTAAGTTTCTCTAAACAATATCCTTGGAAATAACAAGTGACATGAGAAATTGCATGAAAAATTGCATAGATGAGAGTAATGAGTAGGCTAATGACACCTACATAAAAGAAACAATAACAGTTTATTGGACAAACTTAAAAGTTATTTTAAAAAAAACATTGGTCATGTTTGACTTTGTAAGATAAGAAAAATAAAACGAAATTTTATCTCGTGAAGACATAGTTTTATAACTTGCAAAAGATTTCCTCGAATTTTCGTGTAAAATTAAATTCCATTAAAATTTTTGACGTAATATTATTATGTCGCGTTTCGAGAACCTAGAGTAGGTACTTTAAGTAAAAAAGAAACATTTCTTTATTTCAATAAATTACCAAAATATCACTGTTTATAATATGTAAAGAATTTTTTAATCCATAGCAAAAAAAAGGTGGAATTAAAAAACAACATCGTATTGTTATAATATACTATTTCACAACACGCGAAACAAATAATTCAAAAGAAATAAGCATGTTATAAATCCGGCAAGTTCACGGATGACTCGAACAATGTTTATTGCCATCAAAACACGTAACCGAGCAGAAGTTTAGCTTCAGTAGAACGATTTAAACAATAGCATTCAGCTTATTACGTATTTCGCCTGTCACACTGTCATAATTCAACTATCCTAAAACTCTTGTACTTTTCACTGAACGCTTGCTTCGAGGAAATTCAAAAGCGTACGTTTCTGGAACTTTGTAAGTGTGTACTTGAAATGTCTTCAGTTGATCGTTAACGTTTCGTGTTCCCTTTGTTTTTGTCTGTGGAGGGCCTTGTTGTTTTGATTGTTGCTGAATGAGGAGTACCTAGAATGCTGTAGACTTTTTCAAGAGATGAAAGTTGGACATTTTGTGTCTCTCTAATTATTCAAGTAGCGGTGTGAGCCATGATTTTGAATTTATTATTTGTGTATCTTATTCTATGGTATATTTTGAAAGCACTAGATTGATTCAAAGACGTAATCGACTCGCTAACAATACGCTCTTATTGAAAACAATATTTAAAATTATTCTGTCTTCGCTCTGCTTACAGAAAAAACAAAATAGGTCGAAGTAAATTTCCCACGTCAACCCCACAGCAACAATGCGGAATAGCAAAAACGCGCACCGATCGTTGCCCTCTTTTATTTCTATGCAAATCTACGTAATGATATTTTTGTCGCGCAAGTTGCGGTCGAGATTTACGGCGACTCCCGCGGGAGGCGTCTTATCGAGCGATACGAGAATAGGGCATTGAATAAGTATTGAATCGCATCTGTTTTCTCGCAAAGGGTTTTCTAAAAAAGATAAAAAGCCGGAAAACACAGCGGAAAATAACTACCTACTTCCGAGATTTACAATCTGAAGTCGGTATAGAACAAGACTTGCCTTTTACTTCGTTTGTTTGACTCATGAAATAGCTATGAAAGGCTTTGTGAGAGACTAGGTTTTATGACACATATCATATTTTCAGTTGGTTTAGCTGTCGCGCTGTTTAAAAATGTAGCGAACAAGAAAGTTCCAGACAAATGTTACCCCAAAAGATCCTGAACACAAAAGATCGGATACCAAACTCAGTACCAACCCTATTCTGCATATGTTTCCAGGAAGCAGGAAATCGCTTACGATACGTTCCACGATATGCAAGGTTTCGTAAGAATATTGGTTTCGGAATGCGAGCTGGGAGGTATGGACTGCAACGAATGGAACGAATAAACGGTTATGAGCTTACGATTATTTTGTTTATAGGTATGTACATGTTTGGTATATTGACTTACATATGGTTGTACTGAATTTTAACAATGATGCGACTCAATTATGCAATACGCTCGTCGTTACTACGCATTGATTCGTCAAAAGATATGAAATGGGCGTGACCGAAAATGTTCATAATTTTGTGGTTAAGCAATGCATAAATGTTGAAAGACTCATGGATAGCCCGGACACGCTAATACAGACTGTCAAACCTGTCATAACAAACGCTTATGATTAATCGACCAACATGTAATGCACCAATATGATTTAAAATAATCTGAGTGCCAACCATGTGGTTGCAAATACAAAGTTCAATATTAACATTTACTCTCGAATGAATTGCGCAGCTCATTATTACGTTATTAATATAGCGATAAATCAATGGTACAACATTGTGTAGGGATATAATATGTGCTTTTGTTGGCCATTTTGTCAGCGGGTATTTCATTGAGGTTTTATACTGGTATGGATTTTTTATGGAATAAAGCTACTTATTAATTGAATTGAAACATCAAAATGAAGAATACGACTTACTTAAATTCTTGTAATTGTTTGTGATTGATAAAATATTTGATAAAATGTATTTATACAAATGTTTGTTTTGAGAACGCGTGCACTATTTGATAAATTCTTCTTCTTTATCCTCGTTTACAAGCTTAGTCAATCCATGATTTTATATTATATATTTTTTTTACAGCATGCAGCATTCTTTACTTTACCTAAAACTACAAATTTTTACCTTCTCTCTGCCACTTCTTCACAGTTTGTTTTTTAAGTAATTTAGAATTGTGAGTTCGTTATTCCCAAATTCCCAATGTCAAATCAAACGTTAGTTGGATACATCCTTTCGTAATCACAGTAGATGCCTATGTGAAATTTTTACCATCTCTCAGGCCAAATGTCGAAGCAGTATATTCGCGACACGATTTAGGCTGGCCGTCGACATGCCTCCTCGGTGTAGCGACACAACGTGCGCTAATGGCAATGCAAATGCCTTGTCTTGTCGTGATGGACGAACTGACATGATGCTTCTAGCATTTCGATATTTTGTTCATCTTGTTTGTTTTTATTGACAAGGTAATGTAACCTTAATAATGTAGAAAGTTTCGGTTTATTGTCATATTAGATACTTACATGTCATAACAGTTTTCTGTTTGCTCTTCGTTGTTCTTCTTATCTTGTTGTTAATCTTGTATGAACTTTATCCCATTAATTAATATTTGTACAAAGGATACTCTACTTCGGTATCGCTCTCGTTATTTTTCATATGTACAGAAAATCCATCTCAATTTCCTGATGCATTTTGTCATCGCAAACATTTTTCAAATTCAAAACCTGGTTACCGATGCTTTGTCTCACAATGTACCGAGCACATCACGTTCCTCTTTTTAATCACAGCGTGTAAAAACTGTTTTCACAGTTGGTTTCAGCGATATTGCACTATGCCCGTGTGCGCCATGTTTTTAGCTTTGAAGTTCTGTTTAACTAAACAATACTTCATGCTTCAACCTATTGTAAGTTATGTATTAGTTCACTTCTTTCACTATCCGCAAACAAAAGGGATGTAACAACCGAGTATAGTCAATCAATCAAGATGGACAAAAAGTTTTGGGAATTGATGGAAACTATAATCGAATCACGAACCGAAATCAGGAAAATAATCTATATCCATTCGCTTTAAATTGAATAAGTCGGGTATTGGTGATTTTGATTTGTAGAGTTTTAACAACTTTAAACATTTGTGAACCACTCAAAAATGCACGCCACAAAACAACCAACCTATTTTCAACACCATATTTATGTGCTGTTCGGTTTGAAAATTGGTAAATAAAACCTCATCATCATCAGCCAATATCAAGAACACATTAAAGAGTTAAGCCAGCGATTAGCGGTTGTCGGAGTGCTTGCTACGCGAGATATGGCTGGCCTAAAAAACCTGCTAATTCTTTGACAAACAATACCTACAGAGTTGTTTTTTCCCAAATGTCTGCAGCTTGCAAGACCAAATAAAACAAAATAAGTGAACACACCTACTACCGAAAAGCGCTTATCAGCCACACAAACAACATTCGGTGATAAACACTGCATGCGTAATGGGAATGCAAATGCAGCGTTTATTGCTCGTTGTTTGCGCTAGATGGCGGTAGTGTCGCTTTACATTTAGCTGCGATTCGTTGATGCGGCTGCTGGTTGATTAAATTGTTTTATAATGTTGCTCTATGAGAATCAATAGCGTTACCTACTAATATTATTTTGGATAATAATAATATAATGAATAGATAGGTTTTAGTCAAAATATACTATTGTTTTTGGTTCGTTAAATCCTAAATTAGATTTAAGATTTAGTATTCCTTTAAAATGTTCTACAAAAAGGTCCTAGTAAAATGAGCAGTGTGACTATCCCCTATTGATCACAGTAGATAAAGTGCTTTGCTTGTCAGTGGAGGTCCAGCTGTGGACTATTAAATGTTGTGCTGGTGGATACTAAGAAATCAAAGAAGCTGCTAGTTTCGCTTGTTGTCCAATCAACTTAGAATCTTACATCTGAATACGTTCCATCATCGCAGATTACACTTCTGACTCAGCGTCCAACTTTTGGGTTAATATGCCAATAACTTCCGCGAATCCATCTTCAAAACCCTCAAGTAGTTTCACGAAAGACAATTCGGGTCTAGATAAACATTCTACAAAGTCTGATGTTTGGAACTCTGAAACGGGTTACTCAACACTTGCTCCACATAAATAGTAACAAAGCACAGAAATGAGCGTCGCTGTAATGCGAGTGTCGGAGTTTAATGGCGCCTCGTGAAGACAGCTGAGCTCAGGACAAGACCTGCCAATTGTCGAGGAACACGAAATGTTAAAAGAGTCTTCTGAAAGACGGTTTATTGTGAACGTTCAAGAGAACTTATTCACAGCTTCATCAAAGGATGTTCGTAATGGTTGTTGAGAGCATTTAGGTGGAAATTTTCAGAATTTTACTAAGTTATAGAGAAGCAAATCTTGCATTAAAAGTCTTGGTCACAATCCGATTCACTGAACAGATCTCTCCATCTCTAAATCTCTGTCATCTTTGGCCTGGATAATCAGTCAAAAATCCACTTTCACTGCCCACAACAAATATTACCCTTTAGGTATCCAAATACTTACATTGAGAGAAATAATGTGCTTATTTTGATACGGTATTGTTGGTGTTGTAATTATGATAGTAACATTACAAAAAAATAGATACTTGAGTATGTGCTTGTCCTTTCAAAAGCTTATTTTGTTTAGCTTGTTTTTGTTTACCGAGCGTTTACGTTATGAATGAAAGATCTTAGTTTTTAAGAAATTACAATTAAATATCAGAATCAAATTATAACTAGTATTTACAATTAAAACGATTATTTGGCTAACTATTGCAAAAAACTGGTCCACATCAATACCATTTTGAAGCGTCCCCTTGACTCTGACTGAAATTAACAAATAAACTAAATTTTATCCAAATAAGCTCTTGTCCGTGTAATGATGTGATTTACTTCACTTTTCTCAATGTATTTTACAATACAAATTCTGAAATCTCAGCAGTATTAAATACCCTTGCGATAAAATCTCACCATTATCAGGTATAACTGGCAGATGCTTTACATCCAAACTGTTATCGGCTGTCACAAGCAGCTGTGGAACGATCGAGAGAATGGAATTTTAAATAGAAACATACTTCTTTACGCTAATCTTGCTCTCAATACGGGGAACGACTTTACTGATTATATCTATAGGAGGGTCTGTAATGGTATGTAGAGTTTAATGTCTTGTTTAGACAAAATTATTTGAAAATAGGTTTCTGAGACAGGATTACTGAACATTATAAATTTTACGTAGACATATTTATGGTTATATTTACTTTGGTACCTACCTTAAACTTGAGGTGCTTCTTTGTGATCACTAAATAAATAATGCTGGACAATTCATACAGCATCATCATAGCACTAAGCCAAGCAGAGGTCCTAATACAATATAATTAAATGGATATATTTACCCCCCTAATAAGAAGGAAGTCTTCATTATATTTATAAATAAATATCTATTTTATTATTTAGTTACCTACAAACACACTTGGTGACTCTGTTTCTATAAAGGCATGATATAAAATGTTTTTTAAAATTTCGCTATTTTACGACTTTATTAGTACAGAAGCAAATATTTTATATACAAATCTACATTCATAAATTTTACGCTGCAAAAATTTAATTGCCCAAAATGAAAAAAAGTTCCCAAAACACCATTTCAGTAGTCTCATTTAAATACATTCCAAGGTATAGATGACAAGAAGGGGCGCCATAATTTGCATAATGTAATCAGTTAGAAGGGCGAACCGATGATTGAGCCGGTACTTTGCCCTACTTCGGGGCATGGGCGAATCTTTAAAAAGTCCGCGCAGATAGACGCTTCGATTGTGTCGAGGATTCGGAGCAATTGATTGTGTAATTGGATTTTAGGGGTGAGATAGTTTGGACGAAACGGGTGTTTAGGCTCAATTTTATTGCATAGTTAGGAATAAAGACAAAATATTTATTGTTTTTTATTATTATTGTTTATTATTTCCATGACAACGGGCCATATAGTGACCCGGTCGTTTCGGAGGCGTGGGGCCGTAGCCAACAGCGCAGAGGCCCTTTATGCGAGTTGTTTTAAGGGCGGCGGCGTATAGCAGGTACCTACCTATCATTTTCGTTTCTATGATATACTGAAGATGATATCCGCCAGGTGTAGAGACTATTGCGAAGGAAAAAAAACCAGGTAATTATTATTATGATTTAATTAAGGCTCCACCATCTATAGTATTCCTTCATGTCCAGTCAATCCCAAGGTTGCCTGGAAGAGATCGCCGTTTTAAATATTTGAATTTAAAATTATACAAATTTATATACTTTCATAACTTTAAGTATGTCTGTGTGTAATGTTCTTCTTTATGTGGTATAATAAAGTATTTTCTATCTATCTACTTACAGTTTAGATTTTATACCTCTAAGCACGTTACAGGGGATTGAGTTATCAGTTTTACCTTCTGTACAAAGAATAAGTCTTCCATTTCCATATGATCACTAATAGCCCCACATTCCGCAGATTACAAAACAGATTGAGTCCTCAAATACATTTCATCCATCCATCTCCTCGACAGCTGAGAAATGAGGATCGATATACAATCACGTGTTCTAAATTTAAATATTGTCTTTTTATCGTTACCGCGTAAGACAAGACGTAAAACCTCCTTTCGAGATACTATTTGTATTCATAAGATGAAAGGAGATATCAGGTGCGTGCCCCCACTTTGCCCCCTCCAGTCTTGTTGAATTCCTTTTAGACTTTTAGGAAATTTCGAGCATTTTTAAATTGCTGGTCGCTTGCTATTGGGCTATAAACGTAGATGTTGAAGGGGAAGTCCCTTCACCAAAATAAGAGACCAAGCTACAGATTCCTGTTATTAGCAATAATAATTAAATCGGTAAGTTTAGGTTAAAGATTAATATTATCACTTTGTTTTCTCTTGTTATGTTCAACTTGATTCAACCGTAGGGACCATAAACCTAAAGTTTCGAATGTTCTTTTACTCTGATGTTTATTCGTTTTGTTTTCACCTTAGCTCGCATATTTCGTAGCCCACAATTTCCTTATTCATCCTATCTTCATAGCTTCAGTTGTACTTTTTCAAAAGGTTTTAATGTCTCCATCTTTGTGCCTGTCTGTTATTAATATCTGAAAAAGTACCCAAACGACAACGAGCAAAAATGTCATTTTAAAAACATTAAGCCTTTCGCTTGATGAAATTTTTAATTATTTTCATTCTTTCGCCTTTCTCAGCTTCATTAAGATGTCCAGTTTAATCTGGGCAGTCATTTGTTTGGTTAATACAAAAGTGTTTAGTCGTTGTTTCGTTAAACTTAGCCCTAAGATTAAACGTGAAAGATAACGAAGCGTGATTTTACGAGAGCCTGAAGTTTTGTGGTAGATTTTCTTTCCTTTATTCTTTGCTTTTAAAAGTTTTATTCCTTTAAAGATTCGTTTTCCAGATGTTTTTAATAAAGAATCGTGATACCAACTCTGTAGTAGGTACTTTAGTTTTATTCTAATCATAATCACATTTAAAATTTACTTGACTTCAAATATTGCAAAGTTTATGCACATCTAACGCAATAATTGAATGTTGGTTAACATGGAAATTGAATTGAAACGTAATTGCCGCTATTTACAGCGTGTAGCCCTCTGGCATATGGAAATTATCGAGTTTTATCCAACAACAAATAAACAAACAAGTATAAATCAGACTTGGTAATTTATGTTGTTAATTTTTGGTTCATTGCTAGATGAATTATTGGACGAATCGAGCCGGTAATGGGTGAAATGCTGATAACTTACTTTATCAACTCCTAACTTATTGTACCCGAAGGTACTATAAGAAGGTGATATATAAATAAATAAATAATGCTGTACAGCCCACACAGCATCTTCTAGCTCTAAGCTAAGCAGATCTTGTATTATAGATGGTT
Organism: Eupithecia pulchellata; assembly: GCA_963931895.1. Taxonomy (NCBI): domain Eukaryota; kingdom Metazoa; phylum Arthropoda; class Insecta; order Lepidoptera; family Geometridae; genus Eupithecia; species Eupithecia pulchellata. Next base: position 11,334,112 of record OZ007530.1, read on the forward strand.
ACTAGATGACTGATATAATGTATAGTGCGCGTCAGAATTAAGTACCCCCCTTGTCTACAAAATATTTACGACTACTCCTAATTCCCTTGTAACTTGTCACAAATTTTCACATGCAAAAATTTATCATGCCGCCCGCTTAGGATCGAACCGCCCTTCCATAATACTCAAAGAAATTCCCAACAATAACAAATATTGTGTCCCACATAAATTGAGATAGGGGGGGTACTTATTATGTGATGCGCACTGTTCATAATACAATACATTGCATATTTATTACAGTAATTCCAACAGGAATCCTTACAAAATAAGACTTAAGGAAATACCGCGCTTTCCTGAAATCAACAAACTTCTAACTCCCGCAATACGACTTGTCGTATAATGAAATAAAATAGTGTCTTGCCTAATATTAATTACCCACGAACACGGCAGGATTACGAAGTAGGTCGATGCCACTGGTAATAGGGATAAACTTTGTTTGGTAAATATAATTATGGGGTGGCTAAAGTGGTTGGATAAGTATATTGGGTGATATAATGTGATTATCTCTGTTTATTTTAGTCCGAGCTCGGTTTTCAGTTTCAACTGTGCGGTCACTGATTCAATCAATTTGACTGTATTTGATATTTTTCATATGTATTTTAATTTATTGGTTCTGTAGATTCAAATGCTGCTACTTTGTTTGATTGTTTTTTAATTGAAGTTCTATTTTCATTTATAATCTTTTATGGTTTTCTTGCCATCATAGATTTGTATTCCATAGTACATCATCATCATCACCAGCCTATAATAGTCCACTGCTGGACGTAGGCATAATACATGATGGCAACATACTACGGCGGCGTATTTTAGTTGTTTTGTGATGAATTCCGCTTTAATACCTCAAAAGCCCCAGTCACCTAAAATAAAATAAAGACAATAAATCACATAATTCGTCACGACATCATCCAAACGCTTCAATAATATTAAAAGAGATAGTAACGTGAAATCCGAATGACATAGGATCGACCAACACTGACGGTGGGCTGTTAATGTGGCAAGACGGAGTCAAGACGAAGCAAGACCGATGTGATGTCGCTCCAGTGTTGCGTGCCAGCCGGCTGTAAGGAACGAACTTGATGTTTAACTTCTGGTACTGGGATATGAATATTATGGAGAAGGTTGAAGTAGTTTTAGGAAAATATACGGTAACAATCAGGTTTTACACTTCAGTTTAGAATTGCATGTTCGGTGGACTGGGATACTGGAGTTAGAATTGCTTTGTTATGACCACACTTTATAACCGAAGTAAGGAATATGGAGTCGATCGTTTTGCTATAGTTGTCGCGTAGACCTTCATCAGTTTCGAGTGTTTTTATGTATTCTTTGATAAGCGATATGTTCTTTGTTTAAAACTTTTGAAACTATCATGGCTAATAACACAAAAGTCATTTATAACGGGATATTTACTCTAATCATGGTAAATATCCCGTTATAAATGACTTTACGCGTCTTTGTGTTTTGGGTACTATCTGCTTATATTTGAATTGTGAAAATTCCAGTATATATTTTTTTCAGTTCCAGTATAGATAACCCTTCGTCAAGACTTTAGGGAATAATGGCCTAATGAGCGTAAAGTGGGGATAGAAGGCGGTAATGTGCACCATTCGGCCGTTCTCAGCGTCTCGGAAACGCGCTTCAGGGTCCTTAGCCAACCGGCATTCGCTATGAAGCGATTCGATTTTGAAAATTCTTATCGCTCTAGCGATGGCAACCTTCAAATGGATTAAACGTCAAGATTTTGGTAGGCAATGTACGAATATTTTGATTTCACCAAACCGATTGACAACATCGAACGATCACTTCCATCAAATTCCTAGCCAAGTGGCAGTTTTGAGAAGCGACTTCACGTAGTTGTCTATTCTCTTGATGGATACACTAGCGAACGCTAAGACCCTGTAGAAATCGAATCGAAACGGCGATTTCATAAACAGCTGTTGGAATTACGTCAAAATTTTAAGTAGCCTTGCGCTAGCGTGGATGTAGCATTCTAGATCGCACCCTTGTTTCCCTGTGTCCACGAGGGATTAAAAATATACTTAACAACGAAAAAAACAAGATAAAGCTTTAGCATATGATCTGCAAAAATTCACACATTTGGCTTCTAAGGGCGAGAGTCGAAAGAAATTACAATACAAACTAAAACGTCTATTGTCAAAATGCAAAATAGTTTTGAATTTCTGTTATTTACTCCAATATTACCGAGATGATACGAGTGTCGTAAAATATGTATTTTCTCCTAATTATTTATTTCTTCATGATTTTAAGAACTTGTTGAAAATAATTAAATAATATAATTATATAGCTCAAAACCATTGTTATTTTCTTTCTATTGATTTTAATTACACAATAAACACTGCCATAAGTATTTCAAAAGATTGGGTAAACTTCCAAATCGAAACAATTTTTTTGTTATGTATCACGTTTGTTTACAGAAATTCTATCTGAAGTTATAGGTAACAACCTACTTGGCTTGGTACTCCTTTTTATTTGACCCGTCATTTCATGAACGGTGAACGGACGAAATAAGCGAATGATTGAGTTCGATAACTATAGACTACAGACCGTACACCATAAGTTGTCCTGCCTCAGGAATTGGCAGCATTATATTGGCAGCACGATATTGCCAACATTATGAATCTTTTACCCCATTATGTAAACGTGTGTTTATGTTTTAATTTCATATTTGTATATAAATATATAAGTAGTTAGGACTAGGAAAGTTTTAAATTATGAAACAATAAAAATTTTAAATTATTTATTGAAATTGTTCTGACACTAATTATGGTCAAAAGGAACATAAATAAACAACACAAAAAATTCTTATAAATCGAAATCTTCAAGATCCACGACGATTTTCAGCAGAATTGACTTGTTGCAGGCAGCAATAGCTTCGCTTCTTTATATTATGTATTCTACTCGTGGTTTTCTCCGACATGACTGAAAATGACACATAAAATTTGTATTTGTATAATATAAAATTCAAAAATTCAATATTTGTATATATACAAATAAGGGATATCATAACAAGATAAATTAAATAACCTGGATAATTTACTTTTTATTTTATCTTTTTATGTGAGTAAATCTTATGATCCATTCTAAAGGTATCGTGTATAAAGCTGGTATCCCTATTTTACTTACCAGTTGCATTGATGGTGCAACGCGAGATCGCACTAGATTTAATGGATTTAACTGGGCATGGTCTGCCTTTTCTTCCTCACAAAAGGCACGCACCTTCAACACAATCTCTTTTGCACTGCTTTTGCATGAATAATTCGAAAAATATTAATTAACACAAATACGAGCGCAATACTTCAATCAAACTATGACAGTCTAACAACAAAAGATTGACAACCAATTGTGCCAACTTATCGGCATTTAGCGATGCGATCAGACGTATAGACAAGGCGATAGCTACGCAAAGGTTACTTTGTCTACCAATTGAACTTCGCCATCATTTGAGCTATGATGATTGTCGTTGCGATGCGTGATATCGAAGGAATATGTCAAATCCATACATTTTTGTACGTTTCTACCATCGCTTTCGCTAATCAAATGTTACTTTGTCTAGAGCCCGATGAGTCGTTGCGGCGATGTATCTCTGTCGATGAATGCGTTTTCTTTTATAAAGTTATGTTGGAAGTTTCGTTCAATACGGAAGTAAAGTAAGAAAGTAAGGCAGATAGCGTATCTAAATATTGACCGAACCATCATCGTCACAGTTTCTTAGGCTTGTCATGTGTCGTACAGGCTAACTGAACTTCGTTTTTGATGAATAGTCTGGCATGTGTGAAAGCCAAAATAAATTTAAAATACAAATTTAACTTTTATGATACAAACTGCATAGTAATAAATGACATGAATCAGTATTTTTGAATCAGTATTTTGACAGTCATTTCTATTTAAACAAATGCTTACCTTGCTAAAATAGCACACTAGTAACTAAAGTTTGCTCAAGGTACGATGCTATCAACATTCAAGAATCAACCGCATTTCAGATTCTATCTATTGCGACAAACGTCATCCCTGTTTCAAGTCAAGACTATGGTAATAAGGCCTCCCGAATCCCCTACGTCCTATCGCGTACTAAACTTCAGTTGGGATTAAGCCACAAGTTTGCGACTGCGTCGTGCGGAGGAATTAACATTCATGAATGCTAGCCAATACTGGGACGTGGCTAGGGCATGGATAGACTGGCGAAAAGGTGTTAACTTGGGTGTCATCTTGTATTGGTCTGATCAGAAGCACGTTCGTTTAACTTATTATGAATTGTTTTTGTTATATCTTGGTATTAGCTACTTTAAGTAAATCTGGTAATTATGGTTCGGGTCTAGTCTAAGCGGGTCGAGTGGGCGCGGACTCAGTAAAACAAGAAAAAGGAGGGGGTTTTTGTGCAATTTTCAATAATCTATTTAAATGGATAGGTCGTTAAAGAATCCAGGAATCAGAATATTGAATACTGTATTTGAGGAGGTTTCGAAAACAGCTTTTAAGCCGTTGTGGCCGCTGCAAATTCGTTTAACATTCAACAAAGCATTCAAAAAGCTTGCCTTTTGTGGTTCTTGTAAACACTTATCTAGTATAGAGAAGTGGAAAAAATAAGCAATTTTATCAATAGTAGAGTAGTTTTATAAACTTTTCAAATTAATGGCGACAGACAGAAGGATAAGGACACTCCCAAAGGATGCATCGAAGTTAACGTTATCTTTGGCTATATCGTACCCTCATAGTAACTATCTACCCAGCTTATTTACGGCACCAAAGGGATAGAAATGGCGAATAATCCACTAAGTAACTGTTCCGAAATGACCACTACTAGTTATACATTGATCAGATAAGGCGATCGTGTTAATGGTCACGTAGTAACTATAAGTGTTGTATTTTCTGTAAATTGTCTGTTTCTGTTTATGAACCTCTTTTATTTGAATTTTTAAATTTCCTAGATTCATCTTTTACTTTGGCTTATGGGGTAATTTAAATACTCAATCGCCATTTGGTTAATTGCCACACATTTTATTACAGTTCGTTAGGCGATAATCTCAATTGAGGGTTTGTGGCGTTAGAACGATGCTGAACGATCCAGTTTGTCTCTCGTCAAAGGCTATTTGATCTTACTTTCTCATGATTTCGATGCGTCTTCTCCAAAGTTTTTCATGATTTCTTCATCTCGTGTGTCCGCGCCTTATCCAATGCTTCGTTAAAATGCGCCCCGAGCCCACCCGACGAGTTATTCGGCAGTTTCTGCCACTTTTTCAACAAATTCCTCGTTAAAGTAACCCGGAGACACGAACTGGGTCGAAGAAGACGGTACTTTAGACTTTGTTAAGAAGTTACTGTGAATGAAGAATATTGGAGCAACTCTTTCATAAAGTTTGTTAGGATTTTTTTATTCTCAGATGTATACGAAACAATTTTCCTATGTTGTCTAATGTTCCAAGGTATTTATTTTAGAGATCCCTGGACTTTCACAGCATATACGCATCATTTCTTAAGACATGGGGTGTGGGATGTCCTCCGAACCGAATTTCGGCACAACAGCGGCGGTCGGCGTTGCTAGTATCAATGGAGACAGAGATGTGCGCAGTAAATACTTTCTGTCCTCGACCTCTGTCGCCCGGAGGGAGAATGTCTGCCTGCAACGCAGGAGGTTGCGGGTTCGATTCCCGCCTTAGGACAAATGTTTGTACGATCTGCAGATAAATTCTTCCGGATGTTCTGGTCGTTTTCTATGTATAGCTAAATATATAAATCTATGTATTATACTATACTAAGTAGGTATTTCAATGATCTAGTACCCATTGCACACGCTCTGCATAGCTTGAGGCTAGATGGTGCGGTGTGGATAATCCGGCATTATATGTATATAATAATTTATTTATCCATCAATTATAAATGCACAAGAGACATGACACTAGAAATTTTAAGAAATGTGGAAGATTATTATCTGTTATAATAACACAATATATGTATTCTCTTGTTTAGTTTAGTACCTAAGTTTGCTCATTAAAACGCAATTTAATTTGTAACAAAACGTTTCCTGGATCTAATCCGCTCTTGTCCCTTTTACATCATAGTTTCGAACATTTGTGAAAAAGCAAGGGAGAAAAATTGCATACGACCGAAATTCCTCCCCCAGCGGAGTCCAACATATCAATCACTGTGAAATTGAATCACGTATCGTGTGTGTGAGCCTTTATTCACCATTGCGATCCAAACGCGTTACACAGATACAGCAAGACAGCGGGGTGGAATCGGACAAAACCGTGTTAAGAACCGGTTCTTACGTCACACGGTTTGGGCAAGGAATCTCCTATGTCATAGAGAATAAGGCCCCAGGCGAGCTCGACTTAGAGACCTTTGAAAAATGGTTCGTCGCAGGTTTCTGAGGCGCACTATTTTGAGATCGTTTCTATATTCGATCACGACACTGAATAAAGATCAAGCGAAAACTTGCACCAAATGGATTCCTTTCAACCTAAGATTTGTCTTCCCAATAGGTATTTTGTTCCGTTCGACCCAAAAAAATTCATTTCAGATCTTTTTATATTAAACACAGATACTCTGCAAAACCCGGAAAAAATATTATTATAATATGTACAATACGATGATGTACACACATTTATCATATTTGTATTATTATAGTAATGATTCTTCAACTCTTATTTTTATTTAACGATTAATCGGTACGCTCCGGTTACGCACGTGTATTTAACAAATAATATATTTCAAAAGTTATTTGTACACACAACGCACCATTATATACGTCATACGTTTCATACAGAACCTAAACTTTTTCGAAAGCATTCTATAGATATGTTCATCAGGGATAATTTAGAATTCACACCATTAGGTGAAATAATTTTTCAAATTGGTCCAGTGGTTTTGGTGCCTATTCAATTTTAACAAACAAACAAATTATCAAATTTTTCCTCATTATTATTTTAGTATATATAAAAGCGACCTTAAAAATGCTGTTTCTGGTAAGTAGTAGGTAGTAGATAGCAGGCACGATTTTTAAATGAATCGTGCCTGCTTTTTACTCCTGCTTTGTCACACAATGTCAGACATAATCGAGTAGGAACCAATTGCGTTTTAGTTCCTATTGGTTGCGATGTGACCAATGGATTAACTAATCTCTAATGACCAAATAGCAGAACTGCCCAAAATTCAATATAGCAAATCGGACTAATAGCAGGCAGGTGGTGTCCGATAGCAATACATCGGAACAAATAGACGGACGTGATCGGAAAACTGATGTTGACCCACATTGTTTATGGGAGCCGTTGTTTTCGAGGTACCTAATCTTATGATTGTAATTGCATTGTCTTTTTGACTGAGCTCTTTCAAAGATTTTGTTTTTTTGTATACTCACACGGTAAAATATTTATTTTACAGATTTTTGCTATATTTACTGGTAGTACAACAAGTCGAAATAATAAGAAGTCGTTTTACAAATTTTTCAATAATATCACATTATCAATTAGATTATCGACACGAAAATTACATTATAATAATTATTATTATGTCAGATCAATGAGTGGTTTTTACCTTTGCTCCTCTTAGCGATAGTCGTATTATTTTCATGTCAGTTTATAGAGGTGTTACTTTGAATATGTGACAGTGATAGTTTTAGGGTGAATGTGATAATACAATGAGTGCCTTTAACTGACGTAAGACATTTTATTTTTAGATTTCTTTATCAAATCATTTCAACACACATCGTAATATTTGCGATACAGATAACAATAATTTGATGAACATGGGGCTAGAGGACGACATCTGCGTGTTGGGTCTTGAAAGTGTTCGTTTAGGGCCAAAAAATTTACTTGCTTATGAACTAGGTACCTAGTTTAATACCAACTTGCGTTTGAAAGTCTAGTGAGGTCTAGACCTTTGTTTCTAGAACAGCGATGAAGTTCTAATGACATTCGATAATTCCGTCTTGCCTATCGATTGCGATGAGCTGAAACTCTGGCCCTGGCTTTCGGATACGAATACCAATTGCGGATATTGCGAGCCCTGTTTTGTAGGGTTGCCTGTAAGGCAGTAATAAACGTATATAGCACTATAAGTATTAAACTTGTATCGACTACGAGGAAGTACCGGTACAGTTTTGATTTTATCTATTTCCATACTATAAATATGTAAAGTTATAAACATTTTACAGTACCTAACATAAATTTCTAGACTTCTAAAAAATCTATACACAAAACACAACCCTTATAAGAACTGACGACTCAATTGTATGATGTCCTCTAAGGCACATCTGCGAAATATTGCAGGCAGATACTAAGTAACTACGTAAGCAACAAGCTGAAGACAGGGCGCTATGGCCAAGGCCAGCACTGAACTTACAATGGGCTGTTGTTGTATGTTGCATGTCATCATCATCATACAACATGATCATGACGATAATAATGAAGGCACATGACATGACGTACTCCATCCATATGCATCTAGATAGATGCATATGGATGGAGTACGCAGATGCGCGGCGTCTTCTTCTGAGTTTCACCGCAGAGCCTAGGCAGTAAAAGCGTTAACGAATCGCAGAAGCTAGATTCTGATAGCTAGTGTGGTCTAGTAATCTTGGTGAAGGGCCAAGAGACAGCCCTACCGATGCGGCCCAGCGGACCGAACGCGCCGAACGAAAATCTCTTCTTATTCGGACCGCAGCGATTAGACGAGCAATTGTTCGATAATTTGAGTTTATCCGTAACTCTGTAACAATTTACGGATGTTTAGGCAACACTGATTTGATAACTGAGTTCAGAATAACTCCGAACTTCTGAAAGTTTGAGTTGTTTCGGTTTGAATGTTAGGAGTTGAATTTTTATGTTTTGGAAGTTCCGAGACCGTCTGTATAGTTCAACCTCGTATTTTTTCATACATTATGTACTCTGAATGTCACCTTGTCGTAACAATTACTTTGTTTGGTATCTACAGTACCTATTTTTATTAAAATACAAAAAACCTAGAAGTCATAGACTTCTCTTGGTTACATTGTTATCGCATTCCTCTCTTCTAGAAATAGTAATTTGTATTTTTGTAAAAACACCTCCAATCTATAGAAAAAAACCTAGCGATGTAATTATTATTACCTGTCAAAATCTAATCAAGTTTAAAAATTTGCAAAATTTGCTTGCTTTTTGCGATTCTAATCATTATGTGTTCTTGCAAAGACATAACTGATTCGATTATGGCCCAGAAACTCACTTGAATGTGAAAATGTGAAAATAAACAAAGTTTTTAATATAAAGTTACTATTCCTTCCAAGGGCTAATAAAGATTGCATACCGTATTCGTATACAGATCCAGAAATGTCGTTATACCTATGTTTTCGAATTTCAAAAATAAATTAATATTAAGTAATATATTATTAATGAAGGAAACTTTGCTGGTTTTAGTGTTATTTTGTAGTTTATGATTAAGTTTATAATAACTGTTTGTTTCCCAAATAAAATAGAAAAGTAGAGATAGAACGAAACATAGGACGCTTGAAATAAAGAGCTCACCATAAAGTTTGATACTACACACACAGTAGATAAAAATAAGGATGAACATGAAAATAAACACGTGTTTTGAATCGACTACAAACCCCAAAATAATTTTATGGACTATGACACGAGGGCTATTGGTTATTTTAATACCCATTATGTGCATGGGCTGCTGTGTCATAATAATATTTGGTAGAGCTTTAGAACTCAGCTGGCTCACTTCACTAATCGAAAATAACAGTAATCCCGCGAATCGATAAAAAATTATGAATTGCATTACATAATATTATGAATCTAGAAAAAATATTTCTTATGCATACTCGTACTACTTAGCTCTATGAATAAATGAATGGTTACATTATTGTAACACAAAACGTAATACAAAAAAAAATATATATATTGGGATGTAGATAAATACTTATAAAAGGCAGCCCTAAATCCTAAGCACCTTTGATGACACAAGGATTTGACGATATCTTCTGATAAATTTCGGGATCTTTCGGATGCATGTATAAATATAGATTAATAGATAAGTACTTTCTGGAATAAGCTTGAATTCTTCTTTATTAAAATTGGTTCAACACGCAAATGGCATCGTAAGAACAATAATTTGATAGCGCTATTTGGAGTGAGCTACGTGGCTACGTGTCATCTACGAACCTAAAAATATTCGTAATATAATTTGTATCCACTTAATTTTGCTTTATTGGTGACTGAAATGGAATAACTAGGAGCAAATATTACCAATTACTGATTATGGGTATTTTAAAGTAGGCAATTACTTTATTTGAGATTAGAAATTACCACAAATAGATTACTAAATTTGGTATATTAATATAAAGAAAATTAAATAACCAAATAAGAACTAGTATTTATAATTGAGCTAACTACTGACTGTTGTAAACAAATTACAGCTCAACTATTATCTATACCAGTTGGAAGTGTATAAATTTTCACGGTGAATAACTTTAAACCATCGGGGCGAGGGCAGGAAGGTGCCTCGGGTAACTTGGATTATAAAATTTATTTATTTGGTTATGTATATTAGAAATAATCTTAGATATTTTTTTAGATATTATGAATATGTTATTGAGTTCTACTCCTTTAAGTGAAGCTTGTTAAAAATAAAACATCTATTTCAGCTGCCGCGAATATTTGACCTACTTGCTGAAAAATGTGCAAAACTCCAAAAATATTTGCATGTCACGGAAATCATTCCATCATACAAAATTACATACAGAATATTTTTTTGGGTTCCAAATTCAGCACGTGCGACATGTCTCCGAGCCCAGTGTGATGTGAATATGAATGAGACAGTGGCTGCGAGTTCATTTCAGGCCCATGAAAAGATAATTTTTAACTACCTTTCAGTGTATAGTGAGCTTTATTGTTTTAATTTATTATTTTAGCTTCCGCATCGGGATTTTTTGATTAAAATAAATAATGAGAGATATGAGATAATTTGAATATATAATGTCGAACAGATAATTTAATTTTTTCGTGGCCAAAGTACATAACTGCCGGATTCCTAGATAAAATCATTTTAGCTTACTCCCCACATAAACTACTCCTGTGGCTCATCGAACTAACTAGACCTTGGCTTTTGTACGAGACTTCCCCAGACATTGACCCTGTCTCTTACTACTATAGTCAAATTCATAGAGATCAGCTCTTGTTTCGTCAATCCTACCATACCCGAGGCACCTTACTAACCCTTGCCCCAAAGGTTCAAAGTATTTCATTATGAAAATTTTACATACCTTTCCATCTAGTCTAGAAAAACCCCTACCACACGTGCCATTCAAACTCGCATTTTTCTAGAACTTTTTCACAAGTGCTCGCTAAATCATCCACCGGCACCGCATAATTCAACCAGGCCGATAATCGCCTCATAACTTACACTAGTGCACCTCCGTTATTATAAAACCGCTGCAATATGGTGATCAGTAAAATAGAAATTTATTTGGCTGAGATTTGTAATTTATGGATATCGATCCGTCGCGTTTGTACAAATGGCAGTTAGAACTACATATTAGGTTCTCTGAATCAATAACACCTTCTGATTTGTTTTACGTCGTTCAAATTAGGCACACAAAGTAGACATTTTGTAGTTTTTTTTTTAATTTACCTGCAGTAGAATACAAAATAATTTAATTTAGCTATAATAAACATAAATAATAATCTACGAATGAACGATGAGGCTGCTAATGTTATAAACTCTAAGAAATACATAAAGATGGAGCTCACACTGCAGCATTCAAGCCTTCTTTCCCTCCTTCCCTACATTCTCTCTGTAATGAAATAGGAGATACTATACAAAATTACGTGAAAAGTGAATTTATTTATAAAATGCAACATAGCAGACGTGCAGGGTGATGCGACGCAACAAAACACATTACGTGGCTCCCAGAGGCATCGACGTCTGAACTTGAAACGGGTAGTTTCAAATTTATTTTTAAAACTTATTAAACTTGGTGGCAAGTGTTGGTATTGGAAAGATATTTATCACGTTTCCTTGTTATGAAACTCAGGAATGAATAAAGGAAAGTTTGGGATTTTTTTCCCATTCGGAGTTTTTTTTTGAAACCCTGAATTTTAAGTAACATTGTAATCAAGCTTTCGGTAGCTCAATTGATACTATAACAGTTGTAAACATCAGTTCGCAAGACGCTGGCTGCTTAGCCTCGCTGTATGGCGCTGATGCGCTGCGCCAGAACTAAACACTAATATTTTTTAATTTGTATTTCACTATAATCCAGATAAAAAGGCCGTATAATTTCAATTCATTTCAATTCTTGCATTGAAAGCAATTATACGAATGCAATTTGTGCTATGAATCTACAATGAGGTTGCGGACAATCTAACTGGCTATTTACGAGTCAATTTAAACTTTTTATGAGACGAAAGAGCTCCTTGAATTTTAAACAAGTAGGCACTTTTCTCCATTGTTTTGTAAAAGACTTATATTTTGCAAGTATTCGGGCGAGAACATATTTAGTTTTTTTTAGTCAGTAAAAGTTTTCTGTAGGCGTTACCCAGAATCAAGCAGTGTATTTTATATTGTGGTACTTAGTTTACGGTATGTTTTTAGGTAGCCTCAGAACGTGATCTATTCTGCAGTGGGTTGGCTCATGATGATATTTTGCTATTTTTGAACAAGAAGTATCTAACACCACAAAACAATTTTTATTCATAATAAATATACGAGGCGTTACTGATATTCAAAAGAATATAAACCAACCATTGCTTTCAAGTTTTCAGACGCGTTAATCAAACTAAAGAGGAGCGTCAGCAAAACAGAACTTGAGAACGAAAATAAACGCCGAGACGAAAAAATAAACACAGAACTGACTTCAAAAACGAGGAGGTTATCAATATGCTACGGACCAACCGTGTGTGATCTTTCGGTGCAGCCCATTGTATCGATTTTACATCCGGGACGAAAATGGATGGATATTACTAATTGACGAGTTTTCGAAGTATTCTCACACGAATTGATATTGATGTGCACGGTAAGTAATTGATTAGGAAAATAATAAGGTTTTCTGTTATATGTATTATTGGCTCGTTTTTGAGAGGAATCTCACTCTCAGTGCTAAAATATTTATCAAGAACTGAGTATTGATTTTGGTTAATTTTCGGCGGCAAACAAAAGTCTTGGATTAATAGCTACTTATCGGCTTATCTAAATTAAAGTATTCCTATTTCTCAGTCTGTCTTCTTCCATTGATATAAGTTACTTAGCAATTGTTTTAGCTAACCGTTATGAGTAAGGCAGGCTGTCTTTAAAATGTCAAATAAAAAACACTAACTTGTTGAAGAAGCAAGAATATAATAGATAAATTGAAGAAATATACCTAAAAAATTAAACATACATAGAAAACCAGACACTATAATATTTATTACCCTAGGAATGAATAAATAGAATGGTTTATTCATCAACTTAAATTAAATTTAAAATTAGATTTATGTGAAATCTTTTATGCATTTACTAAGATACTGTAATAATGAGCATTTTTTAAGTAAACATCTAATCAGTCCCGGTAAGGAGATGATGGTGAAAAGTTTAAAGACTCATCACTGATTTTCAGTCCCAACTGGAAAACAAGACGATGTTTGATAAATAGTCTAGCATAGTTCACTATTTCCTTGATACTCATTGCCTTGACTCCAAATGGATCGAGCTACCTATTGTTTTTGAATGTTTTAGCCATTGCTGTTCCGGTCAGCAAACCGGTGATTGCAATAGTGGAAACAATGGTACGGCCGTTGACCAAACATTCAATGTTCGCTGTATCTGCATTGGGATGGGTTTTGTTTTTACGATTGTGCAGTGCAGTTTGTTATATTTTATTTGCTTTTTATTTTATTGTAACCGGAAATCCCATTTCTGTTGACCAGGAACTATCATTTAAATTTTTACCTCGTCGGTCAAAATATTGTGGCAGCTGCAAAAAAAACTAAATGTGGATTTGACCTTTGATTTCTTTTTCGTCAGGCTACTTAAAGCTGATGGCAGATTGTAGAAAATACTGGTATTTTTTGACATCATCCGGAGTCTTCTTTTTACGCAATGAATCTGATTTTTGTTTTGCCTATCTAAACTTAGATTTAGATAGGCAAAACAAAAATTGTATTAGACACATAAGTTTTATATGAATGTACTAGTGGTTTCTTTTTCACTTCTTCCACTAGTGGACAAAAAAATTGAAGTGAAGAGAAATCAATAACAATTTATTTCTTATTTTATTAATTATCTGTTTGAAATTTGACTTGTCTAAGTGCTTATTTTGTAAGCCTAAAGAAATAAAGTTATTGAATCTGAATCTGAATTAGCTAAAAATAAAAATAAATTATTCAGGACATATTACATGAAAGATCTTAAATACATTTATAAACGATGACACTACCACAGCTTTACAAACTGTGTAGCTTACGGCGAATTTTGTACCGTTCTTAAGGAAACTTTGCTGTCGTGAAAACTCACGCACCACACTTACCCGCTTCCCGCTCTAGCTTTTATCACCAAAACCGCACCCTAATAAATAAACGTCAATAGACTGGCATGCGTCCAGCAAGAGATAACCGTAATCCCGTAGATAATGCTACCACAATTACCCATGGTTAGGTAATGTATAGGTACTTACCTAAAATTAATACTAAAATACATCACCACCATCATTATAAAGCTGCTGGCATCTGCGATACAATTAGAGTTCTAGACATGTAGGTAAAGATATTAGTAACGTGCTGCATCAATTCAAAACTGTGATGTGTTTTAAGTATGGAAAACTAGCCTTTTCATATTGTGGCCGCAATTAAACTAAACTAGCCTGCTAAACTAAGTATCACACTTTTAAAATTTAATAATTTTAAACAAAAGATTACAAAAAAGGATTGTAGACAATTGTCTACAATCCTTTTTTGTAATCTTTTGTTTATATATATATAAAAAATTTTTTATATATAAAATTTTATCAGCTTTCTTTGAAACTCTACATGAGTGACATTACTAACATAAACAATGAAAAAAACCAGAAAATAGCCATTTTCAGCTTAGTCTTTAAAGACGCAATTATGCAATGAATTTTTTTTATGTATTTTTCACATGTTATGCCTGCCAGTGTAGGTAAGGTTTGTGATCTTGTACCTTACCTTTAGTTAAAGGTAGATTTACAAGAAGACAGAAAATTTAGGATCATACAAGAAGAAAGAGAAGAGGACCTAAAGAATGGACTTACCTTGGCAGTTCTCTTGCAGGGCTGGACTGCGTCTCCTGGTGACTAAAAGAAGCCATTTTGTCTTTCACTGATCAGTTCTAGCACTCATTGTTTATGGATTTCACGGTCACATAAGTACCAGTCTCTTTTTCAAATGAACAGATTCTGAAAGTGGAAAGATTTACTTTTTTACTAATAGCACTATGTCACTAGTAGGAAAAAAGGTTTTAAAGATATTTTCATTTATAGTTTCTAAATAAAAACATAGCATAGATATACGCATATCAAATGTTAAAATTCCCGGTCTTCCTTTCTTTTCTGATACTATGTTCTTTGGAAAAAAATATCCGTAAAAAAATATCCTTTGGATCGGTATTATAATGCTACGAGGTAATTATTTTTCTCGTGTAGCTGGTTCGATTCCCGGTTCAACCATGAAACTATTTAGAAATCTATGAATGCTGTTTAAATTGGTTTTTAAATTAAAATAATGTCTTCTTTCAGTAAAATGTTCCATCCACAATATTTAAGGCACTTTCCCTACATAAGTGGCATAGTCCTGTATAGCTATTGATATACCTTGATGTAAGACGACGAAAAACTTATATGTAAGAGTCCTCATTCCTACTCTAATTATCTAAGAGAAAAAAAAATATATGAAATATAGGGAGACATAAAATGTTAATTCTAGCAAAAATATTCTTTTCCAAGCACGAATATTAGTTAACGTCTAAAGTTGTGAAGTTCAATAGATTGTATGTTTCAGATAAAAATGCAAAGTCGTCAAAGTTTTACGGGAAGTTTAAAACAACTGCGGCAAACTGTTTTTGTATGTATTCGCCTCCGCAGTTCTGAAGATGGTGTTTGAACTTTTAGAATTTTACTATTTATTGGAAACTAGCTTTTGCTAGTGACTTCGTCCGCGTAGAAGTCGAAATCTTGTCCCTGTACCCGCGGGAACATGACGTTTCTCCCGGTCTAGACAACATCTTTGCCAAATTTTGTCAAAATCGGTTAAGTAGTTTAAGCGTGAAAGTCTAAGTGCTTATTGTAAGCCTAAAGAAATAAAATTATTGTGAGGCATTTATAATATTATAAGTAAGAATTTATTCGGTGATTATTAAGGAAGTTTTGTATCTCACGGGCTTATAGTAACTTAGATTTTTCTATAAACTTTGTATTCTTCCTATACCTAAGTTGTATTTCTCATATTTTTATACTTCTCTAGTACCCAATAATTACTCTTACACTTATAAATTAAGATGTTATTTTTCCACAAACCTATCTGATAGTCACGCGGCTGACTCGTTAATAACACTCCCTTACAAACCTAACCTCTGTAGTTTAATAAGTGTTATTAATACAAATAAACTATAAAACTGTATTTAAAATTAGAAAATAAATAAAAAAACAAATAATTTTAATAAAATTTGATTAAAGAAAAACCAATCACTAGATACTTTGGATATATTGGATTGATTTGTTATAGAATCTATGATTTTGAGATTACCCGTTAAACTAACACTGACTGCATAGCTTAATTGTTTAAATTGTAAATACTTGTCCTATTTTTGGTTATTTCATTTTAATTTTCTTGGTTAATAAAACCGATGTAATAAGGATTTATTTTTGTAACAAACGCAAGTGTTTTATGATTTAATAAATAAATGAACATATCACGGCATTTTTATAGAGTTCACAGCTTGATATTATGAACCTTCACTCAAAGGCGCCATAATCAAACCGTCATAAATGCTCCGGAACGGGCTGCGATTCAATATGGGTGCCGTATTATTAGCATTACAAAGTAATAAACAAATACCTATCCATTAGCAATAAAGTTAAGGCTGCACACTGCGCGGCTTGGTGAGCTATAAACTTGAAGCAGTGGTCGAGAGACAAGCTTAGCGATAAGCGGAGCGATGTAAGGTAGGAATCGTGTAGTCTGTAACTGAATATAATAAAAGAATGTACCAGCTATTGAAGCATATTGCTTATTATTAATAAACAACATTAAAATTTAATTAGCATGTATTTTAAAAAGTACAATCAATTAAAAAAGTATTTATTGCCAAAAAAAAATTGTGTTACAAAATATTGTAGTTGACATTACAGTTCGCTACTCCAAAAAATTGTATTTCAAAATATTTCGGTTGACATTAAAGTTCTGCTATACGCAGTTAACCGCTCCGTTAACACTTTAGAACGTAACTCGTTAAACTGAGGGATCGACTGGGGATTTATTTGACAGCGTATGATCGCAATCAAATCCGAAGATTTGGACTGGTTTAACGAGGCGAGCAGTGTAAGTGATCCTTATGTTGTTTTGAGTTTGAATATTATTGTTTAGGCAGGTACAAGACTGCTTTTTAAAATAGGTATGCATTACAAAAATTATACATGCCATTGAAAATTATTATGGTTAGTTAACTTAGACTTTTTGTAAGTTTGCTATATTAAATCTATGCAAATAAAGTATTATTTCCGAATTATTAGTTTTTTTTTATTTCTTTTCCATTTTCAGGGTTACATAGTAGACAAACCATTATAGTTTCGCCTTATCCGTCTGTCTGTTTTTCAATTAACAATATCATTCAGTCTACAGCAAGTTCTCGTGAGGGTGATGGGTAGATGCGAGCGTGGATCGTCTGAGTGTTCACAATTCAGTAAATCATAATTATAAATCCAAAAGCCATGTCACCCTTTCAGGCTAGTTTACAGTAACCCGTTCAGTGCCGTCAGAAAAGCGCTAAATGAACACTGTTTCGTGAAGACATTCAAAATTTATGGCGCGCGTTTCGCTTCGTGCTTTTATTGTCGGCGTCACTGGTCTGTGCAATTATTAAAATGGCTACTTGTCTTGCTGTATGAATTTTTAAAGGTGTTATTTATGACTGAAAGTTTTTTTGTAGAAATGTTTGCTGTACTTTTCCTATTTTGTAAGGAGTTTTGTTTCTACTCTGTCGGTTCTCATTTCTAGGCGAGTTTATATTCAAAAAGTTACAATAGTACAAACGAAGCAAGACTGTTGATCAGAGCAGAGATAATAAAATTTAATTATTGTTTGTTAAAATTACTATCGATACTGATATAATTATTTTACTTTTCAATGATAGCTATTTTAATATTTTTATTTTACAGAATGGCTCAATATTTTACACACAAGCGATGCTCTAACACGAAGATTTATTATGAAAGCATTGCTGCTCCCTCAAATCCTGTTTTGGATGTTGGTGAAACCATACATGTGGTAAAAAGTTAACACCTGACTTATAATTTGTTAGTTTTTACCAGAAGCAAGACAAAATGCAGAGTCCTTATCCTAAATTCAGCAGCGCAGTCCACAAATTCACTGATAGTCAATTATTTATGGAGAATGCGATACAGATGTAGAAAAGAAAAAGAACTTAACTGACTCTAACTGCACAAACTGGAAATAATATAAATTTCCTTCAAACCTTCCATCAATCTCCAATTGATACGTTCACTGTTCGACTAAGTTAGGGTTGATCACGACATCAAGCAGAATATTTAGAAATTCATCAGGCTAATCACCAGTGCGACCCTTTTACATCAACGTCCGAACGGTGAGCGGGCACAATTATCAGAGCCGGGCTTTGCGAGACATCCGGAGTGACCCTAGGAGCTGTACTGAGTAGCTGGATCGGCATGACTTTTACTTACTGTAAATAAAAGAAAGAAAGAAAGAAAATCGTTTATTTTGGCACACACAAGAAAATATATACAAAAATATGCAGAAAGCTGTAACAAATTTTGTTTATAACAAAATCTACTAATTTTTGTAGTTTGACGAAATCATAATGAATGTTTAATATGAATTTAGTTTGTGCTAGGAGATCTACCTCTATACTAGATTATGCGGATATCTACACTTGAAACGAGATTGTTGTATCGAAACTTCAAACGAAGTTACGTTTTTAGGGTTTTGCCATCGGTTGCAAAACCCTTATGAAATCGCTTTGGGTCTGTTTTGTGTTTTGAATCCTTAATATCTCAGAAACTACTGCAGCTATTGACTTGAAATTTGAAATAATAATACATTTTGTGCGCCCGCACATATTTATAGAAAAATAAATGAAAATAAATAAAAAATCAAAATGAAGATTTTCCATACAAATTTTGAAATCGAAATTTTAAATGGAACGTACAAAGTCAAAAGTGGAGTCAAATGAAAGGTACACGTTTGTAGATTTCAAAATAGTTTTTGAAATTTTGGTAGATTTTATACTTTTTAAAATATTTTGAAAAAGGTCAAAAAAATGACCGTTCCCCCCCCTTTATCTCCGAAGATTGCAGAGCGATCGACGTGATATGTAGCAAGTGTTTGTAGATATGGATCTATATTTTACAGGAAAAATATAGAGAAGTCTGTAAAAATAATGGTTTTTGAAATATGGCCAAAAACGGGCGGGAAATATTTCTGAAGGGCTGACTACCCCACCGAGTTGGGTATCAAATGAAAGGTATTGGTTTGTACATTCCAATACAGTTTTTGAAATTTCGATAAGTTTTACAGTTTTCGAAATATTTTGAAAAAGGTCGAAAAATTGACCGGTACCCCCCCTCTATCTCCGAAGATTGCAGAGCGATCGATGTGATATGTACCAAGTGTTTGTAGATATGGATCTATATTTTACAGGAAAAATATAGAGAAGTCTGTAAAAATAATACTTTTTGAAATAAGGTCAAAAAAGGGCGGGAAAATTTTCTAAAGGGGTGACTATCTCACCGAGTTGGGTATCAAATGAAAGGTATTGGTTTGTACATTCCAATACAGTTTTTGAAATTTAGATAAGTTTTATACATTTCAAATTATTTTGAAAAAGGTCGAAAAATTGACCATTCCCCCCCCCCCCCCCTATCTCCGAAGATTGCAGAGTGATTGATGTAAAATGTACTAAGCGTTTGTAGATATAGATCTATATTTTACAGGAAAAATATAGAGAAGTCTGTAAATATAATACTTTTTGAAATATGGTCAAAAAACTAATTTTCATACAATGGGGGCTATTTCATTGAGAGTAATATCAAATCAAAGGTATGGATTTCGACAACTCAAAACAGGTTTTGAAAATCGTCTAAGTTTCATACTTAGTGAAATAGGTTGAAAAAAGCCGAAAAAAATTGTAGGTACCAACCCACTTACCTACCCACTAATCTCTGTAGTAACTGTAATAGGAGTTCCACAGCGCACCAAAACTGTTGTTCTCAAAATTTTTGAGAAGAGATAGGTATGTACCTATCCTAGATAATCCACATAGTATCATTTACCCATGTTATTGGTATTACTACGATAGCTGTTATAGTTAATAAAGTATAAGTATCACTTTAGATGATTTATTTTTGTGTACTGAAAAGGACTAGAACACCCGAACAAATAATCTGAAGATCCTACAAATATTAGTCCCGAGGCAGGAATCAAACCTCAACCTCCTGCGTTGTAAGCCCACCGCGCCAAGAGGTTGTCATATACGTACGTACCCTACCTAAACGACAAAAGTTCAAAACCCTCGGCGCGCGAGTTACACTCGCACTTGTCGTACTTGTTTAATTACTGCGTTGTAAGGCCTTTATTGTTGTGGTAGGTACTTTTGGGAGCCTGCAAATATCGGAAAAGATTAGAAGTTTTTTTATGGCCGAACAAACAACGAGAACTGAGCTTAATTTCGTTTAGGGTAAAATCAACTGTGTCGTTGTGTTCTTTTAATAAACAACTGACATTAAAAACAGAAAAACCAAAAGATAGAATAAAACTTTAAAAAACTAAGTATGTTCTCTAATCTTCTGTTCTTAAATAAAAAACTGACATTAAAATCACAAAAATTAAAGATTGACTTAAAACAGGACTGTTTCTCAAAAGGAATAAGGCAGATTGACCAATCTGAAGTGACCCTTATCCAGAATGACCCTGCTTATCATGCCAGGCGTCCCTTAAGAAGGGAGTTTAATTAAATTATGAATTAAATACGACCGTCTTCCTCATTTAGATTTCCAGTTTCCAAATTAGAGCGGTATTGGTTCTTGGAATTTAATAATAACCGTCTTTGATAACTGTTTCCGTTATTTCTTTGTAGGTATGTTCCAGTAAAGAATGCCTACATACCTCTATATTTCCTATAGGTAGATACTATAATATTAAATAGCGGAAAGATTTGATTGTTTGTTTTTTGATTTGAATATGCTACGAAACTATTGGTTCGATTTAAAAAAATCTTTCACCAATTGAATCCTACATCATCCTTGATGTACAAAGATAGACAGATAACGGTTTTTGATAGAAAATGTGACATTTTTATGTCATGTAGTCTTAAATCCTAAAGAAGGTTTATCTAGCGACCAGAGTTCTCTAAAAATAACGATTTAAAAACGCATGACAATTACGCTACAGGCACAGATTGAGATTCAGATTTAATAACTTTATTTATTAAGGCTTACAAAATAAGCACTTAGACAAGCTATTGAACATTTCCAAAACAGTTAGGGATCCGTATGAGAACTTTAATAATGTAACCCAACGTGGTATGTGTGTAAAAATTCATAATATTTGAATTATTGTATAATTTACGTACGTTTATTATAAAGTTGTATTAACTGATCAAGCGATTTTAATTTCACGGCTAGATAACTGCAGCAACTTTAACTTTTTTTAAAAGTGACGGTGTTTTCACTGCGCCTCAGCAGCGTTCCATTCGTAAGTTGAACTTTACTAGTTTTAAGCCCACCTCGAATCGTAAAATTAGACAACGCTTAACATCCCCTGTACCGACAAAAACAATACACCGAAACTGAACCACTTTGAAGCATATGCAAATTCACTTATCAAAACAAGTGCAAAAACATCGAGCGCGCAATAAAGCAGAATACACACGAGCTGGTAATTTAAACAAGCGTGTAGAACACCACTGGGGCCAGTACGGGCCGTTTTATTATTATTACACTTTATAAAACGGGCCTTCGGTTTTATGGATTATAAATTTCATTAGCGCGTGCTGTCCGAACAACGTTTATTGCGGCTGACGAGAACTTTAGTGATATTGCTCGTAATGAAAGGTGGGTCTGAGGGTGAAATATTGCAAAGCAGCAAAACGTAAAAACGTTTTTCTGAATATCGAAATATCCCCTGTTGATAGCTTTGCCCAATTGGGGCTAGATGATGCTTGTGAATTTAAAAAGTATTATAAGATATTGTATTTATTTACTGACAGTTTTGATTGATGGTTTAACCATATTGTTCTTTCACCTATCTTTGCTACGTGTATGTTAATTAATTATAATTATTTATTTTATTCATTTATTTATATATAATGCAGTTACTTGTTGTTAGTAGCTGCAGTTAGCTCAACTGTTGTAATCGTTCTGATTTTTTGCTATTCTATAATTATCTTAAAGCTTTAGTTGCACTCAAATATTATCATAATTGGATAGCTCTATTAAATTCAGACGCTTCATTGTTTTAAATTACTCAAAAGTTTGTACAACAGGTGCGCTAAACTATAACGCGGTGTGTATCAAAACATTAACTAATTTATATCCTGGGTGGTATTGCCTCTATTTACTGAGTAATTCTGTGGATATCATTAATTAAACACGCTCTTTGTTTAGATAACCGCTAACCAAAATACCAACAAATGGGGAAACAAAATGAAAACATCCGATAAAATTAGGAACTATTCATAAAATCAACCTAAAAATAATATGTAGGTTAATACCGATACCAAATACAATAACTGTGTACCTCTTACAGATGTATCCCAAAAAATTTCGGCTCAGGTGGAACAATCTAATAAATAATGGTGGACAATCCACACAGCAACACCTAACCCCAAGCTAAGTAATGCTTGTGTTATGGGTCTAGTACCCACCTATGACTGATATATATTTTTTATTATAAATAGAATATGGCCAGAACGGGACTGGCAGGAATCGAACCCGCAACTGCACGTCGCAGGCGAAACTTCCCCACTGAGGTCGTCAAATACTACACATATAATAAATCGGGCTTGTTTCAGCCATTCTCGAGTGGATTTAGACTTTTATCCAACATCACCCAAATGAAGAGAAAGTAAACGATCATTCACTTAAATTTATAGTTCAGACGAATATTTTACTGTTGAATAAAAATCCTGATGCCAATAAATTAAAATTTTCCGGTAGTTTTCAACACATAAAGTCCGATTAATTTTAAGCAACTCGAAATGCCAGTAAATCTCCGGTTAGTTTACAATGTAGCATGATTTATTAGCATTTCAGCCACAAAAACTGTGTTGAATGAAAATTTAAAACGTTATGAGAGAATTAACAAGGAGTTTAAGTGGTTACTGGTAAATGAAAAAGTAATGGCAGTGTATCAGGCAATGTTGCCATGACGGTTGTAGGATTTGATTAGAAGGTCGAGGACACGAAATGTTAAGTAGTAATAAATAGGATTTAATTAGATAATGTACAGGTAGGTTCTCCACTATATCTAATTAATTTCTTCTGCCATGCTTAGTTGCCATGCATGACGCCTTATTTGTATTCCACGGCACCGAAATTTAAACGTTGTGAGCCTAAATGACAGATGATCTTAGACATTTTGTAAAGGTGAAAAAGGGATGAAAAAAGTGGGCTCATTTAGTGAGATGAGAATGAGGATTGCCCTCATTCCTCATCCACTCATCCGGTAACTATCTGGATATTACTTTAGAGGTAATATCCAGATAGTTACCGGATGGACATAATTTACCAGGCCATATCGCACTCGATGGTTGGACATGTTTTAAAAAAAGCCTCGGCGTCGCTTGGGTAACCAACAAAAATTTCAAAAATTATAAATTTTCCACACATGTTGGGGTACATTATTAGAGTATTCATACGAAATCCTAACTATTTGAAAATATTCTATAGCCTTTGTTTATTAGGATTCTAATGGAAAAATAACTTTTCAACTCGATTCAGTAGTTTCGGAGCTAACTGTATAAAAACCAACAATCAGATCTTTCCTCTTTACCACAGAGCAATTAAGGTAAATGGTCTGCCCAGTGGTTATTACTCTACCATTAATCAAATATTACCTGGACAGCGCAATAAAAGACAAAGTTCTTTTAAAAACAGTATAAAAACTGACTTCCGCTACCACCGCCACCGAAAACCGTCTCTTAGTGAAAAGCAGTAAAAATAGCCGGCATTATTGCAAGTGAGGAACCCCATCAACAGCGTTTAATCAAGTAAAGAGCATCAAAGGTTTGCAGCAAATAAAACAAACATGTAAAACTGAGATCAATCACTCAATGAGTGCTCTCATAACTCTTAAATTTAAAGGCATGAGTGTTTTGATACACTTTTGTTTCTTTGAGAAAAGATATGTGATGAGACTAACTTGGCAAGTGTAGAGACTGGTGATGGAAGCGTGGTGGCTAGGAACCAATTTAGGTACTCTATTGCAAAGGGTGCGCTCGTAAGGATAGATGTATGTAGGTATATGTTAATTAATAAATGAATATACTTAAATAATAATCGGCCCCGGAAAGAAAGTGCTCGGTTCACTCCCATTTAGGTACCCTATTGCAATGGGTGTGCCCGTAAATATATTTGTTTATTAATACTGCTCAGTTCGCTGCCGAACTGACACCTAAATCATATTAGGTAGGTAGATAGAAATATTCCATTTATGATGATATAGACTGGCGACTAACAAAGCACAGAACAAAAGTTTGGGTTTACGTAGTTTCTGTAAAAGAACTATGAAAGTACTTGTTAGAAGAAAATCACCAATAGGTACTGTACTTTCACTGTGTTGAGCAAGCCATTCGTGGAACATGAACGATAGACCTTAGAGTAATGTTTCATGTGTTACCTTAAAATTTCTGTGCACTATCTCTATATTCGTACTTTAAAGCAGTCAGATTTCATATTTCAGATTTCAATAACTGTACAGTTAGAAATCAGACAGCCTAAAATAAAAAGGTATTTCTTTAGGCTTACAAATAAGCACTTTCATACAGATAATGGCAAAAGTCAAATAAAACCCGGCCTAATTTATATTTTTTTACGAAATAGTTTTCTACTTACTGTCGCCGAAGAACCAACTA
Organism: Eupithecia pulchellata; assembly: GCA_963931895.1. Classification (NCBI taxonomy): domain Eukaryota; kingdom Metazoa; phylum Arthropoda; class Insecta; order Lepidoptera; family Geometridae; genus Eupithecia; species Eupithecia pulchellata. The sequence goes on from OZ007530.1 coordinate 11,359,459, forward strand.
AATGTTGTATTTATGGTAAGTAATAGAAAACTTAACATAAGACTGGTAACGTCGAAGAATTACAAAATACGACCACTTCCAAGCATTTTCATCCGCTAAAGGGATTATTTCAAGAAGGCACAACAATTATAGTGAGTGCAGAACTTTCTTCAACTCTCGAGGGATATTAAATGAAAAATGGAGTTGTGGTCTGGCTCAAGTGGAAATAAAATAATCTTTTATATTCGAATAAGTACTCACATTTTGTTGTTCGAAAAATTAGCATTACGCCAGGAATCGGTTTAACAAATAAATAGGTTTTTAAAGATTTTGTGTTTGAATTATTTTGTCATTCTAATGTTACGCATATGGGATCAGAGCAATTAGTTCAATTTGTGCTACAAAGCAAAAGGAACATAGTTTTAACGTTATGCGAAGAATAATAAAATAACTGTGTTCATTATTACCACAAAGTACAACCTATTTCAATATAACGTATAAGCTCCGTCGTGCCATGCATGGCTCGGCGGTAGCTCATTAGCTTTGTAGAGCTACTACTTATATACAAGTATCTACATACCTACCTTGACTAGAGATATGTAGTTTGATGCAACCTATTAAAATAATGAAACCATTATTTTCCCTGGTCATAAGGACTGTATTTTTAAAAATCACCGAATAAACTATTCTTTATATTTAAATCTGCAATAATTTCAAACATTAATCTAATTTTGGAGAGTTTTATCTACAAAGATAAGGAAGATAAGTTTCATTTGAAACCGGAACTCAACCTAGGCCATTGGGTTTCGAGAATTTTAGCTAGATTGGTTGAAAAGTTGGACTGCAGTCGGCTTTACGTCATAGAATACCTATATGTGAAGTGAACTAATGGAAGCTGATACCAATTTCACATGCTCTTAGTCCACTTTCATAACACTATGGTAACTAAAGATATTTTTTTTTTCAAAAAACAATCCTAGTGCCCTAATAAATACCAACCCCTACACTTTAACGCAGCGATATATGTATTTGTAATTCATACATAACAGAAGAAAAAGAAAATTCCTAAATTTCCACCAACCCTTTACTAAGCATGGCATTCCACCACGATATTTAATTCAACAACGAAATACGCTAGATAAACCTGGCACATACACAACTGTCAGACACGAGGGTAGCACGTTTCTCGTTTTCCGTTACAAGCCGAACGCACGTGCGCTCGACACCGCGTCCGTAGCGCTACTGAAGGAAGTACGAGCTACGAGGTGACTGGTGACTGAACTTCAGTTTCATGCATCTCGAGCCTCTTCGGGTTTATGGCCGCCTGGTAGCTGCGATCATTTTTTTGGTAAAAAATGTAGGGATTTAGGAAACTTACCAATAATTCATATTAAAAGGTTTTCCAATGCTAAATATACAGTATAATATAATAATGTTGAATGGTAAAGACACATTTAGCAATTATATGTATTAAATTAGTAGGTATGAGCCTTATACTTACAAAATTTGGATAGTTGAACATATTCCATAATCTGGTCGTTTATTGAAAAGCCATTTTAATAGTTCTAATGTGATTTTATTATTAACAGAAGAATAATAGATTTTGTAATTAAGTTAATAAAATTTTAAATGTAAAATTACCTTTTTATCCAAATTGAGCTAGAAAAGGAAGAAGGTATTTGAAGGTATTTTAAAAAGCAAAATTTTATCCTTTGAGTAATTTAATACAACAGAATCAAAGCATTAAGGCTAAAGCCATTTAAAAGTAATAGTACAATTACTTAGATTTGAAATTTTCTTAGTAATTAGATCCCCGAAAACCGGAATTTGGACAAACAATTTCCTCTATAATTAAAATGGGAGTCGGGTTGCCTCATTTGCAATCCTTTATCTCCTTTATAAACTCCTTTTCGATGTAAAAGCCTCAAATAGACCTATAGATTCGCAAACTCCTTGAGTTTGCGAATCATTTTTTTTCAGCGGTTGATGAATAATGGCTATTTATAACGCAAGGATACCTGGGCTAATATGTACATATTTTGAGACTTTGAATAAGGGAAACTAACACCGATCTAGAAACCTTTAAACCTTTATAGTTATGAAATAAATATTGCTGGACTTTTCACACATCTAGCCCAATGCTAAGCTAAGCTTGTATTGTGGGTTAGACATACATATGAGTTAGACCTTTTCTATCGTTTTGTGCCGTTCTCTAAAATAAATGTCGACATCAATTCAGTCTCTTTTAATTAGTTATTATAATGACGGTCCCGACGTAAGAATTGACTTATAATTTTATAATTATACATAAGTCATTTTATAAAGGGATATAATTATATCGTGATTTGAGTTTGGAGCTTTCCAATTATTTGGCACAAGTTTGTGCGCCATGGTCACGGAATGTCAGTTGTTCCGAGTTCTATGGCGAATCAAATGACTGTAGTGCTAATAACCAAGACAGTTTCAAAAGTTTGAGCATCTATGTCTGCTTTCTTTACTCCCTAATCATGGCTTACCGTTCATCAATCAGCGTACACAACAACTGTCTCATAATTTCAACGCTGAAAAGCCATACAATTTATATTAGAAATACCCCGGAGATAGCTGATGGCAGGTAAATGACGCACAAAGCCTGGCTTATGTTCTGTCTTTGAAGCCACAGGCAACTTTAACAGGGCTCTAATTGGCTCCACAAAGCATTGTATGCAAGTGAGCATGGTAGAAATTTTGATAGCTGTGTAACTTATTGAAGACTTGGTGTTAGGTGATGAGACAACAACCAAAGGTACTTTTTGCCTACAGTAGCAAAACGAAAGATGATTAAATATTTTTTTTATCTTTTCCAATAAAAAAGATGTGAGAAAAGAAGTGAAATGTTTGGCAAATCTTATTAAAATATAAACTCATCCATTTAACATGAAAATCATAATTTCTTAGATAGTAGAATTATGAAAATAAGAGATATAGTTTCCTTGTCAAACTGTCAACTAAAATCTGTTGTAACATCTTATCTAAAATATTACGCCTGTTCCACATATCCCTACTAATCTATCCCTACTGGTAGGGAAGAACGGATTTTTTTTCCACCTATTACTACTAGGGGGGAAACTTGGTCGTTTTACTTCCATGTATTTCTACTATGATAAAGTACAATACAGAGCAACCATTCAATGTAGATTGGAACCTCCCACAACAGGGTCCTTAGCCAACCGGCATTCGCTATGAAGCGATTCGATTTTGAAAATTCTTATCGCTCTAGCGATGGCAACCTTCAAATGGATTAAACGTCAAGATTTTTGGTAGGCAATGTCTCTGAAAAACGATCATATGGAACTGTTGTAAATGTCGAATTTGACACGGAAGCAATATTGGACTACCAGTCTCTTTCTCACAATAGTGGTTTAACGTTAGGAAAAATCAATACACACTCTTTTTATCAGCGCCCTCTTCCTGGTTTCATTATCACGGATGCCCATTCTATTCAACGAGTTTGTTTACATGTCAGGAGAAGTCATTGTGAGATTTTTATGTTTTGCCCGTGTTTTCGACTTATTTATTGAGCAAAATTGTAATATAAATTGAAAATCATATAGAAGAGGTACCATGAAGTGTTCTGTAGCAGGCTGAGGCCTATGCCAAAGCAAAAACAGGCCGAATCTAACCTTACACCGGTAAGTGGCTAACATTTCGTTAAATTGGTGTCTATTACATTGTATTTTGATATAAAGTGTGTAAAAACCTATTATTTTGAATCATCTTTATTGTGAGCTGTAGAAACCCGCAATATTCTCAATATTTCATTCACATCGCAGACATAAAAACCGGTGCTAGTGTTGAACATCATCGAACATCGAACGTTATCGATAAATTAAGTAAGGTCAGTATGGGTACCTAAGTGTAACTATTGGGCAAGTGTAGAGGACTTTTTTATTACGAAAACCATTTGAAAACCATTTTTGGATTCAAAATAAACTTTGACAAAAATATGACACACTGCCCCGTGTTGACCTTAGAGGTGCAAGTCCATCTTAACGGACTTGAACCTCTCCACACAAGACCACCGGACACAAAACCACTGATGATGTGTTGACCTTAATAAGTTACGTATTTTTTCTTGTTTTAGTTTACCAAGAAACGAAAGCCGGCGGAGGGAATCGTAAGAAAATATTGGCTTAGAAAATATCCGGCCAGGAACTCAAGACATTCATGTTTGCACATCGCACTTTGAAGAGAGTGCATTCAAATCATAAAAGCTTCCAAAACGTCAGGTTATAACAAAATACAAAATATATGCGATCAATACAGTTAATACAGTGTTTTATTACATATCCTGCTCCTGCTTCACCTCCAGTAAACTCTCGGATCCAGCTCCAATTCCGAAAATGAGGGTTTCCTTCGATTTCTCCGGGATCCCACCATCAGATCCTGACTTGGTTCCAATGGGAACACCTCAGAAATGCGCTCTTCATAACATAGTATCGAGAATCACTATGCACTTGATATTAATTTAATTTTAGCAGTACTACTAAAGCTTGAGACAACTTGCCAGTTTTACGCTCGGGACCGAAGTGGCCGCTTTTTAGCTGGTGATTTTCCATCATAGCTCGTTGGCGGCAAATATCGCAACTTCCACGCGATTGGACGTGCCTCTTATTGGCTAGCGAGTCTCGTCCAATCGTGTTTTACAAAAATGGTGTTGCCAGGCGCTATTAGTGTTACCAAACTAACTGAAGTAATACTTGACAACTTCAAAAACGATGACAGGTGCCTATAATTATTGGCCATGTACCAAAAGTCACGACAATAGTATAAAACAAAGTCGCATCCCGCTGTCTGTCTGTCCTTCCCTATGTATGCTTAAATCATTAAAACTACGCAACGGATTTGGATGCGGTTGTTTGAAATAGATAGAGTGATTCAAGAGGTAGGTTTACATGTATAATACATGCATAATATAGTAGAGGAACACTGACAATTTAAGAGGTTTCCGTGCAAAGCCGGGGTCGCTGAATCGCTGAAAAATTTAAATTTATTTTCCCGTCGCCTATAAGTAAGTTCGTTCTGACCTTACTTTACAGTGGCGCTAACTGGTGAGTACAAAAACGGTAGCCCTCATTGATACAAAAAAATATACAGTTGAACATAGAACCTTTCCTTTTTTGATGTCGATTAAAAAGACCAGCTCGTCCATCGATATAATGTTATCGACTAGACGAACAAGTGAACATCCCTAATCCGCCATGTTGTTCTACCGATTTGTTTACATAGGTATCCAAGGAAAGTACATGCTTAGGGCACTTCCATAGACAATCGTTTTTCTGAGAGGCAATGTACGAATATTTTGATTTCACCAAACCGATTGACAACATCGAACGATCACTTCCATCAAATTCCTAGCCAAGTGGCAGTTTTGAGAAGCGACTTCACGTAGTTGTCTATTCTCTTGATGGATACACTAGCGAATGCTAAGACCCTGTAGAAATCGAATCGAAACGGCGATTTCATAAACAGCTGTTGGAATTACGTCAAAATTTTAAGTAGCCTTGCGCTAGCGTGGATGTAGCATTCACGATCGCACCCTTGTTTCCCTGTGTCCACGAGGGATTAAAAATATACTTAACAACGAAAAAAACAAGATAAAGCTTTTGCATATGATCGGCAAAAATTCACACATTTGGCTTCTAAGGGCGAGAGTCGAAAGAAATTACAATACAAACTAAAACGTCTATTGTCAAAATGCAAAATAGTTTTGAATTTCTGTTATTTACTCCAATATTACCGAGATGATACGAGTGTCGTAAAATATGTATTTTCTCCTAATTATTTATTTCTTCATGATTTTAAGAACTTGTTGAAAATAATTAAATAATATAATTATACAGCTCAAAACCATTGTTATTTTCTTTCTATTGATTTTAATTACACAATAAACACTGCCATAAGTATTTCAAAAGATTGGGTAAACTTCCAAATCGAAACAATTTTTTTGTTATGTATCACGTTTGTTTACAGAAATTCTATCTGAAGTTATAGGTAACAACCTACTTGGCTTGGTACTCCTTTTTATTTGACCCGTCATTTCATGAACGGTGAACGGACGAAATAAGCGAATGATTGAGTTCGATAACTATAGACTACAGACCGTACACCATAAGTTGTCCTGCCTCAGGAATTGGCAGCATTATATTGGCAGCACGATATTGCCAACATTATGAATCTTTTACCGCATTATGTAAACGTGTGTTTGTGTTTTAATTTCATATTTGTATATAAATATATAAGTAGTTAGGACTAGGAAAGTTTTAAATTATGAAACAATAAAAATTTTAAATTATTTATTGAAATTGTTCTGACACTAATTATGGTCAAAAGGAACATAAAAAAACAACACAAAAAATTCTTATAAATCGAAATCTTCAAGATCCACGACGATTTTCAGCAGAATTGACTTGTTGCAGGCAGCAATAGCTTCGCTTCTTTATATTATGTATTCTACTCGTGGTTTTCTCCGACATGACTGAAAATGACACATAAAATTTGTATTTGTATAATATAAAATTCAAAAATTCAATATTTGTATATATACAAATAAGGGATATCATAACAAGATAAATTAAATAACCTGGATAATTTACTTTTTATTTTATCTTTTTATGTGAGTAAATCTTATGATCCATTCTAAAGGTATCGTGTATAAAGCTGGTATCCCTATTTTACTTACCAGTTGCATTGATGGTGCAACGCGAGATCGCACTAGATTTAATGGATTTAACTGGGCATGGTCTGCCTTTTCTTCCTCACAAAAGGCACGCACCTTCAACACAATCTCTTTTGCACTGCTTTTGCATGAATAATTCGAAAAATATTAATTAATAACACAAATACGAGCGCAATACTTCAATCAAACTATGACAGTCTAACAACAAAAGATTGACAACCAATTGTGCCAACTTATCGGCATTTAGCGATGCGATCAGACTTATAGACAAGGCGATAGCTACGCAAAGGTTACTTTGTCTACCAATTGAACTTCGCCATCATTTAAGCTATGATGATTGTCGTTGCGATGCGTGATATCGAAGGAATATGTCAAATCCATACATTTTTGTACGTTTCTACCATCGCTTTCGCTAATCAAATGTTACTTTGTCTAGAGCCCCAGATCCTCTAAAATTCGATTCCTTCACACAAAACAGCTCCAAAACGCCCAAAAAGTCCCCAAATTCACTTCCTACATCCTCTCCGTCCCCTAAACACAATAAAATAATCAATGGTGCATTAACTTGAATCAAATTTGTTTACGTTATAATATTTATCTGACCAGTGACCCGTTTAATGCCAGCCTAGGGGAGAACCGGGAGAACTGACCCTCTATGCAACGGCACGTCATTTCGAACACTCCTGAACAGATTTTTATACCCACAATCTTACATTTCCCCTTCGAAAAGGGTCTTGAAACCTTATTCTACATACTTTAAGGTAGAATTCAGCTTGTTTTGGTGATGGCTGGAGTATTTCAGTGTGTAGGGAACATACTTTGACAATGCATTAGAAGGGTAGGACAGTAATTTGATACTGTTAAGTCGTGGGAAAGGGATATTTATAGGTCGTGTGTGTAATGTAATGAATAACTGGATAAGCATCTGGGAAATGGGCTGTCTTGTGGCCCTTCCCGAAATTGTAACGATATCTGGTTTAGCTATCGGCATGTCTAATTACTCTAAGTATCGGCTGTAAAATTTTGAATGAATATTTCATAAAAAGTGCATCACAGCAATTCAACTATAATTAGCATACAATTTAAGATAATATTCAATATTCAGAATGGTTAAGCGTCAACTGCAATAAGAAACCGTTGCTACCATACAGGTCGTGCGAAAATCACAATATTTTTCTTCTATAAATTCTTTACCTCGCCATATCATTTCTAATCCAAGAGCTTGACTTCTCCATCAAATATATTTACGTAGACATAACCTGCAGAACCCTTAAAATACTCCAGGCAGCATTGTTGCGATTGTTTCTCTTGACATACCTGAAACAAAAGACATTCTGACTCAGAAATAGGTACCGGATGCTCTTCAAAATTCAAATAATTTTCGGTTCGTACTAGTTTTTACCAGCGCAGCTTTGTATGTATGTTTTTCTGGCCCAGGATAGAAGCTCTCCGGGTTTTCATAAATGTCTGAGCGTTGAGCTACCTGTAGTTTGTTCGCAACAATCTGCAGCTAAATTGTTTGAATTGTAAATACTCATTTGGTTATTTAATTGTATTTTCTATGTTAAGAAAGGTTTTACCCCTTAAAAATAAACCTTAGAACAATATGCAATATTATGATCTAAAATGGCAGCCAGACGGTGTCTAATGGAGGTAATGTCTTGTGTCACGGGGTCGAGTGACGTAGACGCAACGAATTGAATTCCAAATTACCCCCCTTAAATCGAACTCAGACGGAAAACAGTTTAAGTTCACTATTGTGCCTGTTTGCAGGCAACTGCTTTTGTTGCTTTGTTATGTTATTCGTAAAGTAGCGTATATCTTACTGGCGCGGCTTCGCACGGGTATTTAACAAAAATTCTATTTTTTAACACATATGTATAATTGAAGTTTCTATACCGATTCCTTGACTTTTTTACTCTTCTGAAGCGGAGCGGAGAAGAGATCAAATCAGTGCGAAACATTATCTATAATTCTCTTGCTAAATCAAACATAGAATATTTGATAGAAATTTGGGGATCAGCTGCTGCTACAAACTTAAACCCCCTTCAAAGGACACAAAACAAAGTAGTAAAAGTCCTATACCACTTTGACTATCTTACGAGGCAAGAAGGCAAGGTATTACCTTGCCTTGTACCGTGCCTAGGTAGACAAAATAACTGTTTTCTGTCTAAATGCATTCCGTTCCAACGGTGGCAGAAGATGGGAGGAAGTTTGACAGTCAATATAAAACGTCTGAGAATGACACCGTGAATGTGGTTGATAGGGTATTGATTAAAATATTCCAATAAAATCATTATTTTCTTTGTCGTCAAGAATCAGTCAAAACAAATTGTACCTATGTAGGTAAATATATGTATGTATATTATGAATTTACCATGCTTAGTTATAGACATAATATGCAATAAGAGTACATACCTAATACCTAGATTTTTTTATGACGCACAGAAGCCACCTTCTACGTTTACTCTAAAATCTACGCTGTTTTTATTTTTTAATGATGTATATTGTTATGCTTAAAATCTCAACAATCTGCAATGAAAATCTGAAATAAGCTCACTCTATTCAAGGGCGGGCATTTTGAAATTAGAACGCTAGGCTATTTGCACTTGAGGACGGGACAAAAGGCCTCGGCTCGTGCGTGCCTTATTGAGCCACGCCTGGGGGCTAGTGATGCTCTGGCTAGTTTGAATATTCCAAATTAAAATGATGCAAACTCATATTAAAAGAGGTTTGTATTTTACAGTGCTTTATTAGCAACCTCTTTTTAATTATTTTCTAATGAGTTAGACTGTAAAGAGGATTTTACAGTGTAACTTATGCAAACTTTTACAATTAATTTTTTTAACGACGATTGTTGAAATTACGTAAATACAACTAGGGATGGGTTCGTGTCTAAGTTTGGTCAGAAACAGAAGCCACTTACCTATTTTTACATAAGTACCATTCTACTATTTTGCGTACCCGGCCGTAAATTCTATATATCGATTATTGAAATTCACTTCTTAAAATCTACTTATATGAGAAATGAGCAAACATTTTATTAACTTTTCAGTCATATTTGACGTTATTATCTAACTATCGACATAAACGTTAACAAAAAGTAGAATTGGTATTTTCCTTAGTACTAACTATACCTAATATAAAAGTAGCTCTGTCTGTAATAATTCCAAGAAAAACTAAATATATTATATCATAGAGCTATATAAGTCACTGGCGGGAACTGCGTTATAAAAGTAATATAGAAAACAATCTCAAATAAAGTTAAGGAATCAAAGAGAATAAACAGTACTTTACTACTTACTACAGAATAAAATAAAAACGACTAGTATTTAGACTAGGAAATTTCCTACAGCCGTCAGCAAGAGGGAGAGTGCCCAGAATGTTGGCAGCATTGTCACGTGTTTGCATTTCGATCACCTGTGGACCCTATGTGTAGGTTTATAAGGTCTATATCTTTTGGAGCTAAAGGTATAAAAGTAAGTTTATAATGGAGCAGTCCCATGCCTAGGCTTCACGCCTCGGGCAGCATTCAGCAATGCCGCGGGTAAACTCACACAGAATAAATACACCAGGCTGTCTCATACTAGATTCACAGCACCACTATTCGGCTTCTTCAAATTGTGAGCACTTTTTAGATTTGTCACGATGTTTATTTTTATAAATTGATAACTGTTTAGATTAGATTAGATAGATTAGATTTAGTTTAGATTTTTAGGAAATAGATAAAAGTGTAAAAATTAATTGTTTTATTGTTGTAAATGTTTCATTATGTTAAATACTATTTTCTTTGTTAATATACTCAGTGTATATACTATTTTGTAATTGTTTTATAAATGAATATAATGTAAATACAAGTTAAGAACTGCAATTTTCTTTGTTGATAAATAAAATTTTTAACAGAGTTAATTCAAAATCAAGCGCTTATTTATCGGAAATCTAAAAACTCTTATAGAGATAAATTCAGATTTCAAATAAATAGGCGTCTAATTACAACCTACCTACTTAAAATACCTAGGGTAGTTGTTAGGAATAGGTAATGCTGCTATTATTTTTTAACAGGATCTTTAGTTTCGTAAATTACCCATATTATTCAACAAACGTATAAAACACGAGTGTTAGGCAAGTATGTGATTTTCAATGTTTTAAAAATAATATAAATATTTATCAAAACCTGTTGTCGTTGTCGTTATCGTTGAAATGTTAAAAACTAAACAAACACTTTCAACGCAACCAACCACTCAGCAACTGAAACTCAAAACTAGCCGAAATGCGAGGGATAGTCCAATTGCCTCATCGATCCTTATTACGTTACTAACCCGAAGAAGTGGGAATTCGTTTTATCGTTTCTTGTTACTGTTTGCGCTAAATTATTTTCTTGGTAGGACCTTTTTGCTGGGTCTCAGTCGATTCGAAAAGGTCTTGCAGTTAACTGCGTTGAGGGCCCTGAAATTGTATCAAAGTCTTTGTACGAAATGAGTTTGCAGCATTGGTCATTGGATTTTGTTAGAATTCTTTTCTTTCGTTTATTGCTTTTTTACCTGTACGGCTAGCTACAAATTAAATAAATGTATTTTATTTTCAAGTTTTTATGACTCTACTTACTTACTACTTACTTATGACTCTATATTTTTTTTGTTTATTCCTTTCTATTTGATTTTATTTGATTGAAAGATAGATAGAAGATACTTTATACCACATAAGGAAATAGGTATTACGTATAGAATATTAACATTTGATATTCGTATTAACCATTTACACGGGGGCAGTAAATTTAAAATAATGCTGTATCTACTATCTTTTACCTGAAGTAATTATTTTTTTGTTTAACATCAGTTTAGGTTAAGAAATTTAAGGCGCATACAGTAGCTGATTGCTCCTCTTTGGAGGCTTTCTCCTCCTAGAGTAGTCAATTTTATGGGCTGAAAAAAATATATGTTATACATTGACCTTTTATCCTTTTATTGGGCATTGCATAACTTTTTATTCACGTATTTCTTTTTATTTATTATTTAGTTTAGTGATTCAACATTCTACTGTTATTACGATAAGTAACATAGGCCTTAAAATGGTACCTACCTATCTTGCATCCCACCTTGTAACGAAATTGCATTTTTACTTGGTATCAAAAATACAAGGAAAGTGATTCCATGACCAATCGTACCTTATTTATTGTCATCTTAATACCACTTAAAAGCCACCTTAGTTGAATAAATCTGGTTATTACACGTGTCCAAAAGTCCTCGCCTGGAGGCTCGACCATTCGGGAGAGTAATGTTGGTGCAGTCGCCAATGCATCGATTATGGAAAGATGTGTTCACATTGATATTATCCTGGTTATGGTTACGTAATTTACCGTAGCATAAGGTTAGGTGTACGAACCTAAATTATAAGGTGAACATGAGTCATGACGTCATGAGAAATACAGACCTCGTTTCTTCCTAGATGTTTATATCATAGCCACGGTCCAAAAAATTTTAAGATCGTCTTTTACCCATTTATTCATAAATGCAGACGGGAAACACACGAGACAAATAGGTTTTGTAATAAAATAATCTTTACTAAAGCCGGAATCTCTGACTGCTGAAAAAGACACTAAAAAGCAGGAAACGCCAAGATTCTGTCTGTCTTCAGCTTTTAATTTACACACAAATTCAAAGTTTATGGAAAGCGAAATGAGCAACAGACATGATAGAGTTTAATATTGTCTATGAGACAGGCGCGTCTTTAACTCATGATTCAGAAATTACTTATATGAGTTGTGGGAGATCTGAACTGGTTATGTCACTTGCCTTGTCCTAGTTTGTAAGAAAACCATCGCAATAAAACCTTATGCTTCTTGTTATATCATTTGACTGAGTACAGATATTGTCCAGACTTGCTTAGGTTGGGGCTTTATGATGAAGTGTGATTTTGTCCAGTATTATCAGAGGTATTATATACTCATAGCTAAAGGGTCAGTCAAGTACCAGGTCCATAAAGACTTGTTATTCGATAATAAGTAAATGAGTTCTTTTAAAAGAACATAATGTTTAAAGCATAAAAGCTTAAAAGCTAGGTTGAACAAAAGTTAAACCTAGCTTAAAAGCATGTTCATCGTAAACAAACATTCGGTTTCGTACACAATTTCATGGCCACAGCTTTACCGTCCGGCGTGCATCGATTAACAAAAGTCTCCCGATTAATCGTGCACAAACTTTCGCGAAAGTCCGCAATCATGAATCATTGCAGTTAATTTATGTGCCAACGAGTGTCGCCCGGTCTTTGGGGCCCGGTTTTTGCCCGGGGCATGCCGATAATCCGGCAGCCGGTTACAAATGCGTCCGGATTTGTGACGTGGAGGGTCTGCTGATAAAATTGTGCAAGTGTTGTTTCGAGGAACGGGAGTGGGTGATAGCTTTAATATTTGGAAACTGAAACTCAATTTATTAAAATCTGTGGTTTATAAAAAGCACTTGTTAATACGTACACACACTATTGCAGTCTATTGCATCCAATATGTGTATAATAATTTGTGATCTTAATAAACGTAAGTTAAGTGTGTGGGTGAAGAAACTTCCGCCAAGCGAGGTGATTAGGTATAGCAAAACTCCTCCCTTTGGGGGACACATGAACTGTATCAGCTCTGGACGCAATCATTCTGATGAGGAAGGTGAATGGATTGACTTTAAGAGTTAGTCCCTTGAAAAAAGTTTACAAAACTGCATCTGAGTTATAAGAATAGACACTAGTGGTATTGTAGTTATAATACGTGTACAACAACATTATGGGTCGACAATACCGTGATTAGTTATTTTACATTTAGCGTACATTTCAAACATAGCATAGGTTAGTTGATACGCTTACTAAACCAATGAGTGCAAAGCCGCGGCCAAAAGCTAATAAAGACATCTAGTATAGGTAACCTAAAAGCTTCCAACATCGTTCATCACATATAAAATAGCGACATAACAAAACTACACGGTAACTCCATCACTGCACAGCGAATCAATCAGCCATCATAATTACCCCTAAAGCCTACCGTCCTTATCGCCAGACCATTAAGGCTCACAATCGATAAGCTTATCAACGATATTTATAGGTCATTTGAGGTGGGTACTTATGCTCTCTCTGCTAAGTGAGCGACACGTCTTGCCTTAAGTAGATGGCGAATAAATTTATGGCGTTGCGGAATGTATATGGTTTCTTCTTACCAACTACTATAACCTTAATAATACTAGAGGAACAAGAAGCCGAATTTTATAAAACCTTTAAATAAATTTATTTTGTGATGACTTCATCGAATTAAAGCCATTTTTACCAAGGTCGTGTGGTGAGATCTTGGACTGTTATTTAAGATTTTTTAACTATGATTTGTTGAAAAACTATAACCAACACCTCAGCAAGCAGTAGTGCAACCTGTAAGCAAGAGAGTCAACAGTCTCTACAGAAGTATGACGCGATCGCGGCAACCAAGATCTTATTTAAATTCTTTTGACTTCTCGAAACTTTTAGATGGTGAAAAAGCTGGCGGCGAAGAAAACGTAGTAATATTGTAAAATATCTTCAGGAATAAAGACAAAGCAATAGGTAATAGAAAAACATAGCAAAAGCAATCCCGTTAATCGACGCTAAGGCCTGTAACAAATAGCTAGCAAATGGACAAATCAGATTATTTCACCCACTATGAGTAGATAACAGGAAGTCAGGGTGCAAGTCAAAGCTAGGGGTTGGGAGAAGGTATGAGCTTCTGCGGTGTCACGCCATGCGCCGTTAGACCAGATGACTCATTCATGTCCATGTCTCTAGATCGCTAGAGTTTCTTGGCTTCTGCCACAGAACAACTACACCTATACTACAAACTACTACTGATTCGAAAATGAGATGGTCAGCTATTGTCAGGCCTGATGCATTCTTAATTCTTGTTTGTCGGGCCTGATGCATTCTTAACGATTTTAGAAGTTTGGTTAATGTCATACATTTTAAATTGGTCCTGGAAATACATTAATCATGGGGTCCTTGGATTGCAAATATAGCATGTTTGGGAATTTAAACAAGAAATGAATTATCTAGCTAATTATTAAGCTAAACTATTTATTAGTTTAACATAGCACACCTCTTTGATTTGGTTCTACCATGTGTTTTTGGTATAAATAATGCCATCGCCATTTTGCTCAGCCGTTTGTTATTTGTGCAATAAAGTTTTTAGTTAAATAAATTAACAGCTGTAGGTATCCTCCTACAATTATTGTTATCTGGCTAACAGCTTGGTATTGGAAATTTCGCTGATTCTTATAGCTTAGATCAATACTTATCACAGGCCATAAATTAAGAGATCCTGCTAAGACCCCACCAGGTCTCCCTAAGCGAAGACATTGCGCGCTTGAGTGGAAATTATCTTACAAGGATTATCCTGTTGGACACGTATTTCTATTCTTCGCCATTTATTTAGGATTTTCCTGGAAAATCTATACATTTGCAAGTTTAAAGTTTAGTTTACATTTTTTATCCTAAGTTCTGGTACTGGCGGACAAAACTATTAATAGTTCTTCAATTTTTACACGTTTACAGTATAATATAATAAAAAAAATATGGCTTTCCATACTTTCTCGACATTACTCAGTAAAATATTTACATGAATAACAGAAGGTTTTAAAATTAGTAAAGTCATCATCATTAGTTAGTACTCATCACATTGTCATATTAAATCAGATTTTTTTTGTTTTTCTATAGAACCTCCTCGATATTTTTCTTTTGAATTTTCAACATAATTAAAGTCATAGAACTTCAAACAACGAGGATACATAAATGTGAATCACGATTTTCCAAATTTTCCTGAGATCAAACAAAATCTTAAAGGAAAGGTTGTAAATATACAAGGAAAAAGCTAAAAAGTTGACCGTCCTACGATATTTAGAGGCATAAAAGCTATTTGAGCATTACAATAGGGACACGTTCATTGTCTGAGACGTCGCGTTGCCAGCAGACGGGCGTGGTGTAAGCGAGAAACTTTTTGGTCTTTAGCAAATGTTAAATTGCTTTTATTATATATTCATTGCCGTTTTACAGGCGACTAAGGGAAACATACCGGGGGGCGGGCAGCAGCGCCTTCTGCAGAACAACTACACCGAACTGCGATCCCCAACCCGCATGCCCAGCGTGGGGATTATGGGCAATAACCCCCAAATAATGATGCCATCTATGGCGCTCATTAGGGGAGGCCTATGTCCAGCAGTGGACTGATATAGGCTGGTGGTGTTGGTGTTGGTGTTGATGATGATTATGATATATTCATCTATAAAATTCGAACAGCAATTAATAAATAATACTAGGAATTCCCACACAGCATCAGGCCCCTTAGTAGAGCTTGTGTTCGTACTATACCAGAAGAGTGAAAGCACTCAGAATTAAAACTAACGGTTTATATTTTCTGAATGTTCAGAAATATAAATTTGTCTTCCGTCGGAAGTTGAACCTGCAGCTATTTGCCTCTCAGCCAGTCTCAGACTAGCTAGCGTATCTTCGTGGCTTTCCTCACGCGGTAAATAGGCAAAAAGTAGTCTCGTTTTGCGATAACGAATCGAAGAAGTTATTTTTAAATAACAAAACACAACTAGCAATTATTAATTTAAATTAACTAATTTAATTTTAATTAGCAAGTTAGATAAAGCAACTCGGGTATGCCTCCTCCTTGTACATATGGATCAGCTACCTGTAGATTGTCTCAATTGTAATTAATTATATTATTTGATTTATATTTCGTTGTTACTAACGAGTTACACTTTTAAAAACAAATCCTGAAGATATCACACACGATCCGGACCCAAAACATGAATAGAATTGACATTAAAAGAAAAACTGCTGGTCGAACAACGCCTTCCAATAATCTACTCGTCTATACCTCGGCCCCCAATGTTCAGCCGTTATCAAGGTCTAAATTGCAAATTTAATACAGCCATTTGCATCTGAAAGAAGCCATACAAAGTCGTGTTGTACGCAGTGATTTGTACCACTTATCTAAACTCTTTATCTATGGGATGAGCTCGACACCATTACATAGTACCATAAGGTTTGTCTGCTCGTAAAAATTTGCGTCTCTATTGCTTTTTAAAACGTTTCTTGATTATCTTAGTTGTTTATTGTTCTAGCATTATTCAAATTTATCTTTTTAAATAAGAAATGACGTCATCCAGCTAGGTCCAGTTCTGCAGGGACCGGTAGCAAACTTAACTGACTCAGCACAAAACAAGTAGTTCTGCTGTCAATTTTGTTCGCCTAGATAATAAGAGTAAATGCGACGTCTTCAAGTGCTGTTCACCATTTTGGTTAAAGTGTTGTTTTAGTCTAGATTTTAAAATGTAAATGAATTCTTAAGTATTTTTTTAAACAATTCCCATATAATAAATAATAACTACAATAATTATTGCCCGCAGGGCACCTTGTGGCAAGCTGTTGGTGAGTAACGACATCACCCAGTCCATTTAACTTCCATCACAAGGTTTTTATCCTTTCGTTTACCTTTGCAATAGTCTATGATTGGAGGATATTATCTTAGGGTATATTATATTGTACCCTCTATGTGTAGCCCTGCCTTTAAAATTAACTCTCTTAAAGGACTTCTGTACGCTATGGCCCCACGCATGGCTCCCAGAGAAACGTGTCACTATATGGTCCGTGGTCATGGAAAAGAGATACAACTATAATTACAAAATGATGAGTTATAATCAAAAACGAAGCCCAACCGGAAACGATGGAAACAGAGAAGTCCAAACAATTGTATGTCACAGCTGATTCAACAGCATAATGAGTATAAAGTTTCATTGTCTTCACTGACCATTGAGAAACTTATAATTCGAATCGAAAGGTTGAGACATCAAAGTGACTATTTAGTTGTTATCTAAGACAAGAACAATAGCTATACAGAAGAGCTTCTTCTTCCAGTAAAATATTGCATATAGTTATATTATATACTACCGGTCCACCCCGGTTTCGCACGAGTATTTAACAATAATTGAATTTTTCATATAAATGACAAAAATCATCATCAGGTATAATCTTGGTGCCGACTGAAAATGTAGCCTTTAGAATGTATTAGAATCCTGTATTAAATATACTAGACTGTGATTTCGTTTTAAAACATTTATCTTACCAAATGATTACTACAACAACATCTCTGTGTTCTTTACATTCTAAGACATTAAATTGTTTGAAAACTTTAGAGATACTATAGCTTTGTTTACAACAAAGTAATACAATAAAAGCAGTGTAAAGAGCAGTGTGTGACTTCGAGGGGCGTGAACTTAGCGGAACGGTCTCACACCAGTGCCTGTCGAAGTGATAAATTTTGTGCCTTTATTCATTGTTTTTAAAGTATGATTTACTTAATGTTAGGCGTGGCTTGCTCTATTAAAATTGCTGCAGAAAATTCAGGAATTTCCTTAGAAATAAAAAGACTAATTTCCCCACGAGAATTACGCATTTCAGATCCAAATGGTATCAAAATCTACTTAAGTACTTCTTTTTTCAACTTCAACTTCTTTATTTATGCCGTGGCTTGCTTTTCGCTACCTACGTATCTGCCAGTGTCGGTGTCGGAGTATCATAACTTCGAATACAGAATATGATCGGTTTCATGGAATAAACTTTGATAATTTTCCATACAAATGATTTTGCGGTTTTGTGTCCGAACGAAATATCATTAAGAGTAGGTATTTGAGATTTATAAAGATAGTACTAGCTGCATCCCGCAGCTTTGCATAGGTACACTTTTCAAGTAAACTATGTCCGTCGCCGAGATAAAATTTACATGTCTTTCATTTCAGTCGTTTAGGCGTGAAAAGGTAATTCGAAAGATTAGGTACATTCGAATTTATAATATTAGTATGGATATTCCGCAGCCAGAACATGTCCAAAGTTGCATGGGCGTAGGTATAAACTATAGTGACATGTCATATATACGCCCTTAAAAACTAGTTTGAAGTAGCCTTCGTTAGAGGACATTCTGACTAATATTGATATGGATCAGCTACCGTAGATGCATGTAGATTACCTCCTTGTATTTTTTTCTATTAATTAATTTATATTTTCGTTCTTATTAATGAGTTAAAACTTTATATAACAACTAGCGGTCCGCCCCAAATCGGTCGAGTACTTTCGGAGCCTCTAATAAAAATAAAGATATATCCTGGAAAACTTCACATGCTATTCAAATTTTATTATTTTTTAACATTTGTATCATAAATTATATTACTTTATTATTCGATTCTGTTTCAATAATGTTAATGTGATATTGTTAACAGAAGTAATGTTGGTTAGGTTGCTCCATCCATTTTCATTTTGCAAATAATACGTACAAATTCCCATTATTTTCATAATGTGCAATAGCGGCTTCATAACGGAATAATTCGAAACGTCATGTCTGTCTGTCTGCTTTCAGAGATGAATAATAAACCGTATAATGTTTTGTATTAAGTTTAATAGACGGCGTGTAATGGTAAACTTGAGGGCTTTGTTCTGTTCTAATATTTAGTTGCATTTTGCTATTCTTTGTATCAAACCCTATACCTATAGAGGCTCACCCTATATACCTCTATATAGCACGATCCTAAAAGTAGGAATCTATACATATGTCCGTTCCTTTTATTTCTGATACTAGGTTATTAATAAAAAAAAATAGTCCTTAAGATGAAGCCGTTTGATCGGTAGGATAAAGCTACAGGGTAATAATTTTTCTTGTGTAACGCGTTTGATTCTCGGTTTAACCATGTAACTGTTTAATAATTTATGAATGCAGTTCAAATTATTTTTTTAATTCAACTAATGTCTTCTTTCAGTAAAATTTTTAATCTACAATATTTAGGTACTTTCTCTCCAAGTGGCATAGCCGTGGGACGCCCTGTATAGTGCCTATATTATATTATATCGATTGGTCCGCATCGATAGTAAAAAGTTATCCTTATTTATTATACACTATTCTCATACTCCAAATTCACGACCGATCTATCCGCCAAATACAATGATTAAAAAAAGAAATCTACAAATATAACCGTTATTAAAATTATGTTGTTAAATTTCCGATTTGGTGGTAAAAATAATCCTTACACTCCAAATTCACGACCAATCTTTTCGCCAAAAACATTGCAAAAAGAAATGAAACTTACAAAAAACATCTGTAATCATTGAAGTAGGTCTTTAACTTGAGGTTTCTTTTGTTTTCTTTTCATAGAAGTCACCAATCTTCATAAAATCCATAGACACGATAAACCTACCTCATTTTCTACTTCAATGTTTTTATTCTTTCAAATAACTTTAAGATGCTCTCAAAATCGTCGTAAATTCTAGATCGACCGCAAAATTAAAAGGCACCCACAAAAAAGGGTCGTAAAGGTGAACACTGAATTTATGAAAGAATACCGTATCATTTTTATCTTTTAGCTGTCATGCAATCGTTAAAATTGTGCTTTCATATTTTTATGCCTCATTTTGTGTTAAACACAATCTCCTGTTCATTAAATATGCTGGTTTACAGCTCGTAAACTAAGGTAGATATAATCCATAGAAATGCTTACTTTCATATAATTAGATTTTTTACGAAGCTTGAAAATTCGAGGCTAATGAGAAATACGTTAATAAATAAATAAAGATTCGCCATTTCGTACAGGTACTCGCTATATATTGGAGAATAGATGTACAACCTTTTACAATATTGAAGATAATTTTGGAGCTGCAAATTCTAAATCAGGTAACTCGAATAAAGCCAGATTATAGATTTATCAACTTTATCGTTTATTGTATTGGTCATCAGACACCCAAAATACCCATCTCAAAGGCCATTTCACACTTCCTAATTAATTCAATTTAATTCAGGACAACGTAATTGTATTCTAGCGTGATTGTATACACCCCATTGTTTGGGTAGTTTTTAAACTGCTGTTACACTGGGTGATATTCGATACAGCAGTGTTAAAATAGGCCTCATTTGCATGGCTATAGACGGTCTACTGAGAATCGTAAGGTAAAATACTTACTGTACTAGTTATGTTGGGTTATTTCCACTCGTCCCCACGTTTCGTCCCCAGAAGGGAAGAACGGGATGTAAACTTCCCGCAGGCCCCAATGGGGACGAACGGGAAGTATACTTCCCGTTGGTCCCCACTAAAATAATATGAGGATAATGTTAAGGTAGTGCCATGACGGTTAGATGGATGCATTCTCCCAAGGGACGGACGGGTCACGTCAATCAAAAACCACTTTATATAATTTTCTTTAAGAAATAAACATGTTTTCATAATACAACCCCATATCCGCTGAATAGTTTATGAGACGTCTGACTTTATTCGCGTTATGATGTGGGTCAAAGGAAAGTTTCGGAGAGATACACCGACATCTTAATTTATATTTTAGTTCTTCAAATATTCTTTTGTATTCGGCCATCAGTATTTTATTGCAAAGTTTCTGTGACTTTCAATTTTCAGAACAACAACATTTTCAGATCGAATATTGTTTGGGATACTTATAGTTGGTATTCGAAGTTTCAAGTTTACCGTTTTTCTTTTATTATTGTGTCTCATAAATACTCAAGTTTAGGTTGAAAAAGATTGTAAAGTATGCATTGCCCTCAATTACATACAGAGCATTTACGCCAGCGATACTTTTATCATATTAAGTTCTCTCTCTCCCAATAAGGTTTGCTGGAAGAGAACTCTTTTTAGTATTAAGCTCGCATTTTAAATCTTAATGTTTTTTTTATGTATATTTTAACGTGCAATAAAGAAATAAGAATTTGCTTTCACAATCACCTGTTTATCGTCTAACGCGCATTATAACGACACATATCATAAAAAGACAACAGATAAAAGTAAAATATATAGTTAAAATTATATAAAAAATTATCTACACCGTACACAGATCACGATAAAATTGTTAAACATGTCTAAGTCGAGAATTGGTATGCGAAATGATTTTTTAAAAACTACTTCTCAGGAACTCACTCATGTTAGTACCTATAAAAAGCTATTACAATCTCTTGATGGGTAATTTCGGAGTATGATGATGCCATATCAGTGACGAAACCACACTTTGTCGCCCCTAATTTATTATCTATCAGTTTCAGTAACGAGAATTTATCGATACACACAGACAAAATAGTTGACCAACTTTTATGTTCATTATTAATGAGCCTAGTATGTATATAATACCTTGGAAGGGTTTTTTCTGTATTTCAACTATTAGAATCTATTACTTTGATAAGATCCATCACATTTTTATCCAGTTCATTGCATTATAAAACGATAACACATAAAGAAAGTAAGGACCCATATCATAATTTAGTGTGTTGGACACTTCCAACTAATTTAATTAGTAACTAGCGACCCACTCCGTCTTCGCACGTGTGCAATGCTGATGCAAAAACCTTCTTCATGAATCATTCTATCTATTAAAAAAACCGCATCAAAATCCGTTACGTAGTGTGAAAGATCTAAACATAAACAGGGAAAAACAGACAGACAGCGGGAAGCGACTTTGTTTTACACTATGTACAGTAAGCTTCAGAGAAAAGTATCCACCCCGTTTTAAAACATTAATCTTTGCATGACGCCACTTTCAAGCCAAGATAACATACAAAATATCAAATCTAACAAAATTTATTTTACATTAAATGTTCATTAAAAATTTGAAAAACAAATGAAAAACATTAAAGTGGCCTCATGCAAAGATTAATGTTTTAAAACGGGGTGGATACTTTTCTCTGAAGCTTACTGTACCTAGTGATTTCCTACAAGATAAAAGTATTTGAGAGCTAAACAAGTTCATCTCGATTTACAATCCTATAGCGAAATAGTCAGCTTGGCATATCAATAGACACTGTGCCTCACTGAATCGAAGTCCAATCGGGCCGCAGAAAATTGGTCGTCCCCTATCGAAATGCGGGCAATCCTCGTTCGCCTGTTGATATCAGAACCATTAGTCTTTATTAAGATGTCGTGATGCTGACATGCGACACTCTGATAGATAAGGACGTCAAGGTTTATCTTAATGATTATAAAGATCATTATTAACAAAGAAAATTAAACAAATTAGAACAAAATTATGGTTGAATTTGTTTTTAGGGTTTCGACAAAGATTTTGAAACCCTATCGCTTTGTCTCTGTTTTTTCAATAATGTGACTGTTGTTTTGAATGATGTAAATTTAACACCTCAACTAATAACACAATCCGCCGACCAAGCACGATGATTATAGCACAACCCTGAAAAACACCTGGTTTGGGGAAGGTACTTTCAGCAGCATACTTGCGTTTGGTGAGAAGATGCAAAGGAACACTTCAGAAAGGGAGAAGTTCATTGTAGATAGATAGATAGAAAATCCTTAACTCTTAGAAAAATAAAAATTAAGCACAAGAGAAGTGACAATTCGCGGGTTTATCGCTCAAGACCGATCTCGAACACACAACCGTGATTGTATCCAAAACGGAAGGTAAGAACTAAATTCATTGAACCAACAAAAACAATTGACTGTTTTAAAAACACCAATCACAGCAAATCCTGCTTTAAATCAACAACCAGACAGTAAGAACTAAAGCTCTACGTCCTCGCATTAGTTAAAAACATTAACAATTCAAACACTTTGGTCGGCAATAAATTAGAGACTAGCTCTGAAGACGGCAGTAGACGTAGCTGACTACATAAGGCCCAAAGGGAAAGAGAAGGCGGTTACTATTTTATGATATACAAACGTGACATAGCATTATAGTGATACTGAGCAGAGACCTTTTTGGTGCTGTAATGTAACACACAGTAATATTTTGTGCCATTGTTTTCTTTGTGTTACTAGTTCTTGTTATTTATTTTTCAAAAAATGTGTTAAGTCTGTCTGTTTTGTACTCTAA
This sequence comes from Eupithecia pulchellata, assembly GCA_963931895.1. NCBI lineage: Eukaryota > Metazoa > Arthropoda > Insecta > Lepidoptera > Geometridae > Eupithecia > Eupithecia pulchellata. The sequence continues at coordinate 11,383,022 of OZ007530.1, forward strand.
TCTGCTGCTCACAGTAGATAAAATGATTGTCTATGTTTTTTACTTTTACAACTTCTCAACAGTCTACAATACGTAAAAAAATGTGACTACTCTTAAAATCACTAATTTTTAATTATAAATGTGTCCAAATATGGCGCGCTGGACGAAGCTCCGCCTGCGATGCAGGAGTTTGAGGGTTCGATTCCCGCTTCCGAACAAAATATGCAAATCTCCAAAAAATTATTAAGGTGTTCTGGACGTTTTCTGTGTATAGTAAAAATACCTATCTATGCTAACAAATTTGTTTATCTTGGGGCTTGGGTGTGGCTTGTCCAGCATTATTTTTTTATTAGATACTTCTCCAACCTTTCTTGACTTATACCAAACACAGCTATGAATGTTTCCCCTGACTTCCTGCGTGCACTTCCTGAGACGTCACGAACCTGTTGTTGCTTTTTATGTACAATACGTTAGTATACCTCCAAACTAATAAATTCAATGAGAAACTTACGGCTTTCCTATCTTTGACCTATTTTGAAAATTTATGTAGGTATGTTCCAGAATTGAATTTATTAACTAATATCTATCTTCATTATATTAAATGATGCAAATTTTGTGGAATATGGATAGTTTTAAACGGAATGAAATTTAATAAACCTGCTAGCGTTCCTACACCACTCTTAAAATTATCTTTCATACACTGCAAAACAATTCGAAGTATCTGAAGAAATATTGAGCCAGGGGTCCCAAAGAAAGTTAAACAAAAACGCTTTTTCATCACAATTATTAGCCCCTAAGGTCTCTCGGAACTGCGCTAAATCATCACCCTTCCTCTAAAATGGTCGGCCGCCTATTAAATGACGATTTCTCACGTTCAGCGGGCCCCCTTCGAAACAGTTTGAAGGCATTTTACTTGCATTGGGGTTGAAACTGATTTCTTTTCTGGAACCTTCTCAAAATTTCGTTTTGAACTTGCGAACGTTCTATACAGAGGTCTAAAACTCCACTTTTTTTAGGTTCAATTGCTTTAGAAAAGTATGTGATGTGATGACACTAAAAAAATGTTAAACCTTTACCCAAGTAGTGTAAAATTTATTACAAGGAATACTACTGATTTAAGGATAATTACTATAATAGTCGACGATTTTATAAATGTAACCGGGATTACGTTCAACCAACACAAACTAAGTTTGTTGTCAACCCGCTTACATTCTTATTGGATACCATCGATTTTCATACTGTTTTTTTCCTGCACTCAATATCAGACTTAATCATTTACGTTGATAACACTGGTTAATAATAATAAATAATAATGTGTTCATATGTACTAGATACTAGTACCAAGGATTGTAACTGACAGTAAACATACATAAATAAATGACGCAGGAGCAAACATCGTGCATAATTTAAATTGTATCTGTCTCAAAGTTTAGACTAATTAGCAGAATGACAAAGGTCTTGCTCTCAGTGTTCACTTGGTTTGCCTCATGTAGCGAGGTAGAGTGATAATCTCCAGCATAAAGAAGCCACAGCTATGATATTCAATGTAATCTATACTAATAATTATTACAACGGGGAAAGATTTGATTGTTTTTTTTTTGTTTGAATTGGATAGGATCTAAAACTAAAGGACCGATTTAAAAAAAATACCATTAGTATCCTAAATGTTGCCTGGTGAATATAGGCTATAGAATATTTTCAAAATATTACAAAGCCGTATGAAAATTTTTTTTGTTAAATACTAGTGTAAAGGCTCAGCGGACCGCTAGTCTATACTTATATTATAAAGAGGAAAGATTTGAATGTTTGTTGTTTTTTTGTTTGAATCGAATAGGCTCTGAAACTACTGAACCGATTGGAAAAATTCTTTCAACATTAGAATTCTAAATTTTCCGTGATGAATATTTTCAAAAAAGTTAGGGTTCCGTATGAAAAATTTAAATTTTGTTAAATACCCGCGCGAAGCCGGGGTGGACCGCTAGTACATTATAATATTAGGATGGTTGACGGTGAAGTGGGTGACAAAGAAGCACTAGATAAGAAAAAGGAAAATACTGTGATAATGTGGTGAAAGAGGCCTTCACTCAGCATTTGCGGAATATATGTATATTATTGACTATAGATGAGATGATTTTTATAATCTTGGTCGATGCGGTTAAAATTTTACTTTTGTTTTCCATTTATACAATTTATGTTACTGGTACATTTCAATGTAATATTTTATAGACACTTCAGTCAGAACAATTGATCTCTTCAAATCAAAAAACTTTTCTTAAACATAGGATTAAAAGACAAACCCTATTGATGCGTTTCTGTAGAATAAAATTTTACCTGCAAGAAAATAAATAATTTCTGAACCAACCAAATCATTATAAGCTGGTACAAAGGTGATACTCGAGACCCTTAATTATTAACGAGGATTGATAGCGTCCCACAGGTATACCTACGTGTGTGTAAGTCACGACATTTGGCTTCGGCTTCTGCGAAATGATACGTCAAAACTTTGCTGAGGGTTCATGTTCTTTGTCTTCCAAGTTGCTAATTTTATAAATGTACCCTTATTAATTATCTACTTTTGAATCAACAGCGATCTTATACATTAAACAGGAATTCTATATTCATTTGTTGCTCCATGCTATAATGATATACATATTTTATGGCAAACCAATCTGTGAGACCATACAACAAGCAGAGTAAAATCACTCAGCAAGAACCAGATCACCAGGGCCCTAATTCCAGGTTCCACAATTTTTTAAACAAATGCGACTATGGCGCCATATCAGTAAGATAGAGATTTAGTCTTAGGTTTATTCCATATGATTACAATGTCTATAGTATGTCAATGGAGTAGTTTGGCTATTATGGCAATTGTGACCGTACAGATAATAAAAAAAAAATGTCGTGACGGAATAAACATTTTTGGAACTCTGTTGTATGTTCATTTAAGACTGGCTACAAATACAACATTAGAATTTGCTATGAGGAGGTATTCAATCATATCTACTACAAAATAAAATGTCAAAACCAGTAGTGTAGTATGTATAGATTAGCATCTGAAAATTACTTAGACACGGTATACAAAATCCACACTTCTTGCAATGTTCACTTTTAACAATTCTTCGTTTTCAATGCTTAAATTAGTTTTACTACTTGAATCGCGATTCTTGTTACCTACCCTCAGAAGCACGCAACATAGTAAATCGTTACCACGATTAAAGTAAATAACAATGACGCCCGAAAGAGATATCTTTTTTTTTGTAAATTACTTAGTAAGAGACGAATTCCGGGAACGATAAGACAGCGTCGTACGTCTGACGACGAGGGTTGTTGGGTCAAGTATTGAACTTGTCGTGACGGAGCTTATGTTACAAGCAAAAATAAAAGTACAATCCACACTGGTTGCACCATTTTACTACGACCTTAGGTAAATTCTATCTATATATTTTACATTATATTAAGTACGCCATCTAGTACAAGTAGACACAAGATCTCTTTAACTTGGGGCTAGATGATGCTGCTTGGATTATTAAATTTTATAAGGAATTATTTGTTTGTTGGTTTGAATTCAGTATGTTCACCAAGTAGAACAATTTCAATACCTACCTTTTTAATCGTACATTATCTCTCATAAATAAGGGCTACAGAATACCATACCAGTGCAAAGCAGGGCTGGAGCGCTATATAATTCCTAATTAATGATTTCTACCAATCGCTTCTCGCTAGTCTCTTCAACTTACACCATCCCCCTTCAGCCCCCCACGTCACCTGGCGTCGACGAATAATTTATTACATTTCTTAAAAGCCATTACTGTGTGTCGCCGTCAATGGACCGTCAACCTCCCTTGCAATTAGCATGAATTTTATACAGATACACTGTAAGTGCTAGAGGTTAAGCTTTTTGCATTTTAATACACTTTCAGTGATATTTTTGTATGAAGGTTGGTTGAATTTACTATGACGCTATTGAAAATAATTTTACTATGGTGTGCCACAGGGCACTGTTCTAGGTCTCGTCGTATTTTTTTACTGTTATTTGATTACTATCATATATATTACTTACATAAATATGATATTGGCAAACGCCCTGTAAGATTTAACAACCTTTGTTGGCAGATCAAACAATAAAAAGATCATAATAAATAAAGTAACGAACATAAAACTAAATAAGATTATTCAAAGCTATCAAAGTTATCAATTTATTTCATTCATCGATATGTCAATTGGTCGACTTGGAAGAGTTATTATCAATCAATAGACACTTCCGAGGGTATCGGGACGATTCAAAGGTTCGAATGATTGTTATGACCCGAGATATTGAGTTGGTTTTGTAATAAATTATCATTGTTGTGATTTGTGAATGAAATGGTATAGGTACTCTTCCGGTAATATTAAAGTTGGCCACCATATTGTATCTAAATTATACCTATACATAAGCTTATTTTTGTCTATCTGTTAGACAGCCCCAAAATGTATCAAAGGTGTCTAGCTCGTAAAATCATCACACCTAATACTTCTAAAATTGTTTTCAAACAATGCTTTAAACAAGACAGATGTAAACCATAAATTACCGAATCCATTTACATTTTAAAACTCCCGTAAAAACGTTATCACATGGAGACATTTAAATTTAAACTACCCTCTGAACTTTTAGGTGTTTCCGCCAAGACTTTAATGCTTGTAGGTTCATTTTATAGTTCGGTAGGTATTGAATCTCCTTTCTACGTGGTGCCATTGAGAGTGAAAAATAAATTCGGTTAGTTTTGAAATGGTTGCGGTTTCAATAAGCATCACTTTGATGAGCATTTTCAAGTAATTAGCTAATAACTAAGTAATACACTATGCGCTTGATTCGTAAAGCGCTCGGGTAAATAAAAGGTGAATAGGTACTAAAGCCAAGCTTAGAGCTTGTGTTATGGATACTAGATGACTTAATATAAGAAATTACAAAGATAGATATTTTTCACGTCATTAAAGTCACTTATGTTGTCAATAAATAAATACGTTTATTCATAAAAAGGTCTCACAAACATATTAGTATACTTATACATTGAGTAAAAGATGGACATTATCCATATGACCACTGTTGAATTAGGGGTCCACAAATAGCGATTCTGCCTAGCGATTCTCCATTCATCGATTAAGGTACAAGTTTCAGCAACAAAGGTAAAAGCGCCAAACTAAGTGAATCACCAAGGTAAGTGAATCAACTCAGTAACACTATTCCCGAGATTTACGTCCCGTACAAGGCGATTAAACAACTAGAGGAAAAAACCGTTTAGGCGAAAGGGGCGGAGATATTTATGATCATTTCTCGGTAAGTTACTTAAGTGGGACTTAGTGCTCACGTAAAAATACGAGCGAACGGTAAATTTATTAAGGGATGTGAATATTTGGGGGGAGACTTGGCGAGACTAAGAACGATAGATTCAAAGCGGAAAACTTCTTATCTGTAGGACAAACTAGACAAGTTGTCTATGTGGAAATAATTTTCCAAGGGACAACCTGGGGGGTTACCTGGATGAAATATTATTACCATATTCATAACTGTTTGGGAATTGGTTAAATTAATTTAGCTTATAACTTATAATAAGCCAAGATATTATACAGCAACAGTGCCAACCACAATCGTTATGCTTTGCCTGTAGCGTAACTGACATAGATTTTAAGCGTTTTTTTATTGTAATATTAGAGAACTCTAGTGTCTAGATAAACCTAATTTAGGATCTAAGATGCTACTTATCATAAAATGTCCTAATTTCTTTTATTAAACGCTACCTATTTATCTATTTATTATGTTTAGTAGGTGTCGATCGTGGCTCTGAAGAATCAAGATATTATACTATAGTGCATTCAACATCATCTTCGAAAAATCGCTCGTCAATAGGTTATGATATGACATTGCCGGCCATGTTTATTACAAATTGATCTGATTGCAAGATTAACAAATTGCTCGGTGGCCCCAGCAAATTATCATGTTTCCTGTGCACAGTACACAGCTTGGGGAGAACAGTCAGAACATAAATAGAGTGTTTTTTGAAGAAGTACTTTTATATTAGGTTAGTTGCGGCTTACAGGAATAAACACGTTGCTTGTCCTAAAGTCTTACACCAGCGGCTTATCAAAATCAATGTTAAAATAAATAACACCTTATTTCTAAGATTGTAATAATTTAATACATATCTATCTGTAGGTATGTAGTTTGTCTTGTCTAAGTGCTTGTTTTGTAAGTCTAAAGAAATAAAGTTATTCTGATATCTGTGGATTACATAAGCTAAGGCTTTCATCAATGCTCTACATTATACGACTTTTATTTTATTTTTTTCCACCAGTGCAGTGGACTAATGTGGGCAGATGATGATGATGATGATTTTATATAATTTCTTTGCACTCATACGCTCGTAAAACAGAATGCTAAGCAGTTCCAGCGGTTTGACAAAAGTTCTAACTGACCGATATTGCAATAATCTGCAGAGCACCGGACGTCAGGCCTCATTAACCTATGTGCGCAATAAAAGAATAATGCGAGAAAATACGTTATTATAAGCTTCAATACGACCTAGCTGTTTCCTTCAAGCTGTCTGGTGCAGAATCAAGATTATTACACCGATAATGCGTTAATTAATGAAATTAAGTTGTCTGGCGTGAAGTACTACCAGTTTCAAACAGGTCAATGTAAGCACAACATTTTTACTTGATGACTTAATTTAAAGATTGCTATCGTTTATCGATAACGTTTTCAAGTTGAAGTGTTGCAAAAAATATGCGAAGTCACGAGAAGTTGCACTATGAAGAACTAATAAGGGTCTACAAACCATATTTTACTTTAGGTAACTAAAGGAAGGCAAAAATTGTGTAAGATTAAATTAACCGCAGGCTACCATTTGCTATATTTGCTAAGTATAGGTTTTCTTCAATTTTGAACTGTATATTCGATCATCTCTAGAAATAGAAAATCATTGTCTCTAAGTTAGTGCATTTCAAAGCATAGAAATGAACGGCGTATATCATCTAGATAATAAGAAAACGATGTTTTGCCCGTAGCAGCACACACCAACAATGAACCTTTACTGGCCCGTAGGTGATTTAAACAATGCCATTCACGACTCGATTAAAGTTCACAATGCTCATAAAGGAATCGCCTCCGGTATCTACCTATGTATGAGGATGAGGGGAACTGGACTACTCCTGACACTGAATCAACAACTCTCGGCTCTAACCACCTAGATATAAGGAATCTGCCCCCAAATATATCAGCAGGAATAAAATTGTCCAGGTGAACTCAGTTTAATTGTTTTTTCTTCCTAATGAGGCACAAGTGGTCCACAATGACTGTCATTGTGTCATTGACACTGAACATTTTTTTGTTTTCCCTTTAATTTGTCTCTTATTAATGCATGTGTGGCCGGATGCGTACCGAAACAAGCGCAATTTATTTTGAAGGATTATTATCGGGGACAGTGAGCTTACTATCCTTGGCGGAGAAGTCATGGGTTGTTTTGTGGATGTAAAACTCAATGGTCTTGAAACGTGGATCATTGTCGTTTGTAAACTTGCCTTTGAAGATTTGTAGAGATTGATGCTGAAATACAAATTTGTATTTCAAGATTTAAGAAAAGCGAAGTAAAGCCAGTGGTAAGATAGAGCTATCTTTTTTTACCTGATAGTAATGTTTTTTCTAAATTAGGCAGTTTCTTATACGCTTTTTAACTATCATTCTAGAACTCAAAATGATTCTCTATCTTTGTTTCGTTTCATTAGTATCATTTTATTGACTATTTAAGTACTTGACTGTATTTGATGGATCTTAGATGATAACTCAGATAGAAGATTTCACTATCGTCATTGTATCTCTTTTGCGAATTATAAGAATTCCCAAAGCTGATAAAACTTCGATATACTTAGCCGTCTCTAATTAAAAAAGCACCAAGCTTGCAGATACAGCACCAATCGATAGTATTTGTCAACGCCCCACATTATCAAACAAATCACGAACGTCCGAGACTGCCCGTTCGTTAGCACACAGCAAACAAATTTGATTACCTAACGAGACAACCTAACTTCCACAAAGACTTGAGCACTGTCGCAAAATCAACCGTAAAGTTATCGACCTAAAAGCGAACTCTTGTCAACAAGGCAGCGGAAGATAATTTTGATGGGGATACCTGAAGGAGAAATTAAGAACTTATAGTTTGTATTTGGTTTTTAGTTTCGGAAGCTGGGCCTTGAAGACTTAAACTTTTGCTGCTTAATTTCTTGTAGCATCACAAAATAAAATGAGACCTATATACATTTGAAGAAATTATACGTACACTTACAATTTATATGTGCATAATCTGCGGAGGGATTGGCACCTTTTAAACAAGTTAAACATCATAAACCATCGAACTCGATAAATTTCACAACACAAAAATCATCATCAAGTCAGTTCTAGGCATCGCTATTTGGAACCAGCTTTATTTACAACAAACGACCAAAAATAAAAGGTTGAAATACGCATCTGCAGTGTAAAAGGCAGCGCTGACACAGCACAATTAACCAGCATTGTTCTGTATAAATCTTTATTTGTCTGGCTATGGTCTGGCCGCGGCCCCAGCGGTTTTACCGGCCAGCAGGATGGCACGGTCTATACCCACTATATCACTCGCTAACTGCTGTATTACTGGCTATTGGTTACCTTATAGGATTTGTGTTATATCCTAGTTTATGAATAGTTTATGTCTGATTAACATATCAAAGATTGTTGTTAAATATTTTTTCTAGCAGAAGCGATGGTGACGGTTTTATCATTGATTAGATAAATCAGCGTATAAACAAACAGCTGATTAGCTAATTGGCGACGATTGCTGCTAATTAGTAAAGGGTGGTAATGTAAATGTCGTTAGGTAATCACATTTGTACAAACAAAATAAGTCAATAATCACAAAATATACTCATCACTTACTTTTAAAAATTTAACAAACACGGGGTTATTTTCAATCTAGAGGTATATTGAGGTTTTGCATGATTTACATATTTTATAAAAAGCAAAGCAAATTTAGGTACTCAAAGTACTTTCAGGGTTGCCGCAAGCAATTTTACACGGGTTCCACACTTTTTTCGAAGCAAAACTCAAATTTGAAAGCACTCAACGTGACACAGCCTCCGGCGAGTTGAAAACTGGCAGCTGTTGTAACTAAAATGTTAGATATAGCCTATGCCTGCTATATAAACGGTATACCTATGCCTGCTGTTGGAAAACCGTTTGATTTTTCATGGTTTTTTTTATATTTATCAATGTCATGTCACCAAGAGAATTTTGAAAGTTTTTTCTTTCAATCACTATCATAAATAATTACACCGCAAAGAGCGCTAGTAGCATTCTTTGCGGTAAATTATGTACTTTATATGCGGTTAACAAAAAAAATAAAATAAGTTAAATTAAATTCTTCGTTTAAGATTTCATTATGTCTTCTTAAGTTACATAAAATTCCTACACTATATCAAATAGTCACATTAGGGGATTCCCCGACTTAAATTGGCGCCGTATTACCGGTTATTTATATATAATATAATAGAGCTGACTATGTACACAGACAGCCCTCTGTTTGTATACGAGTATAATGTGGGGACAAAACACGAAAACTCGATCAATTTTAAAGTGCTACATGTTTCGCCTGCAGCTATGCATGCTTCTACGCGTGACGATATTAAACAACCATCGGATATACTTACATTCCAATAAAATATATATTTTCCAATTTAACTGTACAAAACGGAGCGGCAAATGTTTTCCAAAATTTAGTCTGCTGCATTTATACCTAATGTGTTTATCCTACTGATTTGGTGTACCCATGTAAAAATAAAAAAAAGTATGATGCTGCACAAAAATCACTGTCACTACATCAATCCATAGTAGATCCTTAAAACTACGCAACGGATTATGGTGCGGTTTTTTTAATAGATAGAGTGATTCAGAGGAAGTTTTTTGCATCAGCTTTGCACCCGTGCGAAGCCGGAGCGGGCGCTAGTATATGTATAAAACAAAGTCGCTCTCCAATGTCAGTCCCTATGTACGTTTAGACCTTTAAAACTACGCAATGCATTTTGATGCAGTTTTTTTTATAAATAATATTTATACGGAAGGTTTATATGTATAACATGCATTATATCAGCCTTTAGCATTGCGGTTCGCTTATGTTATACTTCGTATCTTAAACAAAGCCAAGAACACAAAAAACAAGCCAACATGCCAAACATGTATTGTGCTCTAACAAAAAGCTTTGAGACCGCATCGTTATATTCCTTCCTGCATTATCAAGGGTATTTTATAAGCTGTTAGAGCGCCTAAGCTGGCAGACGGGAAGGTGTATTTTACATAGGAAGTACAAAACCACTTTTGTAATGAAAATCAGAAACGGTACAGAGCAAAAGAGTACAGATTTAAAAATTCTAGGTACTAAGGTATTGCTTCGTAACTACAAATGAAAAATAATAATAATGCTGGACAATCCACACAACATCTAGCCCCAAGCTAAGCAGAGCTTGTGTTATGGGTACAAGATGACTGATATACATAATACAATATTATTAATTAGATAGATATTTTTTTTATTATACATAGAAAACAACCAGAACCCCTGAACAAATAACTGCAGATCGTACAAATATTTGTCCCGAGGCGGGAATCGAACCCGCAACCTCCTGCGTCGCAGGCGGACCTTCGCCCACCGCGCCACAGTGGTCGTCAAAAGTTGTACAACCAATTGTAATGATATTTTGAACTTATATGAACATGTTTTTAAGTGTCGTAAAAGAGCAAGGAGCTATATATTTCGGTTCTAGAATACAAGATTTTTTTTAAACATAAGGAAGTATTGCAAAATAAAAAATAAGTGGTAAATAAATTTTGACACTGGATCGGGTTCAAGACGATTCATGCTTTCGTTTGTTGTTTTTAGTGATGACCTTGCTGTTTTATTTTATTATTTTAAATTATTTTTAATTTTCATTCTGTTATACTTTTGTTGACATAAAATATCTTGGATTCCAGGGCTGCGTTCAGAGGCTCAGGGTGCGGTTGTTTGGTGTAAAGGTCATTGGGCATTTTGTTCGGACATATGACCCACGGCGCACAAAAACGAAACAGGGCTAGGTATGTAGTTAAATGTATATGTTACTTAATGGTATGGGTCGCATTATTGCAGGATATGGGAGAACCGCAAAAAAAAATAATATAATAATTAATATTATAGCATTTTTTAAATAATTATTATAGCATTTTTAAATTATTATTATAGCATTTTTATAATGAACTAAGTAAAAACTATTGGCCTGACTGTAAAAATACTTTGTAAAACAGTTGTTTTGAACAATTTCCAGGAATACGAAAATAAAATCCATTTTGCGGTAATAATATTTTTATTCTGCATTATCAAAATCTATAGTTAATTCATCTAAAAAGGCTGCAGGCGCGTCTATCACGTCTTGATGCCTGGCCCATGACAGAAAGTATACGACGCTTACAACATGTGCACAGCTTCCGACAGTGCGACGGCCGTGTATACACGAGCAGTAATACTGTTGGATGCTATTTCTTCCAATATGGGTAGGATCTACTAAAATATAGGTGTAGTACTGCTTTGCACGGACGTGTCGTGACTGTATTCTGCCTCTTATCAATATCTTATTTTCAATCATTTCTTGGTGCCGGTATAGTTCGATAGTGTATACACCATCCTCACGCATGTGCTCGTGGCAATACGATCTTGCGATTCTCAAGTGGTATGATCCCAACGTAAACAATATTAATTCGTCAAATGTAAGCCGAGGAAAGTCATCAAAATCCGGATCATTGCCATCGAGTCGCACAAACGCTACTCTCTGCCTGTTTAAATTATGGTTAATCACATATTCTGCCATCTCATTGGGTTCATTCATTCGTTCATTTATAATTCTTATGAATTGTTCCGCATACATATGGTCCTCATATGGATGGCGAGTAGCATTAATTATGGCCGCAGTTATTTTGAAGTCGACCATCATGTTTCTCATGGCAACGTTAAAATATACATGGCGGAAGATTTTAAAATCTTTCTTGAATCTGCCGTTAATGGTTTCCACTACCCACCGGATCATTGTTATTAATCTAGATTTATTAGCATCTAGTGTCGTCAGTTGTTCTCCTCTTACTCTTGTAGGCGGCATGTGAGGATTATACCCGCATTCCTCAATTTTATCAATCGAATCCCGAAATCCACGATCCAATATAAAAACATCATTAACTCTCAAGAACCCATGAATCGGAGAATCTTCTTGCATCAGGTCACGCATAATGCTTGCGTCCGAAGTAGTCGCAGTGTAAGGCCCCGTAACATCTACTATGTAGCCGTCGGTACATACTATAAGGAAGGGTTTTACTAAGTTCCGAAACTTATGAAGACTGTAAGTTTTGCGCTGGAAAAGGAAATTCGAACTCTTTTGTAGATAAATATATGTTCCATCACATACGAGAATGGCCGCCGGTTCATTATAGTTACCACCAAAAAAATGGCTTGGAATTGCAAGATTCTTGGCCACCACATCTTCCCTAGTAATATGATTTAAGCCCAAATGCTGTGGAACAAAATCATTACTTAAGCATTCTCTTGCTATCGCCAACTTCCTTTCTAGGGTTCTCCTCGACATATTGAATTTAGTGGCTAATCGCTCATCTGGTTCACCGGTTCTTATTTTTGTTAAAAAAATTCCAAGAACTGTGGCAGGATGAACTGATCGATCACCCAGTGAAGGCGTTTGGTTCAAAATAACATTAAATTGATATTTTGTTAGTCCCGTCCAAAAGTGAAATTCATTGTCCTCTATTTCTTCAATATTTTCGAAATCAAGGTTGCTTCTTTGTTCGATACCCCATTTATATAAATTCATCATACCAACAACATGAGTACTGTCAAAGTTTTCGTGGGATGTAGTGTTGAGCAAGTCTACCCAATCATTCCTCATAAAATGAGCATTGCAAACCCGAGCTAATTCTGGTATATAAAAATTGTGATTGTGTAAGAGTTGGAACTTAGCATATAGTGGAACATTATGGGCCACTACATTTCTACAGTTTGTAAAAATACAATGTCTCGCTGTATTCGATGCTCGCTTATATCCTCTAGGCGTAACAAAACTAGGCTGCAATTGTACTTGATCTTGCACTGGTTGCTCTTCAACTGGCTGATCTTGTACTGGTATATTTTGTACTTGTTCATTTTGTACGGGTTGATTCCGTAAACGACGATCTAACCTTGACCAACAAGCATGGCACATGGCCCGTGAGCCATTAAAAGTAATCTGAAACAATTGAAAAAAAAAAATATATATTCCTCCATTTATCAAGAAGTAAAATGAGCCATTACATTGAGCAAAGCAACATTTGTACAATCAAGAGCACGCGACGAGTCATACACATACGATGACAGTGTAGTGTACTTACCTCACGTGGTATTATTTCTTGCAATAATAAATCTACAAGATCCCTTTGTCTTTCCAAAAAGAGAACTGTCAATATGTGTTTTCGTCGACGTAAAACAGATCGATTACACAACACGCAACTATTTTGTCTTTCCATGTTAATGTAAACCAATCGTCAAGCAAAATCAGGGGTCCATAAAACACGCTCAAGTAATCAATAAAATGCAAAAATCGGAAACACGAGTTTAAACGCACAGATCGAAACGAAGGATGACGTACGACTGCGGGGCGGTCAGAGCGGGTGGGGCGCAGGCGGCGCGTCGCACGCGCACTTCGATACCTTACTGTTATTTTCTACCTGTCGAAAGTGCGAGCGAGAGAGACATACAATCTATTATGCGATACAAACATTTTTCTTATGCTTGTACATACATTTTCACAATGCTGACAGTAAAATCTTTAGTTTTTAGTCTAATAGAATTATAGTTAGACTCACATACATACTGTTACATAACATTTTTCCTCCAGCAGATACATAAAAAAAATTTACATATTTAGAAAAGTGGAATTGAATACTTTACTTTAAAAGTGATTTGAACACTGTGCGCGAAAAAAAAAAGTGGGTCAAAACCGCCCAATGATCTTTTAACTTATCCGAAGGTTCAGAACGAGTCGGTTGTTATACGTCAAAGTTGACATTATCATGACAAAACTGACGTTACAGTTGCCGGACGTTCGTTTGTTTTGTTTTTGTTTTGCGGTTACTTTGAGGTAAATTGTATCTACTGACTGTAACTACGATCGATAACTGATAAATACTGAAAATTTTGATATTTACTGTAGAAATCTTGATATTTAAGTAGATAACAAACTATGACAACGGAAAATATGACAGCTGTCAATGTCAGAGTATTTTTCGTCGATCGAATTACACCGGTAAAAAGTTGCAACCGTCGCAGGTTGTGAACGCAGCCCTGGTCCGAATATATATAGATTCATAGTGTATGTATATATATTCATGTGTATGTGAATATGTGTAGTTAATGTCTTGTAACAGGCTGTTTAAATTGGTTTAGTTCTGTTTTGGCGGGATGTGTTTATCCCGGCCTCGGGACAAATATTTGTATAATAAGCATTATATTTCTACATGTTAGGGGTGTTTTCTATTAATAAAAAAATATCTAACAGCCTTTGTTAGTCCACTGCTGGACAAAGGCCTCCCCTAATGAGGGATGACGATCAGCGAAAGATTACTAGCAGTTAAAGACAGGGCGCTACGACGCTCTTTCTATAAGCAATGTACTAAATAGCTATCTAGTTACACATAATACAAGCTAGGGGCTAAATTAGTGTAAATAGTCCAGTATACTAATCTATTTATACCACATTTCGTTTGTTTAACTTTCTTAATTTTTTTTCTCGACGTTTTAACTCGACTACGACAAAGTGCAAACTTGTGGAAAGGTCGAGAAAAAAAAAATTTAAAGTTAAATAAACGCGATAAATACCCGTTAAAATAGTACTAATAATTATTTGTTCAGATCGCGTAAGTATAAAAATATCCATATACCACATTTCTCAGCAATAAGTACCTTCCAAAAGTCAATATGAATACAACAATGTCTCCAAAATTACTTCAGTGTTACCAACGTCAATTTCATCTCATTTTTACGACTTCGCTGTAAAGAAATTCAATCATAAAAACGTTTTGAGTTCACTAATTAGGTTTGGGACCGATCTTGTGGACTTTTCTACGGATATTTTACGACTGTCACTAATTATATTACAATTGTCAAAGAAGACTGTCAAGCTTACATTGTAGTTGAAATATAAGTCGCAGAAGAAAAATATACTTATAAGACTAGCGGTACGCCCCGGCTTCGCACGGGTATTTAACTGAAATTTAATTTTTATGCGGATCTCTAACTGTTTTGTAAAATATTCTATGCTCATATCGGAAAATATAGGATTCTAATTGTGAAAGATTTTTTCAAATCGGTCCAGTGTTTCGTAACCTATTCAATTAACCAACAAACGATGAAATTTTTCCTCTTTATAATATACGTATAGATATAGACTATAGAGATACACCATCGGCCACAACTTCACTTTAAATCAGGTGAAATCGTGGTCAAAAGGACTATCAGTTATAAAAAAAAAATTAAAATCTTTATTATTTTGTTTGTTGATTAGGTTGAGTTGACCAAGTTCAGTTAATAATTCATTTAATATATGACAAGCAATAGTAGTAAGAAATAAATATAAAACTTATCTTAATAGGTACATAAAAAATTACAATCAAACAACTGAGACAAATTAGAAATAGTATTTAAAATTGAAACAATTGAGCAACCGCAGACTGTTAAAAACAAACTACAGGTAGCTCAACTGATACCTATCAGTACCAATCGGAAGCGTCCTCAAGACGCTGTCTGCATTGCCTCGCTGTCTAGCAATGCTGATACGCTAAAAAAGACTACTAAACCGTGTAATTTTTTTTTATATTTGTCACTGACATAAAATGTAAGGAGCAGTAGGGCAAGCACGGGCTTTCTTGTCTAAGGAAGAGAAAAATTACGTCACTTTGTCATCGAATGCGTAAATTATTTGAAATCATTAATGTCATTCATTAATGTATAGTGATGTGATGCCATATTGTCTATTCTACCCTAGAGAACAATCCCCGTGCTTGGCCTACAGGTTAACAGAATAGAACCAAGGAGCCAGGAAACAAACGCGGTCGGAATAAACAATCGAGATATAGTTGTAAGGAGAGGACAGTTTAATTAAAACTTGGGTTCTTGGTACAATCTTTTAATTTTATTTTATCGTT
This sequence comes from Eupithecia pulchellata, assembly GCA_963931895.1. Classification (NCBI taxonomy): domain Eukaryota; kingdom Metazoa; phylum Arthropoda; class Insecta; order Lepidoptera; family Geometridae; genus Eupithecia; species Eupithecia pulchellata. The sequence continues at coordinate 11,399,268 of OZ007530.1, forward strand.
GCCTTCGAGATGACGGGTAATTCAAACTTCGTTATCAAAGCACAAATGAAAAGATGAATTCTTGATCAAAATTTATCTTTGGTGAAACTAAAGCACCACTATTTTAATGTAGACTCTATACGAGATCAAAAATATATCTTTATTAAAAACAAAAACAAGAGCGAGTTAAAGTCTCAAACGAGCTTCATCGACTGTACGTTTCCTTTTTTTTGATACCTACTTCCGTAGTTGGAGGAGTCCTCTGTTCCTATTCCTACTAGTTAGGTAGGTATTAAGAGGGGTAGGCGTCTTCAAATACCTAAATATAAAAAAGATGATAAATAAATATGTTTCATTTCGGACAACGATAAGTCCAGGTCTTTATGAGCAACAATAAATTTTAAATACACAAAGACATAAAAAGAAATAAAATAAACTGTAAATTAGGCACCGTGTAGAACCGAGGATAATCAATCCAGGAAATATGTTCCTAAATTAAGCTTGTGAAAAAACTAAGTTCTATTTACGATGCTGAATTACCACTAAAAAGGTTTATTTATGAAAAAAAGTACGATCAATGAACCATCAATAAAATATGGTTCTAGAACTATATTACTTTAAGGTCTACTAAGCTATTGTACAGGTGTCTGTTACTTATAAGATACGAAGGGTAGGATAGAGGAAACAAAAATTGCAGGCATTTGTCAAAGTCCACCCCACGGAAATGGTGCATAAATAAAGTCCAGTTAAAAAAGCGAAGTGACCTTACTACGAGCTTGAGACGGTTTAGATATTAACAGGCACTACGATTGAAAGGATTCTTCAAAACAATGACTTTTTTGTGATTTTATTTTATTTTACAATTTTTGGAAAATAGCTACGTAAATATATAAACAAAAACGATGTGTAACTTACGGCTAATTATAAGTTTCCATAGAAAAAAAAAGAATAATAGATGTATAATAATTTACAGTTGAAGAAAGTAGAAAAAATACTATTTGGTAAAATACAAATAATAAACTATGTTACATTAGCCAGGCATGTCGTGTATGCGGAGCACAATTATCTATGTATCTACTCTAGTGTATTATTTATTGTTAATTTAGTTATAGTATTAGTATTGTACCTAATTTTTATGTCTGTGCTTTATATTGTCTAAAAAACTTATTTATTAATTCTTCTCTCTTTCTTTATCGTTTCAAAAACTAAATAAAATGAATTATTCTTAACAATTGTAAACTTCTAAATATCAACAATATATCAAGTTATAAAACCACGGTTGAATAAATAAAACAAATGAGATGATTATAATTATGTGGTTTATCGGTACAACATTGGTAAACAATGGTGTCGATTCTGTTGTTTTAGAATTAGCTAAAATAAGCTAAAATTAGGATTTAGGAATGTCAAACAGACAAAAGTTATTCTATGTTTGAAAAATTAGACTGACAGATTTAAAATGAGGATGACAGATCTAAAACAACTCAACTTAGGTAAATTAACTATATAGGGTTATAGACTTATAGTTCTTTGCATAACATTTTTAGAGAGTTTTGCGGTTTTCAAAAACTTTCTAATTTAGGTATTTTTAGGATCTGTCAATAGAATACCATATTTTTTAGGTCAACCTAACTTAGAAAACCTAAAAATTAAGTTAGGAATCCTAAACAACAGAATCGACACCAATGTAAATTTTCTAAATAAACAAAAATAATACTAAAATACAATCTATTCTAAATCATAGGTATCCATTTCATAATTTACTATGATGATTGAAGACTTCAGTGATCTTTTCGCGATAACTACAAAAGCGTTAACTCTAAAACTTTTTGCTTTTTTATGTCAAAAAGTCTGGTAAACATTCGAGTGGTTTATGATTTGCTATTCGAGTTTCAATAGGATGGCGTGTCTAGTAGCTTCGAAAACTTTCAGTAGGGGCAATGATCTATTGCACATTTTTACAAAATAACCCATAAAATTGGTTGTAACATTAAGTTAGCGTTGTCTGTCTGTTTGTAATAACTCAATGTACTTATTGGTTATAACGTCTGGCAAAGGTTATTGCTGTATTTTCGTAAGTTTAACAGTAAGTCTACGTGCCGTTTGTTTTATGGTTGCGTTACATTTTAGCTGTGTTTTATTGGCTAGCAGCTGGTTTTTTGGACATAGACCATTTTTCGAATTAAATTATTCATGGTCGAATTTATGGTCAAGTGACTATAATAAGTTTATTTCATTTTCTTATATTGCTTAGTTACAACTTTTTAGTTTGTTTAACAACGTAAGCAACGTCATAATTCTGGGTATTTTACCTATACAATTTTTTGTGACCTTTATTATGCAGCTAATGTAACAGTTTAGCTGTCCTAAATTGCTGTAAAGTTACATCTATGAATATTTACAATAAACTATTCAAATATCTTGGATTTATTGTTAAACGAGATAAGTTGGTCAGTATGTCCTAGAACATGAATAGAAGAATATAGATATATAATATAGATAGAAGACAATGTCCCCAAAAAACCGAAAATTGATATCGCGAACCCAACAAAATATTTCCAAACTTTTTCGACGAGTCAATTGTCCGCCTAAGCTCCAATTTTACCCGTCACGCGGTCGCGCCTGAACAAATACCAAACAGTACATTAATTAAACAGAGACACGTGTCGACGGACTCGCTCACGCATATATCAATCAACTGGACAGTCGACCGGACAGTCCAGTGTTTTTATACTGACCTGCGAAACATGCGATAATGTTTGAGGTGGAGTAATTGAGTGGCTTTCATGGTTGATTTGGATATTTCAATTGGAACGGTGCGGCAGACAATTTTGACCAATGAATTTTTTTAGATTTAAGAAGTGATAAAATGCGAAGTCTTTTTTTTTAATGCTGGACAATCCACACAGCATCATCTAGCCCCAAGCTAAGCAGAGCTTGTGTTATGGGTACTAGATGACTGATATACATAATACAATATTATTAAATAATCTATTTACCATTAATAATATATATATACCATTAATATTAATATAGAAAACAACCAAAACCCCTGAACAAATATCTGCAGATGGTACAAATATTTGTCCCGAGGCGGGAATCGAACCCGCAACCTCCTGCGTCGCAGGCGGACCTTCGCCCACCGCGCCACAGTGCGACCACTGGAGGCGTCGATCTTAATCACCAACCAACACCGACGTGTTGGTTGGTGCTTAAGATCGACGCCTCCAACTCAACTTGTGGATATGATAACAGCTGACTAAAGGGCCTGTCAGTTGATGGGCAGTAGCTGCCTTCTGTGTGCCTATATTATTGACACCTTCAATGCGACCAGCAGCCGCCTACGAAGCCTATCAGGATATAATGTCATTTGTCTGGGAGCAATGTGTTCAGCTGTAGATGACTGTGATAGGAAATGTGTTATCGATGTCAACAGACAGCTGCTAGAGGAGTTGATGATATATCAAGGGTTGCTATCAAGACCTGGATGGGATTTACTAGAAACTGAGATATAAGCACAAATTTGAGAAGGCCTTCTGTTAAGATACGTGCGGACAGAGTGATAAAGTTTTGGCTAAATTGTAGAATGGTGCTAACTTTAATATGTATCGTATACTTTTTTAGATGGGTGGCCAAATCCAAAACATTGAGAGTTAGAGAAAAGTCACGATAGAATTTATGTATAAATTTATGTGAAAAAAGCTGTATATTTTTTTATTGAGTTTTACAAAAATAATCAGTAGACGTATATAGTTCATTACGCATAGATGTTTTATCTAAGTATACCTACTACCTAGATATTTACTATATTTTTATCGTTGTTAACAATTCCGGATATTTGATCATTATTTTTATATGTACATACATTTCTACCTGCAATTATCATTCAAAATGTTACCCTGCTTTATTATTATACTAATAACAATAAATATAACGACAGACAGACGCACCTAACGATTATTATTCGTAATGTGACCATTATCATAACACTTCGTTTTGAATTGGCAGAGTATTGCAGTCAGGTGGGCTCATAGCTTAATTTGAATATTTATTCCAAATTTGTACTGAATAGTACTTATCGGTGCTTTGTAAATTTTATTTATTCAATAAAAACATTATTGTGTTTCGTTTCACTTAAAATTTGATCTGTCAAAGTTTTCATAAAATCTGCCGCACGAATATTTTGTTGTCACAAGAAATATAGATAAAATATATTTTATTTGTGAATTTTTTAACATGACTTAGATTTATTGGAATTAATATTAAATTTGATGTAATACAAAAAGCTAAGGCTCAGCTAATGCAAGCTGAGCTGGTTGGTATGGTACGATTGTGCAATAGGAGCTGGTTTTCGGCGGGTTGCACTATCAGCTAAAAGGTTTCATATGAACTGAATGGTTAGGATCGCTACTAAGTTTTTTAAATCAGTATATTTTTTAAAATTGACCTACTATTAAGACATTATTAATACTGGTTCGGATCGCGCGTACCAAGTTCTTTTTTAATCATTATCTTTTTTAAACCGATAGTACCTACCATTAAGACCTTATAAATAGGTACTGTGTTTAGATCTAGTAGATACTTTCAAAGTTAGGTTCCTAATGAAAAGGAATAAAATGAAAGATTTCAGATTCAGATTCAGATTCAGATTCAGATTCAATAACTTTATTTCTTTAGGCTTACAAAATAAGCACTTAGACAAGTCAAATTTCAAACAGATAAAAAAAAAAAAAAAAAAAAAAAATTCTCTCTAGCATTATCAATTTTCCAATCAAATATCAGAAACAAAAGTCCTATCTTCAAAGCTCTCCAAGACCTAGGCTTTGTTAGCTTTAAACCTTATCTTTTTCTCTCACTTTGGTCTAGTGACTTGGAACAAAGTCAATGGATTGGTATCAGTACAGTAGGTATCTTTTAAGAGGATTTCTCGCAATCAACAAAATTAGTATTAGATCTCCAATTTCCTTTGGTTGGAAGTATTGTTTTAGACAAAGCGTATCAAGTACCTACCTTCCAATTAAATGACGCATTGGACTATAGATTGATCACTAGCTATCAAGATACTTATTTTTCTTTCCTGCATTTAGATTTTCTGAAACCTGAATTTCTATTGGTCAATAATCCCTAAGTTATATTCCCAAATCTGTGAAGTACGTAACGTTCGAAAATTCAATATGTAGGTGGAATTTCTATTGAAATTAAACGAAAACAACTTGTGCATTCGACAATAAAACCACGAAAAAACTTCTATTATCGCCTACTGCCAAGAGACCTGTCGTTCTTATTTTTACGAACGTAAAGTTTAAATTTCAAGTGATAAAAGCTTCGTGGTTGTTGGTGATAAAATTGTTGGAAGACAAGTCCTGAGTGCATAGCTGTCCCGAGCTTTATGTCCTCGGAGATGGCTGGAAGCTTCTTCTTTACTTTTTTTTAACAGCATTGGGGTTTTTGACATTGACTCGACATTCCAAAACTGACACTGGCCGTAGAGAAAAAGCAAGCACCGTGCGCTATACAACCTCTTTTTCTATTCTGACGCGCCATAACAGAAAAAGAGGTTGAATATACAGACTACGGTTCAATTATTGAATTTTTCATGCGGATCCCTAACTTTTTTGAAAATATTATATAGCCTATGTTCATCACGGAAAATTAAGGATTCTAATGGTGAAAGAATTTTTTAACTCGGTCCAGTATTTTCGGAGCCTATTCAATTCAAACAAACAAACAAACATACAAACAATCAAATCTTTCCTCTTTATAATATTAGTATAGATAATGTGCGCAGTCCAAGGTGTCACTGACATCAAGTAAATAGATGTATTCATTATTATTATATAGATTACGAGTGATTTGTGCCAGAACTTGAATTTCTCATCAAAGTTTTCCATACCTTTTACCCTACGTAGGTAGGGTATAAGGTGGTACATGACATGCCACCTCAATGGGTTATCATCATCCCACATTTACACGCCGCGATGGATCTTGCCTGTAGAATTGAGCCACGTCGTCCCTCCTGTCTTCTGTTTCTTGGAACAAAAGTGGACCAAACAATAGGTCATCTAAACTCGCCAACTTACCTGAAGCAAAAAACAAATTTGATTAGCGCCATGCAAATTCACTGTCACTCGTTTATTAGGTCAGCGATGCGAAGGGGCTTCATTTAATTACCAGGAAAATTTAATTTGCCATTTCGGAGAGTTATGGCTTTCATATGCAAATCAACTAGCCGGGATGAGTGGGATACATAGCGGATTTTGAGTAGGGCAACACTGTTCGTTTTCTAGAACAACAACATTAGCCTATAAGAATTCACCGGAGTTAAAGCCTCCCATTAGGTATAAGATCAAGTTTATTTTAAATTTTCAAGTTCATTAAGTTGGTATTAGTTACGACCTAATAGGTACCTTCTTATTAACGTACTGAGGAATAATATTAAATTTCGTAGGTCATTTACAAACTACTGCCAAAACACATAAATCACTTTCGTGGTCAATAAGAATAATGCTACATAAACCACACAGCAACACCTAGCAAAGTAAGCAGGGCTTGTGTAAATAAATAAATAAATAATGCTGGACAATCCAGACAGCATCATTTAAGTCCGAGCTAAGATCTAGCGTAATAGGTACTAGATAGACTAATATACATAATATACAGTACATAACATACGTAGATATTTTTTAGTTATTTATAGATAATTGACCAGACCACCCGGAACATATGATGAGGTTGGAATCGAACCTGTGTCACTGGTAGATCGATATATAATAATAGATACGTTGAAGATGAGACGACAATGAAGTATAATCATTAAATTTAAAACACTGTCATAACATCACATAATCTGAGGCCCTAAATGATCATAGTATCTACGGATCTGCTTGAAGGCAAGAAATTGTACATGTCGGAGTGTAAATGTTGTGTTGGCCAATTTTAAAAGCCGTGTGTTAGACTTGCAGTATGACTGACGGTGATGGAATATTTATGGAGTCGACAACAATTTCCATAGCTGTTACACTACTGAATTTTGGATTTATAATAAATTTCCATACTATATAAAAATAAACATTTCACCAAATATGTATTTGTTTGCTGTTACGATAATGAATTGAACCAACATTTTTTCATGTTTGTTTTCCGGATTTTTGAGTGAGGGTCGCTTATTTTGACGCATATTGTGTAAATAATTTATAGTTTATATAAATAAAAGAGCCACAGTCATTAATATAGGCTCAAATGGTCAACATTGGCTTCTAAAACTTTTGGCTTACTTAATCGTATACTCTGCAAAAAGTAAGAAACATCCATCTAGTTCCCAGAACAATTAAACAATATTGTCCCATAGATCAGAAAAATAAAGATCAGACATCATCAACAGTCTACAATAGTCCCACAGATATCAAAAAAATGAAGATCAGACCTCATCAACCGTCTACATCAACAATTAGAAAGGTTCAAACGGCAATGGAACCAAACACTTTAAAATTCCAACAAAGAGTCCACGGGCAAACTTCCGATTGAATCGTTCAAACAGACAGAGGGACACTTAATTTTTTATCTCCCAACTTGAGCGGGAAGTTACCTAAGTCCAAGTTCGTGCAACATTCAGAGCGTTAAGAACAATCTCTGCCACTCGTGTCCAGGTTAATGCATCCGTTTGTCCCGGATCTGTTTACAGGAACGTTTTGTGCCCTACTATCGTGTTGTTGAGAAATGGGTTACTTCGTTGTGCTGCAATATTTAGTACAAAATATTTGACGTTGTCTGGGCATTACCGGTAAGGGTCGTCTATTCTATATTATAGTTTGATCTGAAAATTCGATTAGATAAAACAAGACGGGGTAATTTTAGTTGCTTTGAAATGAGTAATTAATAAAGAAGAAATAGATATTTTTGGTGGGAATTTGCTTTTGCTGTGATAGTTTTGATAATATTCAATTCAGTAGTAGGTAATTAATTACACATCTCGTTACACTAGCTAAATAATTATCGACATGTATAACATTTCATCAGAATTACCATTCAGATGCAATGCAGGGTATAAGTTTTATCTCGGCTATGCTTTACTGGTAAAGTATTTACCTTACCCTACCTTTCATTACTTATAGGTACCTACAAGTAATTTCATAATGTTATTCCCATGAGTTCTGTTTTGAGTAACTAATTATAATAATTCAGCTGTCTCGTTTCATCAGTCATCTAGTAACTATACATAAGCTTTGCTAAGCTGGAGCTGCACGATACTGAGTCAATGGACAGCATTATTTATTTACATAATGTTATAACAATATGAAAGCAGTAAAAATGGAGATAACAGATCTCTTTGTGCAATACCCGAGAACCGAGGGTACCTAGTACGAACGTAGAAGTAAAGTGCACTGGCGTCGCACGACCGAAATGAAAGTTTTGCTCGGTTTCGTTTATTTCTCGCTCCGTATCCCGTTGATGTGATTTATTGTTTTTGCAGCATTTGTTTCAAATCGCCACTTTGAAGTTGTGGAATCGTGCTGGTTTGATACTTGTCGCAAAAGTCGTGGTTTAAACTTATTGCTACGATATTTATAAGTTTGTGTCATTTGTATACAGAAGCGATGACGGAAAATTACGGTCGGCCAATAACGATTAGTCAATAAATTATGTGGACATCAATACAACTCCCAAGCAATTTAGCAGCCAGCTATTTGGCGAATAGAAAAGTGTATTATATAATATTGACTGTACAAGTTCTGTTTAAAAGTAAGTGGAAATAAGTAGGTAGGTATAATACTGGCAGAGTCGTAGCAAAAAGCAAGCGGCATAAAAAAAGAAGTTGAAGTTGAAGTAGGTAGGGACCGACCGACCTTTTTCGCACAGCTACCTATGAAGGGAAAGTCTGCCTGTATTTTAGAGTAGGTATAGCGAAATAGCAGAGCTCTCGATATTCGATTCAATCCTATCAAACGCAGATGGCATTTGTTTATTCCCGACTGCTCAGTGATTTATATTTTGGGTTATGTTTTATATCATGGATTTTTTATATGCCCAAATTCGAAAGAACAATGGCAGGTCTCCATACTAAGAATTGTCTGGGATCAAATTGAAGCGTACCGTAATGAAAAAAATGTTAACAGATTTGGCGTTAGCTCCAGAATCTATAAATGAGACTATTTTCTTTGGGGAAAGCCGGAAAAAAAAGATTTCAGTGTTTGAATTTTTTCGTTATGAATAAACGTCAAACAATATTTATCTATAAAACATCGCAGATTGAAATCAAATCATAAAGAAATGGATAATGTGGTTTGGTCTTGGGTTTGGTCTTATCAATTAGACCACGCCACCTTATATATTCGATATGAGAAATGATAAACAAAATGAGCAAAACAAATTCTAAACTTTGTATGTTTACGAAAGCTGGGCGTGTATTAAAAAAAATGTACCTACTTGCCCCGTAAACACAAAAAAACTGAGGGTTTTAATAAATAATGTTGGACAATCCACACAGCATCATCTAGCCCGAAGCTAAGCAGAGGTTGTGTTATGTTATGAGTTCCTACTAGATAACTTATATACTTAAAACAATATATATAGGTATACCTAAATTAATAGATATTTTTTTATTTTACATAGAAAATGCCTTGAAAATGCCCAGAACACCCAAAACAACAATATCGGAGTCCTAAGGGCACGCACTAGCCAGACACAGGGCAAAATCAATCAGTCCATAAACAGTCCAGGTCGGGTGTTACATACGTCGCCTGTGGCTTCCGTAATTCGGGTAAAAATAAATAGAAAACCAAAATATAAACGCAAAACACAGCAGAGATGAAAAACGCCGATGTCTCGGAAGGATTCTGTCAAAGAGAATAAAACCACTACGTTCTAGCTTCTATGGCGTCTTGACAGACAACCGCTGACAACATGACACTATCAAAGACAAATCAAAGACAAATGATACATTGCATTCAATAATTGTACCCGCACCACTAATAAAATGGTAACATTTCGAATGTACCTAATTCGAATATCATTTGATAAGCTTTTAAATATCATAAAATAACTCCGGCCTTTACGAGAAGGAGTGAATAATTGAAAAATCGTAGAAAATTCACTAAATTTGATTCATATACATCAGATCCATGGACGCAAAAAAAAGTCCAGACCAAATTCTGCCATTGTTCTTTGAATTTTAAGATAACATCGTTAGAATCCAAGAACCTAATAATACGTTCAAACTACAATGAGGTTGTAAAACCAAAGACTGCGTTCGCTTTTGTTAGTTTGGCCGAGCAGCGCATTCTTCTACTTAGAATTAATGTATTTATTTCTTTACTAGCTTCTGCAAGAGGTTTCGCGCATGCTTTTGAAGTAGTCTATGACCATCCCCGGGATACTCTTTACCTCCATGCTTAATATCACTAAGATCCGTTCAGGTTTTTTTCCATGAAAAGTAAACAGACAGGCATACAGGATAATTTTGTATGCCAGTCTATATTTTGTCAGTATTATTGCATTCGTTTTTATTATGTAATACTAGTTTTGGTATAAATGAAATGTCTTAAAAGATAGAGATAGTTGTATGCTGGTATACAACACAAAACACTATGCAACATGTCCATGATTAATCGATTCATATGTATACCCATTTCATAGACTATCATGTAGTCAATAAATTATAGCGGGTAATTCTGACGGCCAATAACTAGCCGATTGTTGTGGTAAATGGTAAATTAACTGAGATGCTATCTATATTAACGCAGAGCTGTGGAACATACCGTTTTGCAGCACAAAGATGGTGAAGTGAAACCTATTGGAAATGCATAAGTGTAATAGTAGTAATAAAGTACCTACCTACATATTAATCCATTATCACCGAATAATCTAGACTAATATAAAGAGAAAAGATTTGATTGTTTGTTTGCTTGGATTCAATAGGCTCCGAAACTACTGGACTTGACGAATTTGATGGTACCGCTTTGGTGACCGCTTTGCTTTCTTTGGTTCTAACAACAATTTGCATGCTTTTGTTCTACCAAACAATTATTTTGTTACGTTTTTAATCTACCTACATAACTGCATGTGTACTTTCAATTATATTTTTCTATCAATTTCATTAGAAAATATTTCAATTCCTACTTTGAAACCCTTCTAGCTTAGTTTCTCTAATTTTGGTTCATTTCTTTTAACCACATAAAAAAGCCCCGTATCTTTTAAAGATCGAACATGGCATTTAATTTCCGATAAACCCAAAAATAACTTCTTTAATGAATGTATATTCACAACCTAAAATAAAATCCCCCTCCATCATACAAAACGGCCATATATTAACCAATGTAAAATAAACTATGCCTCCATTAAATCTTCTTTAGGTTAAAGGTAATTGGGGGGTCCGCTTAACCTGGTCATTAGTGTAACCATAAATACTCGAAGTTGAACTAGCAACTTTGTTGGAATTTATGTACTTAAATATAACCTTACTGCATTATATTAAGGTTGAAAATGTATCAATAGTGTTGCTAGAGTTTACAGTTTTCAGTAGCGCTTAAATAGACGTTGAAAGAAGTCGACAGACACCCATCAAGTGGTCTAATAAGCATATCGTACGCCAGAAATAATTTACAAATTGGTGCGTTGTCAAGACTTATTCGGGAATTTAACGGATGCACTAGGGTACAGTTAAAACTCTTTTGAATATGATCTTATTTTAGAATTGCGTTTTATTGCGTTTGACGGCAGAAGAAATTGGTTTTTCTCTTGATCCGTGATTATATTCTGTATTAGTGTGTGTATCTACTTTTAAGCGACGAAAACAAAAGGGAAAGAATCTGTGTTAGTCCTTATACATTTATATACATCATCGATATATCTGACGATTTTTCCATGAATAATGGACCGATTTGGAATTTTTTTAAACATAGCTTTGTGTGGAGAATGATCCCGAGGTTTTTCCCAAAAATACCTATGTATTACCGAGCATAGACTTAGAGAAAAGTTCAGACGGAATCCTATCAAATCAAACTTGATTCCTAACAATGGCGGAATGACATTGAGTGTCAGTGTATAGAGAGTTGCCAACAAAAGAAAAAAATACCCATAATTTTTATAAATATTCTTCCTAATAATGGTTTACATATGAATATGTAAATTATAATGAATCATTATAATTTACATATTAATACTGCTTTAGCCACGGTAATCGTGTTTATTAGTTCTACTTTTTATAATTTTCAATATACGCCAGCGCTTTATTTTTATTTATTCATTTAATTAGAACGGTCATACAACCACTTACACTAACTAATTAAAATTAATTAATACAATAAGTATCGCACGAAAGTGACAATAAAATCTGGATTATGTTAGTAAAAATAATAATTCAACAAATTCTATTTAAAACATTAATTATTAATATTTATGGTGCTAACTGCAGTGAATTTGATTGTTCCCGGGATTAAATAGTAACCCCTATTTGCTAATCGAAGAAATTTCAACAAAATCTGTTCAGGCCTCTGAGTGTGTGTGCAGAAGTAACAAACATAAACACATCCAAAGTCTCCGTTCCATGTCTAATTTTAGTTTGAATAAATTATTCTTTGTGTCTATTAACTGGCTGACAACATTTTCTGCCTGCGGCTTCGTATACGTTGTTCATATGGAAATGCCTAACCAATATAATTAAAAAAATCAAATAAAAATTATAATTATTTATATGTACATTTGCAGCCACATCTTATGATTGTTACTGGGAATATCAATAAAACGTTCCTAATAATGAAAAAAAAATATACATTATTCTCATATTCATTGTTTATTGATAAGTACATAATAAATGAAAAATTATGTATACCTACATATAATGCCCGAATGCTTTTACATGAAAAATCTTTATGCATACTGTATGCTACACTAGATTTAGTAGGATTCAAATTATTTTAAATATGAGATTCTCTGATTATGCGAATTCAATTTAACTTTCAATTTTCACCAATCGGAAATATGAAAAAAATATTGACTATTAGTATGCCCCACGGCTATCGATAATCTCGATATAACATCTGCGTAGCATGATCGTCAGTAAAAGTATTATCCAAACGGGTTCAGCTATTTTGGAGGTTGGCTCAAATAAAAAACAAACATAGGTATTTCGAAATTCGTATCCCTAAAGCTAAGCTATTGTATAGATATTACAAAGTGAAATTCAATAGGTATCCTAATTATATTTCGAATACTTAACACATATTATTTTATATAACCAGGATGGTGAAATGCCTATTTACCTGATTCATAATTTAAAGTCAATTAAATATGAGAATTAAAACATTTTTAATATCCTCCCACACTTACTGGAAAATTTACATGTTTACATGTTGGCAGCACTGGCTAGATTTTGTGCTTATAGTTTGATTTTTATGTTGATAATAATTTTGCGTCAAATCGAAATAATAAGTTGGTGAAATAAGAAATTTATCTACGAAATGTGATCCGGTGTTTTTTATTGACAAATGCATTGTGATTTTGTCAACATCTGACCACACAAGACGGTGTTTTTCATTTTGTTTTGATTTGTTTAGATGATGTTATTAGGTTCGTGTCTATGGGCGTTATGGCGGCAAGTGACATACTATTTGAATCATAGACAGTATGTCAGAGTACCGAGTGCTTCTTTTTATTTTTTATGAGACTCCTTCCGAACTTATTCATACTTTCATGTTACCGAGATTTTTATTCCTGAAAAAAGTTAAGTCGGTTTTTACTACTTCAATTATTTAATATTTTTACCTATACATACTTTAAATTACTTTTTTAAACCGTAACATTTTACTGCCCTATATCTGGGCAATGCAGGTTAGGACACTCAATTACTAACCCTGAATCCAAATTATGTATTTGGATTAAAAGTATCTCTGTATATTAGATACTAGCGGCCCGCCCCGGCTTCGCACGGGTATTAAACAAAAATTTCAGAAATTATACACACTAAAACGATAGGTTTCACAGTTTTCATACGGATCTTTACTTTTTTTAACAGCATTGGGGTTTTTGACATTGACTCAACATTCCAAAACTGACACTGGCCGTAGAGAAAAAGCAAGCACCGTGCGCTATACAACCTCTTTTTCTATTCTGACGCGCCATAATAGAAAAAGAGGTTGAATATACAGCCCACGGTTCAATTATTGATTTTTTCATGCGGATCCCTAACTTTTTTGAAAATATTATATAGCCTATGTTCATCACGGAAAATTAAGGATTCTAATGGTGAAAGAATCTTTTAACTCGGTCCAGTAGTTTCGGAGCCTATTCAATTCAAACAAACAAACAAACAAACAAACATACAAACAAACAAACAATCAAATCTTTCCTCTTTATAATATTAGTATAGATACTCGGTGAGAACTCTATTGGGATTAACTAGACACAGAGTTCTGGCACTCTTAAGGCACTATTAACCGAATGTGTATTTAATATCTATACTAATATTTTAAAGAGGAAAGATTTGATTGTTTGTTTGAATTGAGTAGGCTCCGAAAATACTGGACCGATTTGAAAAATTCTTTCACTATTAGAATCCTAAATTTTCCGTGATGAACATAATAGGCTATAGAATAAAAAAAAATAGGGTTCCGCAAGAAACATTATTTTTTTGTTAAATATTGTGCGAAACCGGGGCGGGCCGCTAGTTATATATAAAAATAATTCTATTCTATTCGAAATTCCATTCAAAACTCATAATGAAACTCATAAAGGTGAGGCCATACCGACCACGTCATTACGACGCGACACCCGAACGTGACTAAACCGACTTTCCGCTTTTTGGCTTTTAAATACTTATCTCTATAACATCACTCGGAAACTCGATTTTTATGACGATTTCTGGTGGTTCCTCATGGCGGATGCAATCTGCCGAATTATTGAAAAAAATCGAAGCCAAACATCATATTTAGATTTTTGAAAATACCCAGAATGATGGACCGTACAGACTTTCAAATGGTACAGACATTTGTCCTGAGGCGGTCATCGAACCTGCGCTGGCGGACCTTTAGCCACCGCAGCGCCATATCGGTCGTCATACCTTTAGTCGTGCATCCTATACCTGTTTGTCATGGTACATATCCCATTATTTTATACTTATACCTTTGTGTTTTTAAAGTTAATCATTAACAAAGTCTCAAAAGTTTACCCCTTCAAAAACGAGCATAGAAAAAACCTCGTTATGATTTGAATAAAGTCAGATTAAAATACAGTGACATCATTTTGCATCGTCTTTTGTTTCTTAGGGCCAGTATCACAATGCGAGTCTTGCGGCAAGGAAACTCTAAATTGTATCCTAGTCTAAGGTTCCTATGTTTATTGGTGTAAAAGTGGACACAGTGTATACCTACCCCTGCAGTACCCAACAGCTAAGTTCATCTGCTTACTGTCTTATAGGAGGTAGTTTAGTACCTGTAGAACTAAACTAACATAACACCTCCAAAACTAAACTCCTTAGCTCTAATCTAGTGGCCGAACTTCTTGTTAAGTGCAGGTAAGTTAGGCTGACCACTCGTCTCTTTGAGCTTAGGCAAATTGCTACCTACGAGTAAGAAAGGTTGCAGCTATACTAAGTGCCAGATCTTACTTTTATATCAATATATCAATCAATCAATGAAAGTGCTTTATTTCCTTTAGACCTTACAGGACTCTTGGACACGTCACAAATACAAATTACATTAGTCATACTGGGAAATAAAGTGATCACTTTGATTCATTGTTCACTTCAATCTTTTTAAGGTAAAGTAAAACAATAAGAAACCTTTACCTTGTATATTACACTTATATTTATATATAAATGATAGCCCTGTATAAATTGATAACTACACTGTTTGTGTCTCTATTCTCTATTTTGTAAATAAATACTTTTTGTTTGTTTGTTTCAGATAGCTTGGTACAACTCTTTCTTTGGAATCTTGTTATTATTACTCTTATATAAAAATAGACCCATATAATTTTGAATTTATATACGTTTTCTATCCATTAATTCGTATTTTACACAATTCATAATATATTCATTTAGTTATTTGAACGAACCTTCATCGTCCAGTACATTATTACGTGTTTTTTTATAATTTTGATAGTGAAATTACCTACAAAGAAATGCAATTCGACGTTAAAATTAATTACAAAATCACAAAAAGCTTCTAGAATGACATCGACCAAAGCTTTTGGTATTGTTGCTTTCATCTTAGTGACAGCACAGTTCTCTTATTGCAAGAGAAATCCCTTTATTAGTGTTTTGTATCAGCCGTGACAGACAGACAATCTGACAGACAATCTTATTGTTTTATTAAATTGAGCACGATGTTCTCGTATTTCTTGGGAACCACGTGACAATGCTATTCGTTGTCACGACTAAGTCTAATAATATTTGTCAATGCAAACAGAACTTAGAAATCTATTTTATAAATAGCTTCGTACGGTTTGTTTCTATGGAACCGTGTTGCGCACGACAGTGTGGTAGTTATATAGTTTAGGATAGTGGTAGTTATACCAATTCAAAACATGTTAGGTTTATTAATCAATACGTTGTTCGCCACAGCATACTTATAGAGGTTTTAAAAAAATAACTCGATTTACATTGGAACTGATGTGATGACAAATGGCAGGGATTTTGTGGTACCTAGTGTCATGCTAACCTGAGCAGGATTATTCCATTTTAATTGGAAACCAAAGCGCCATCATTTCGCCAAGTTAAATACTATATTTCTAACATTAGTAAAACGCCTTATTGTCTTGATTGTTGCCACATAATGTATGTAAGCAAAACTCATAAATTAATTTAAGTTAAGTAGGTACAACGTATTTCTAAGAATACGAAACTGCGCCATCTATGTGAGAGCTCCGGCGTTAGAATCACTGCAACCACCCTTGTGTGCCCAAGGGAGCTTTGGATGAGTTTAGTTTGTAAAGCTCCCGCGGTAAGGCGCTAGCGTCGCTACTTTTGTGAAACAACGGATTTTAATTTTTGTACCTACTGAACTTTCTCCTTCCTGAAGGCACCTATATAATTTGATTCAAATGTGACTGACTATAATTGCAGAAAGTATACGCTTTTATTTGCGTTTAAGATATTTAGAAATAAATTGGTAGGTACTTATACTTTGAATAATATATTCTAAGCAAATAGATACCTACAAAAAACAATTTACTGTCTCCATTTTGCTCGACTTTACAACACAGTGTGACTTTAGGAAAAATAAAATAACACATTAAAACAATGTCCAAAACAAAAAAAGTTGTGCACCGAACAATGGCTGAATTCAACGAGTTTCGTGAAAACTCTAATCTCTGTCGACATCGCGCAAGTGGGCCAAATTCGTCTTCAAGAAGTAAAGCGGGACAAATCCCATAATCCATAGGATTTGAGTCCTACACAAACACTGTTGAGATTCCGAGAAATAAAATAATTTCGGCATTCGGAGAATGGCTCACAAATTTTGGAATTGCGTTCGATCTTTGACCTACTACACGTCAAGCAACGCATTCACACTGCTATCATAATTGAAGCGTTTTTGAAAACAGAAAATGAAAACCTCATGTACTTCAAAAGGTAATAGGTGGCGTGGATCATTCGCGGAGAGGAGTCGGTTTTGCCATGTCAAATTAAGCACGGCCTTCGCAGGTTCTATGCCACGGATATGCCTCATTCAAATGTTTCTTGGCATATACTAAACATGATTAATACGTAGAATATCACAAAACATAAACAATTGACGGTGGTCAATTGTTTTTATAAAATTCAAACTTCGAACATCACAAAAGAGGAATCAGTGAAAAATCTAAGCTACACATTTATTTAGATATGCAAGCTGGTCTTGTTCTTAATTTTTTTTTCTCTGACGTTTCAAAGGGACCTTTATTTCAGTCAGTAATTTCAGAAATGTTATTATTCAGACTGATAATTGAAGTAAATTATAAGGCAAGGAAGCTAACAGCATTAGAATTGATTGGATCCTTTGACAAATTTTCTGAGTCAATTAAACTTCGGAAGCGTGAAATGTACGGATGTGGAAAGTATAAGTAAAATAATAATGTATATTATCTGGTCAAACTAATTTTGTGTGGAACGCCGCAAAATAAATCTTGCGAAGTTTAGTTTAGTAGGTAGGCACTGAGATAGATAAAAAGTTTTGTTTTTCCAGGGATATCTGTTAGCTTATGTTAACACTCTTATTTCTACTAACACTTTCAATATTCATGTCTGCGAATAAAAATAAATAGGTAATGCTGACACACATATATTTATATGACTGAAATAACTTATTATTATAAGCTGAAAATATACACATATATAGGATGATAACATTAAAATGATTAGATCCTTTTCCTTTGACAATTTATAGATGTTAGACAAACGACTATAGAGTCTAATTTGACTTTATCACTTCTCATTTAATTTTGATAAGATTCACAGAAAATCTAGGTTAGAAAGAGAACTAATTTTACCTCCGTATTTTTTTTGAACAAAGCACAAAATTACCTGCCTATTTCTATTATTCAGATATTCCATTTCAACGGTACGTGGTGCAAAGGGAATTTATAAATGCAGCGCATAATTGGTCGCGAGAGCGCATAAGCGGGTTCACTTCACACACTGAAATAATATTCGTACAACAAGATAATAAAGTTACACACTAATTAGGCGTGGCGAAAGAATCGAACACTTCAACTCTACCTGTGGGTGTTTTATGAGTCGGTTACTAAATAAATAATGCTGGACAAATCAAACAGTATCATCTAGCCCCAAGGTAAGCAGAGCTTTTGGTATGGGTACAAAATGACTGGTATGGTAAACAATATAAATATTACATTGATAAATAAGAGACTATGGAAAACTAGGTACTAGTCGAGAAAAGGCACCAGCTTCCTTCTGTTTATATTTAATACCTCTATTGCGATGACTAATCCGCCTGCCAATCGTGTTAATTTTATTTTATTTATTTTTCGTTTATTAATACACAAACAGTATACAATATTCTTATAATTCATATTATTATTATAAAGCAATGTATAAACCAATCAAGATGCTACATAAATTAACATGATTTACAAAAAAACACATCAACGTCACAGACACAAAATTGTAAAATAGCACTAATATAGTAATAATAATAATATAAAAAATCTAACTAGTATGTTAAACTGATGTTTCATACTACATAAATTTATTATTGATATCATTTAAGTACATTCTTAGGTAACTGAATGGTTAGTTAAGTTGTCACAAGGAATAGCTTTTTTCTGATTTTTTTTCATTAAAATCTGTTTTTTACAGTTGATCTGTAAAACGTCAGCCATCCCCGACCCCCCAATGTCACCAAATGCATCAATAATGCAAAGCAAGCAGACGCGTCTCGCCAATCACATTAGAACGTTAGAATAACCCCTACCGGCTTTCTATTGTCGCTGCACGTGTGTTGTATTTTATTGTTATGTTATTTTGTACGAATGTGGCGTTAATGGATATTTGATCTAGGCAACCATTATATTAAGATTCGTGTGAGTGCAAAATTAATTTCGTATAGGTAATAGTTTTATTTTTATTCTATCTAAGTGCCTACGCGTTTTGATAAGTACCATAATTACATTAAATTGAATAATTGTGGCGTACCTATACTTCTATTTAAAAGTTTCATTTATACATAAATAAGAAATTTTGGTGAGTGTATGTATACCTTTCTGTGCAGCTGACTGTACTTACCATCTTCCAAGGATTAAACTTTTAGGACAAGGAACAACGTATCTACAAAAAATTATATCCGAAAAAATTACTGTAACTGTGATTTAATGAGGTTCCTTTTCTATATCTCCCAAAGAAGCACTTTGTAAGTATAATAAAAAAATATCTACGTAATGTATATATGTATTATGTATAACAGTCATCTAGTACCCATAACACAAGCTCTGCTTAGCTTGAGGCTAGATGATGTTGCTGGATTGTCCAGCATTATTTATTTATATACCTATTTAACTTACATACGAAAATCAGCAGCCGTGGCTGCTTTCGTCTGTAAACTGCATTAAGTCTAGATAATTATAATCTTTCTATTCTTTTTCTTAGATCATCTATGAGTTCCCAAAAGTATGGCACTAACATCATCAAACCTAAAATATTGTAACTTTGTAAGTAACTAAGATTGTACTTAACACTGTTGAAAAGCAACATTGACGTTTTCATCTGCAATAACGGTTACGTTGACCGCAATCCGTTTCCAAAATCACGAAGATAATGACTTCATAGAATAGACCACCAGTGCGTCGCGTAGGGTTGCCATAGACCCAAAGCTTCGTTTCATGTTTATATTTCACTTTTATTGAGCATCTTGATTCGTCCTTGTTTTTGTGTATGCAACCTCTTTGTTATTATATAGGTCTGCGATGTAAGGCAATCTTAATTCATCTATCAATTAAAAATGGTATTCACGTGTAAGTTCTTCCACCACAGGCGACGGATGCAGATAATTCAAATTAATAAAAACTTTTAAAAGTTAATTGAGTTTTATTGCAAAAAGTTTATGAACAAATAGCTTCCTGTGTATCAATAACCGTGGTATAAACAACGACCGGTTTCATTTTATCTAATTCGGTGTTGGGTGGTAATGTATACTAATATTAATTGATTGTTTGTTTGTTTGGATTAAACAAGCTCTAAAATTACTGGACTAATTTGGAAAATTCTTTCACTATTAGAATCCTACATTTACCATCACGAACACAAAAAAGTTAGGGATCCGAAAATGTAACCCAACGTGTAGGCACATAGGTAAGTATGTGGAAAAATTTATAATTATTGAAATATTTGTTAAATACCTACCCGATAACAAAATTCTACTAAACTGTAAGTATACTGTCAACCCTAGTCCACGTCAGTATTCTCAGCACAGCGCGCGGTGCGTCGTGAGACAGAGCGACGCACGTGCCGTCGGCTGACGTTTGACGTCGCGAGCCGATCTCGCGACGTGAATACTAATCGAGTTCTCGTGTTTAAGCACCAACTTTAATTGTCTGATTGTTTTATAACTTCTAAACGGCTTTTTAAAGTATAACAACCTTATACAAATAAGCCTCTCGTCATTCGCTGTTTTAAGCCTGAAGGGACAAAAAGAATAATTTATAGTTCTTAGTTCTTTATTAATAACTAATTGGTTACAGGTAACATATTCTGAGCATTATGTAAAAAAATACATGAAGAATCTTACGTTAGACATTAATTATATTATAAAATTAATTATTTTTTTATTAATATAATTATTGCTTAAACGCTAATTATGTCCGACTGCACTCGCGAGCATGAAAACAACTGTGCACACTTGTTTGCACAAAAAACTATGAGACTAGAGCTAATGCGACAGTGAGAAGGAGTGACCGTGAAAGCCGATGTAGAAGTTACTGTAAAAACTACTAAATTGGCTACAATTAAACGAATGTGAGATTTCAGACAAATCTCTCTCACAGACTATAGCACAAATATACTGTGATTGTTTTTATATTTAACTAGCGGTCCGCCCCGGCTTCGCACGGGTATTAAACAAAAATTTCAGAAATTGTACACACTAAAACGATGGGTTTCACAGTTTTCATACGGATCTTTACTTTTTTTAACAGCATTGGGGTTTTTGACATTGACTCGACATTCTAAAACTGACACAGGCCGTAGAGATTTAGGTATATCTAAAAAAATAATATTATTCAATCATGCATAGCTGTTAAATAGTATATTAATGAAGATAAACTTCACATAGAAATTAATTATATAAATTTATTTTACTACTAATTATGTAAACGTAACGAAGGCAAAACAGTTTTCAGAAATAGATATCATAAGGATGTTGGTATTTTCCATAATTGTTAAGTAGTATTCATAGCATTAGGGGAGGCCTATGTCCAGCAGTGGACTATTATAGGCTGGTGATGATGATGATGATGATGATGATGATACATAGCAAAGTAAACATTTAAAAAAATGTAGAAGAAAGGATATTTCTTTTTTGTTTGTTTATCTTTTCTCGGAAATCGAACGAGTCAATGATGTTAATATTTGTTTCCTTATAATATTTTATGTACAAGAATTTTAAAACTCTTTTAAAATATCTAAACTTTGTACACTATTTATTAAAATGAACTAATATTTAGAGTCTTTGTGTTGAAATATCCTCCGTTTTATCACGAGCTTGAACTCTATTAGAAGCGGAGCACGTTTTCATTACTAAGTTGATCATCTCCATCTTAGATCGACGCGATGGCGGCACGTCGTCGCAACGTAGTCGTCAGCGCTGATGACGGGTCGAAGACTCGGTGAATTTTAATCGAGAACTTCTAGTACTTACCTAGGTCTATAGATCCTCATAGACGTATTAAACTTAAGTACTAGAAGGTCCTATGACCTGTCGAGTTATTTGAATGTCTTTCTTCTATTCGGGATGCGTAACGCGATAAGTTAAACACAATGAAATTAAAATTGAAATGGAGATTTCGTAGCAATAACAAGAAATGTCGTTGACATACGTACGCATAGACTCACAAAAGTAGGTAAAGTTTTCGGTGATAAGGTGTTACACTGTTAAATAAGCTTCTAGGTGTAACAAGTGTTACAGTGATGATTTTACTGTAATACCTACCTCAACTTGGATAAATGTACTGTTTGTACTAATATAATGTTTGGTGATCATAAGAGATCGAAATGCTGGCTTTTATTTCGGTCAACGAATTAGAATCGCCATCCAACAAGAGTAGATAAAGTGTATGTATATTAACTGTAATTTTTATATTCTCTTATGGACCAGATCTTATGGACTATAATTTCCTTTGTAATTTTTGTTAAGTTTTTATTGAATTCATTTATAAAAAAATTACAATGCGGGTCGTATATCAAGCTCTGCTTAGCTTGGGGCTAGGTGATGCTGTGTGGATTGTGCAATATCATTTATTTATTTATTAATTCTGGGCCTTCGATACGTAGCGGCTATCAATACCACCATCTACCCCTTTGTATTAGAATATCGGTCAAAGACGTAAAAAGTAGTTCCAATTCCAATTCATACCCCGCCCCGATTCCTGAGATGCCTCCCAGGCCCTATAAAATAAGACAATAGGTATAATTATTGGTCTGATAGCCGGAATTCCGTGGCTTTCAGACAATATACCGTGCTTAGACAGAAAACGGGTTTTCTCGGTGCTGACTTTTGCTGGTGCCTAAGTAGGGTAAATTAATTCAACGACATAAAAGGATTACAGTCTGTCAAGCAGACAAAGATGCAATTGTGTCTCCTACAGGGACTCCTACTAACAAAATAAGGTGTAATTCGTGTAGAAACGTCAAAAATGGTGCGTTTGCATCAGTATTTTCTAAAAAACCGGATTGAAAGAAGTTGCAAATTCACTTGGTATACATATTAATTAAAGTTTAAGAACGTTTGAAAATGGCAGAAAACCTTAATTCATATTGGCATTATCATCCCTCCAAGGCAGATTATTTTCGCCTCGTAGGATGAGTGATAAGCGCTGAAAACCTGATTTCTATCTACACAGCAGAAACAGGCATACGGGTCCCATTGTCTTATGAAATCTAATTGAATCGGAGCGTGCATGTAATCCGCATAATCTGAGCTTTTGGAATGTTCGGGAAGGTTTTTTCGACACAGGGGCTGTGTCGAAAATCAGGTGGAAATCATCAAGAAAACAACCAAATTAGAACTAGTAGGTATTTACAATTGAAATTATTGAGCTAACTGCAGCCTGTTGCAAACAATCTATAGTATGCTCAACTGATCTTTATCAATACCAATCGGTATCCCTAAACGCGGATGTATTGCATAGGACAATACTGATGCGCTGCGCCAGATAGGTACTGAACAGCTTTCGGGTCAAACGTCGCTACGTTCTGATATTTTTTTAAACCCAAAGAGTTTCGGTGCCCCACAGACCTAGGGTCTCGACTCTAAAGTGAGAAAATGCGTAGGCTCTGTCACGTAGACTTGCATATTTAGAAAGATAGAAAGAAAGAAAGATCAATTTATTTGGCCAAAACAAGTAGGTAGTACATATTAAACATTGAACATAGAAAGAAGAAAAAATAAATAAGAATACAGCACAGATAATACAATTAAACAAGTTATGACTTATACAATTAGCGTCTGTGTTGCCTCTGTCGGCCAAAAAGGGTCAAACTCAGCTTTGTGCTTAACCACGCGAAAGCGCGGATCAGCGCTGGTTTTCAGTTTGAAGGAAATTCTGCCCAGCATGGGCACAATTTAACCTTTGTTTCAAATGTTTGCTGGAGGCATAACCATAACCTGTATACAAAACTGTGCTTCTACCAACACTACCGGGAACAACTATTAGGCCCGTAATACATGTTGCATCGGCGACCTATGTTCATAAACAACGTTATTTATCTACGAACTAAAATGTTCGTACATTCAGGTTTCAACGTATACATGTAAAATTGCATAGGATACGGCAACACTCGCAGTATCTTCTAGAATCTAAGATGGTGTTCAGTACTTTTCCTAGTGTGTAAAAATTTATTATTCCTAAATTTTTGATAAATACTTTGTTCACCAGAAATAATGTAGGATTGTTTTGTTTGTCACCCGTGTGAAGCCGGGGCGGACCCTTATTGGCGTATAAAGAACAGTATCTTGAAGTACAAGCAACATAATGTTGTGCCGTTAGTTGGCTGTTACTAATTTGAATTCAATTAGATTCTAAACCTGCCTCTTATGTCAGATTGGATCCCTCACAAGACTTATATATATATAAAGTATATAAAGTGGATTAGGAGAGGTTTAAAAAAAAATACTCTACATAGAAATTGCTTGAATTTCGAGTTGAGCGTTTGTAAGTCAAAAAAATTTACACAGATGCACAAAAGTACAGCCAAAATGATTATTTAAATAATTGATCCTTACAATAAGATTTTACGGTCACTTGAGTTCTTATTTTGAAAATTGAGATTTAGTGAGTTCGCATAAGTTCAAAGAAATATACATAAAAAATATACATAAAAGCAGTAAATACTTTTACTTACCAAAAAGGTAAGTAAATTATTTCCTACAACTGACCTATTATCCTTATACTAAGCTTTTAAGGTCACTCTAGTTAGTTCGAAGCGGATCTACCGATACATGTATTATTGTCGATCCTTATTTGGTTACACTAAGAACTGTTATTGTATTGCTACCTTTTAAAGACGTAATGGAAGGCAAAGGGATTAAGTCAAAGGTTAAGTAAAACTTATTTAATTTTGTTTATTTGGACTACCAGTACAACAATGGGTTTAAAGAAAATAGATATTAATGAAATAACGTGGGAACGTAAGAAATTTCAAATTAATAAGTAAATAAGAAAAAGTATTTACAGTTCAAATAAATGATTAGGTAATAATTAATTGAGTTAAATGCAGACTGTTGTAAACATCTACAGGTAAACTGACCCATATCAATACTAGTCGGAAGCTTCCCCTGATGCTGGCAGCACTAAATAAAGTTATACAATAGTTGCCCGATTGTCACAGAATGTGAATATTTCTCCCGGGAGACCGTAAAATGTCACAATATAATGTATGCAACCCAAAAGGAAGTTGCGGAAAACTTTCGTATACGTTTTTTTATGTTTTTATAAACCATTGATGCTGATCTTGACTTTTTTATTCACTCATCATTGTAATCATCATCATCAGCCCATATTAGTCCACTGCTGGACATAGGCCTCCCCTAAAGCGCCATAGCGCCCTGTATCTCATATTATCTTTGTAATACTAACCAAAAAACCTACAGCACCCTTTATAAAACGGATCAACACGCATAAAGCACACCGAGTTATTTTATCGGAGGCTATGCTTCATCGTATGAGAGTTAATGTATGTCTGCACGCGAGACATGGTGATTAAAATTAATAAAATTAGCTAGCAGGTGTAGTGTCCGGCAGTTTGTAGGGTAAATAGGACGGGGATAATGGGACTTGGGAGAATTTAGGCACGTTAAAAAGGGTTTTTACGGTGTGCCTCTTTTACGTTTTGTAGATACATGTATAAGTTGGACACCCCCTGATTCGTGCGTTTGAATTTGGACACGGTACAAATATACCGATCACTGTGGTCTATAACAATTTCAGGTACAGATACGACTTCAAAGAGAGAAAGGTGCTTTAAGAGGGTTAGACTTTAGAGCTACATTATAAAATAATAAAAGATAAATTAATACATAAATAAATAATGCTGGACAATCCACACAACTTCACTTAACCCCAAGCTAAGCAGAGCTTGTGCTATGGGTACTAGATGACTGATATACATAATACAATATATTAAATTATTTTGTTTTATTATATATGGAAAATGATCAGAACACCCTGAACAAATAATTGCAGATTGTACAAACATTTGCCCCGAGAATCGAAGACAATCTCCTGCGTCACAGGTGGATCTTCGTCGAATAATATGTATAGTTACTATACAAATAAATAATAGAAACAAATATGAACAAATTAGTAATAACAATTGATGTAGCTAAAAAAATGCCGCAAACAATTTCTCAACTGATCTATATCAGATTGTTGTTATTATAGTGCGTAAGCTCTCGAACACAGGATAATCTCTAGGAAATTGAATATTTAACCCAAAAATTTTCGTTTTCAGCGGAACTCGAACCCGCGGTATTTTGGATAAATATTTAATTTCATGATCTTAATCAAAACAACCAATACCAGTAAATATTAATCAGTTATTTTCAATATCTCTTTCCATAACTTTATCTGGTTCGCTATTCTTCGGAACTATGAGGTTTACTTTCATATTTCCCTCACAAACCTGAATTTTTGATAAAGGCTAAAAAGGCACGATAAATTCTTACTATTAAAAGCACCTTCCCGTGCCCTTTAGCCTAGTTCGCATTATCAATAACTTGCGGAATACCTTTAATATTGCAAGGAAATTTAGGGAAAGTAAAGATATCCCGAATATTTTATTCAGTTTGGTGAAGCGGTCGCCAAAGAAATGCGAGTTTTTCCCTAAATACGCGGTAAAGGGACGGGTCTACCAAATTTTGGTAAAAACGGTACGGTGCCTATAACAAGCTTTATACCAAAAACTTGATAACTTAATACTCTCATAAAGCACTTTGCAAGTAGTGGGACACAAGCCACTATTTTTACATTTAATTTACTCCTAAAGACTATTTTAATGAAATTTAATTATCTAGTCTTACTTCAATTATTTTGTAACTGAAAGGGCTCTTCAAGTTAGTTTAATTATGAAATAATAAAATCTCTTTCAATGGAAACTAGAAACTAATTAGGCACTAAGAACATCCTGCGAAACTGAAAAGGTTCTGCAGCTCTGAAAAGTTGACAAACTCTGCTTTAGAATGTAAAACCTTCAAGCAGGTGGATGAATAAGTCGAATGAAGTAGATGGTACATCCATGGTGCATCCTTGGAGGACTTCATAAAGGAATCCATTTCATTTACGAACAACCAAGTAGTTCCCAAAGAGCAGTGATATAAATATATGTATATATTTGTGAAAAACATGCACCTACATTTTCCATCGGCTGAGGTTAACGAGACTACGACACAGCAAACGTAGTGTCGGACACCTGCGAAAGAGTCCTGGCACACAAGATACACCAAGCAGAAGACAGATCCGTTTATAGCTCAATAGGATAGGTATATTTGGCCAGCAGTGGCTGCTGAAGATAATGATCTAGAAATGCAAACAATTATTCCTTCCACGCTAAGAAGAATCGGCACAACATGTAAATAATTATTAAATGCCGACCATAAATCGATGTATCTCAATATCATTTGGAAATTAATGCCTAAAATTAAATCATTTATTTATTTGACACAAGTTATCACACAATAATCAAAATGAATCCATCCATACTCCCAAACTACATAACGGTTTTCAGGAACAGGCTTCACCGATGGAAATATATTTTGTATCCTTAAAATTCCTTAAAATTTATGAAAAGTAATATAGTGTTGATGAACCTGATCTACATAAATAATTAGTAAAGCTGCATTATGCTGATACACTGTTTTCTAAATATTAGTTAAGTTTGTATCAAGTTTGATTTCCACGTTGTGTACTCCTTCGTTACACCCTTTGTGCCTGAAGGAATGCAATTAGTCTGTGTTTGCTGATGGCAAACGGTTATGAGACTGTCGTAACTGTTACTTGATTGTTTGAATGACGAGCTTTTTACTCTTCCGATACGACTCTAGAGAGATATCTGACAGCCTCGATCAGCTTAGCCCTGAGTTTGAAGAGAAACGACACGATGGAACTACGCTTGTCCCATACAAAAATTGAACTTCGCAATGACGTTTCGATACTATTAAACGTAGGTTACATGGGTCTGATAAACTAAACAGGTGATTGTCTTTTGTTATTTATTGTGCGGCCCCCCGGTGAGTATTTTGTCAAAATTTTTAAAGATTTTAAATGTTTTGACAGCTGTCAAATTTGTTATCCTCTGTCCACCCGATACGAATAGGGGGCTATTTCAAAACATGTTTCTTATACGCAAACGAAGACTGTTTTTCTATCGACCTCTTATGGCCTCCTATGTCACATAAGGTTTATCGACATCACTCCCCAAAACGTATCTCCGCTAAACAGATTCGAACCATTCTCATCACAAAATGAGTTTATTGCCGATTACGAGTCGTTAACGACTGACGGACGTAAAACTTCCAACGTAGCTGAAACGTCTCATAACTAAGTCTTTGAAACTGGGAAACAGCTCTAGTCAGTCCTTTGGGACAGTTCAAATAAATTTAAGAACTTTCTTTGTTACATACCACGTCGAGGACAGTCTGAAGAATCTTTAATTATCTCATTGGATATTAGTGTGTGCTTGTCAAGTGCGAGTCGACTCACATACGAAGGTTACCAACGAATAAAAGAAACACATAATTAATAGATTGTGTATGATGTGATGACTCTGTGGCGCGGTGGGCAAAGGTCCGCCTGCCTCGGGACAAATGTTTGTATAATCTGCAAATATATGTGGTGTTCAGGGTTGTATAAAAATATCTAGAATAAAAGCTAACATTACGCGGTCACCATCTGAGTACTGACCGAACCGAATTTTGTACAAAATTAATTTAAAAAAAAAATAATTATCCTACTTCATAAAGCGGCAAAAAAATAAATACTCACCAGACACCAAAAGCTTAGTATAGGGTCCTGGCTACTTCTGGGTACGGAACCCTAAAAGTAAAGCAAAATGGATCAATCAAATATATCCTCATTTTCCAGTTCTGTAGACCGACCAACTTTTAACCCTAAGCTTGTGCCGTGAAAAGCATAAAGGAGAAAGTAAAGGTAACAAAACCAAATTTTCAAATTTTCTCGGAACAAAATTGTTAAATATGCAAATAATGGATATTATTTTGCTTAGCTAGAGAGACAGAGGGCAGAGTTCAAGGTTAATTGTAAGCTTTGCGACGGAAATTTACCTGTTATTTCGGTTCAGGTAGATTTTATACGCGAGATAATGTTGCTGATGTGGAAAATGGACCCATTTGGACGAGAGATTTGGAATAAAGCTGTGGGAAGTATCGAATAAAAGATTAGAGCTTATATATCACGGTAAGAATCGATATAATCCCATAGAAAAGTAGGTACGATGGGCTCGATAATTCGATAGGATGGCAGATGAAACCTACCAGAGAGAGGTCAGGTGCATGACCAACGTCAAATAGTTCTGACAGAGTTTTGAAAGCACGTGCTTTCCGAGAGGCGGGGTGGAACACCGCCCTATCTAGGTACCCTCATCAACTTTTTTTCCGGCTTAGTAATTGACAACTAAACAAAAAAAATTTTAATTTACATAAGGTCCCCGTTTTTAAAATAATCTATAGCTTATGTCCATCAAGGATGATTAAGAAATAAATGATAGAATTTTTTAATTCAGTCTAGTATTTGCGGAGCCTATTCAATTCAAACAAACGAACAAACAATCAAACCTTTCCTCTCAATAATATTAGTATAGATATAGATACCGTTCTACCTTCAGTTCGCTGGTCTCTTTATCGTCGTATTTTTATACGAAAAATATATCTTTAACATTTGTTTCTGAAATCTACGTTTCCCCGAAAAATACTGAATGAAAAGTTTTATCTGTAGGATCAGCTTAGTTTATTGAAATAGGTTCTAGCTGACATTTGTAGAATAAATATTAGACCGACATTTTCCATTCCGCTGAAACCGAATAAACAAATGTTTCTAGGAAGCGTATAATACCGATACACGAGTATTGGAGGCGAGGTACTTACTCCAGAAAACACTTTAAACATAAATAAACGAATAAATAATGCTCGACAATCCACACGGCTTCATCTCGCCCCAAGATAAGCAGAGCTAGAGTTATGGGTAGTTAATAGACATGTATAATATACTTAATACAATACCTTTGTAATATAATTACATAGATAGATATTTTTTATTACGACTTGAACACTCGGAACATATATCTATATATCTGCAGATCATACAGTCATTTGTCCAATGACGAAACGAAATTTCATATTAAAAAAATATATTTAAGTACACAAATTATTACTATATTTGAATAAACTTTTATAAACAACAAAGAGCGCAAAAATGATGTCAGCCGTGCAGTGGGACCGTTAATATTTTAAAACATATTACTAATGGTGGGATTGGAATTGGCATAGAGATAGAGATCGCAATATGTTTTCAAGAATGAGCACAGTTGAACTTCAAGAAAGCAGTATTAGGAGGCGGTGTCTAGAGCATACATAAATTATGTGATGCAAACATCTCATAAATAAGTCGAAGTGGGACTGTGAAGTTGGATGTTTACCTAGTACCTAAACTTAATTAAAAGCTCGAAAGAAGGATACCTACTCAAAATCTTAGAGTTAGGTATACTGTTTATTGTATATGTATGATGACAATTTCTGTCCTATCCGCTTATAATATTTCTCAAAGATCGTAAAGTTTATTTCATATTATGTCGTAGCACTGTTTAAACATTTGTCTAGTCTTTTTTGTAAATGTATTTTGCTACTTTTTACCGGTATTTGCTTATACTTTTGGCTTAAAAATGAAGCTAATCAAAAAACGGCTACCTACGCTTCACCAGTGTTGATTAATTTTGAAATCGCTGACTCGGCATATCAAAATATTCCTGTTTTTGAGGTTATTTACCTTTTCAGAGGTTCTAGACTTTTCAGAGTACGCCCCGCAGTGCCTTCAGGCGGATTTTAGTTGGCATTGCGTTTGAGCTGAGCCCGATTCAGAGAGCGAGTAATTTAGCCAAATATACTTAAGGCGCTGGTTTTCGTATACTAGGAACTCAATTAATATATCCTATTTCTTGTTTATAAGGCTGGATTGAAAAGGGTAAAAAAATCTTTATTAAAAAAGATAGTTACAACTATATAACTAAATTACAGCTAGTATTTACAAATAAAGCGATTGAGCTAACTTTAGAATATTGCAAACAAACTACAGGTAGCTCAACTGATCCATACCAATACCAGTTGGAAGTGTAAAGTTGCAGTGGTTTGAATAATTCAAACAAAGTTTATGAACTCCTCACAATTCAACAATTATCAAAACTTCGAATCTTTCCGGTACCGAAATACGGTGTGTTTACTTTTCTTTTATTTCCAAACATCTACTAAACGGATACTTCGTATTTAATAACCAAATTCGTAGCCTTACAAGCTATTTTAAATGTTATAAGACAAAATGAGTATATATAATTTTAAAAACGGTCTTTTCCTTATCATTTTATAGCGAAAAGAAAAGTAAGCACGTTGTAAGTGCAACCCAACTTAATTAATTGATCCATCTAGCGCATTTAATTTCTAATACAATCATCAATCTCTTTCGAAGAAAGTTTTCTATGCTATTAAACAATCACGTCCTCTGTGACGCGGTGGTCGAAGGACAGCAAACCTGGGATGGAAGAGCCTCGGAACAAATATTTGCACGACCTGCAGATATTTGTTCATTTTCTATGTATAGTAAAAAAAATATCAATCATATCAGTCATCTAGTAGTCACACCAAGGTCTGCTTAGCTTGGGGCTAGATTATGCTGTGTTTTGCCCATCATAATTTATATATTTTAATAGTGAAGAGAACAATTCTTCCGTGACTATATTCGCCTTAATACGTTTGCCACTGCTACCGGAGGCATGAGAGCTTATTCGAGATGAGATGGTAATGAAATAAATTAGGGTCCTGATGAACGTTGAAATGAGGATTCGAAGAAAGCTTTGGGAAGACGTTTAATAGACAACGCTCCGAAAGCGCTTGTTTCTTAGTCTGACAGGACTGATAAGTATTTATATTCTTCTAATGAATGAAATATTTTATTTAATATGACACATTACAATTACCAAACATATTATGAGGAGAAAACTGAACTAATGAATTTATGAGTACCTACGTAGACAGGTTAAGCGATCAATCACCAAATTGTTTTAAAACTTAATCAGGAATTGAAAGAGTAAATACTCGTTTTATGATAAAGTAGGTAGATTTCAGTTCAACAATTTCCAAAAAACATTTGTGTTCAGAAAAATTTATTAATAATTGTAGGTCAGAGCAAATTTTTTTTAAACTAGCGTTCCTTTAACACAGATAATATCTACAGAATCTTCTGGGCTTCTTTTTAACACCTGTCCCAAATTTTTTAACCTACCAATGGCACACTAAACTCCCGAATCCAATAATTTTACTTCATACAGATTCTCCTGGGCTACCTTTACATCGCCTGCCCCATATTTATGACCCACCAATGCCACATTAAACTCCCGATTCCAAAATGTAATCTAAAGGTATCAAACTCAACGCTGTATCCAGTCATCACATCCTATTATCCCATCTGTTTGCGGCTTGCCAGCTAATCTCGCTGTCACCCGCGGCGTGCTCCGAGCTCCTTACTTATTAATGCTGTGACCTGAACCAGCTACCTACAGAATTAAAATCCCGCAGTCTTGACTCTTTGGATTTGTATGCCAACGAAAGGTACCTTGAACATTTTATGTAACTTGTCCAAGCAAACTTCCCTATTTTCTTATGTTGAGCTTCTGCACACATCTTCGCTTCCAAGGCTAAATATTTGTACTCAGGGTAAATTACATTATGTTAGTGAAAAAATGTTCAAAATTGGACTGGACTTTCCAGAGAATATCTGAAAGCTGCGATTCAACGTAGCTGCAGCTGCAAAATTGATACAGACACGGTGATAATCCAGCTTTACCTACTCACAAAGTCCTTGAGAATACAATGTATTTTTCTTATTTATCATAATAGTGTATAAACGAGTAGTTTTGTGTTTGATCTCATCGGTCTGACGAATAGCGAACATAACGGCCGAACACGTTCGTCTAGAATAATGCTGGTTGAAGAGTGAACGAAGAAACAACAAACGGACGATGATATTTCTGCAAAGTTATAAAACATCAAACCAAACGAGACCACTTTCATAACAATTAGTAGAAATTGCAAAGCAAAACGGAATTTCGGCGTGTGATGTTGCAAATAAAATCAGACAACAATCATTTTCATTACGGAAACAGCAACCAAACAGGATAAGGTTGAATGGCATAATGCTACGTAATTTCAGTCATTGGGTCTTGCCAAGGCAGCACCATGGACGATAAGTAATAAGTGTACAGAAGTGAAACTTTGATAAGTTGTGTACACAAAACACTTGTGTGCACTGACGCATAGTCACTCTCATCACGCAATGGGATAGACGAACCACGCATGATCTGTGAGTGATCAGGCGCAGGACCAATGGCTTAAGGTGCTTTCAAAGACACGGGGTTTTAATGTAACTTATTGACTCATCCTGGCAAAGACTGTTTATGGCCTCAAAATATTACCACAAACCGCTGGACATATTCACACATAAGCCCTAAAATTAAAACACTTAGAGTGCCCACGTCTCACATGGCCTTAAAGTACCCGTGCCTGAACGGGCGGCGCGGGGCGTTAACAATTACTTTACGTGTTTACTGCCCAGTCATTTGGAAAATATGAACCTTACAAAAATTTTCGAGGTTTGAAGGCGCAGTGTTATTTTTTGATCATGAATATTTCTCGTGATTTTTTTTGAAAATTATATTTTCCCTGCAGATAACATCTCAGCGTGTGCAGTTTCATTTCTGTCCTCATCTTTATGTAGGTATTACTTATTGGAGTCAGTTGCTGCCAAGTATTGTCGCTGGCAAAACTTTTATTTTAATGTCCGGACCATCAGAAATTATGCCATTGTCGTGCTAAGAAATACTATTCTTGATGTAACAGTATTTAAAGCTACATTTTGGAACAGTTTCAGATGGTTAAAATCTAAGGATCGGGTATTTATCGTGTATTTTTTCTGGTATAATTTAATACTAAAGACCTCATGTGGAATATGGATTATTCGGAAATATCTTGGTAGTAGACAGCGGGAATAATCCAAAATTGGCAGCTTGTGAACAACGCTTTCTTACGTCTTCGAGCGTGCAGTTAATTTTGCATGCTGCCAAAAGATGCCTATTTTCTGTTTCCAATTCACAACAGAAAGGTCTGGTAGATGACTTTTTACGCAGACTAGCCCTTGAAGTATAATATATATCATAGAAACATATACCTTGTATCTAAGGTAGGTTCCAAGCTATTTTAAGCGGTAATTTTGAGATTTTCCTAAAGGAAAATGAGCAAAAATAACTATAAACGACACTAAAGCAAAGAATCGAGGGTCCTTTCTTGTCTAAAATGTCTCGTTATGGTACATTTTTGAAATGTTTCAGATGGGCTAGAAATGTTGGAATGTTAGAGAACGCAAATTGCACGAGATAAAGAGAATTGGTGAATGTGATGGCGACAATGACCTTGAAATGAGGGTAGGACTTGGGAATGCTCAACAATACTCATTTCAGTACATTCTTAGCTCATCATATATTTTGCAGCATTTTGTTGATGTTTTTAATGCCGCAGAGGAGAAAAGCAAGCAGCCGTCTTCAGTACGGTTACCTCTAGACTGTTTGCAGTTAGCTCAACTATTTTCGTTGTGAATACTAGTTGTACTTAGTACATGTAACAACTGGGTAAGAACAGCTCAAAATAGGGCTAACTGGTAAGAGGCGGAGATCTTTCTTCAGGAATAGATAAACCCTTCAAAAATGAAAGTTAGATATTTTTTTTTATTATTAATATAATAGCTTATACAATCTGTATTTTTTTTTATATATAAATTTTATTGATAGAAATCGTATATACACATATATGTTTGTAAAGTAAGTAATAATTACTGTTTAGTTGTATTGTGATTAAAATGATAAAGTCTATATTTATTTTTGATTAATTTCATTATTACATGTAATATTCTATGCATGACATATAAATTGCTTTGGTAGACCTGTATTTCACGACTCTACAACACAGGCCAAGTTACAAAAGCGTTCTTGCAGCGAGTATCCGATCACTTCATAATTCACGCTCGTGAGCGAACCTACAAGCGTATACTTTTGTTACTTACTAGTACCTATAAGGTAATTTAATTTCACTCCCACTCTAGCTTTGTGCTACGAACTGCTAAAATTTTCAGTGATAATTGTACTGAAACCTATTCTCTGCTGAATAGTTAGGTGTTGCTGTTATTTTTCGCTGAAAATTGTGTTTTGCACTGATAATAAAATGTGTTGTGGTATAAATATGTTGTAATGTATATTTTGTTACATGTTTGATATGCGTTATCGAACCTGCTATCGGATCGTAGTTTTCGAACATGTTTTTTGCTAATAAAAAACAAATACTTGTTGTTTTAAACATAATAAAGGGACTGAAACAAAATGAAAAAGTCAATACTTTACGCTTCATAAGGTTAATCTAACATGCTTCGTTTCACAGTCACACACATTTAATATCAATATTACGCGTATCAATGTAAAATTAAATTAAATTATTTGGAGATACTAATAATTATAATTTAGAATTAACACTATTTTTGCACTTGTCACAAAACAAATGTGTTTATTTAAAGAAATTAAAAAAAAAACTTCTCCGTTCAAGTCCAGTTTATTCAATAACAATAAATTTGTTCGGTCCAAAATAAAAAAATACCAAAATTAGCATAGGCACTAAAACTAGATAACTATTAATAGGTATTTCATTGATGTCATTCCAATAAACTTAGTTTGCCATTCAGTATGCAATGATCAGAAAGCCACGATTGACACGGTGGGAACCCGCAGCCCTATTCTAGAGTGGAGATGCATCGCTATCGCACAATAGGCGATTAGGCGATAAGCACGCGAAACCTCGATGCTATCTCAACCCGGGACTAGGCTTCGTATGTGTCTTGAGGCACAGGAGATTAATTGTTATTATATATTACTAGCGATTCGCCCCGGCTCCGCGCGGTATTTAACAAATATTGAATTTTTCATGAGGATCCCTAACTTTTTTGAAAATATTCTATAGCCTATGTTCATCAAGGAAAATTTAAGATTCTCATGGTGAAAGAATTTTTCAAATTCACATTCCAAAAAATCTTTCCTCTTTAAAATATTAGTATAGAAGTATAGATTATCATTTGTAAGTTCTAATTGTTATGTTAACGGAAACGTGGTCCATCCACAAGTTGACAGCCCTGTAGCGATACAAGCTGAAAGCTGCCTATCTGTCTAAATATTCTTGTGAATTAGAAACGTAAAATAATAAACCCGTTCTTTCACAGATAATAATGAAAAAATAAATACCATCCGCTCATTCAAGTAAATTGCGCCACATATAAGCAACGTCTGCCTAACCAGTCTTTACCGACAATGCCCTAGCTCCGAGCGAAAAATCCGTCATTGTACTGTACCAAGTCCCAGACAAATTACTTATCAGAATAATATATAAAGCTGGTCTGCTTGAAATATTGCAGGTATACTTGGTGCTTCGCAATTGACCCGAGAAGATGAATAAATAATGCTTTTCAGTCATGTTTCTTTTAAAGGTTGCAGGCAAAAATGAAACAATGGCGGAGAAAGCTAGACTGTGATATATATCATACTAGCGAACCACTCTGGCTTCGCACGGATGCAATGCTGATACAAAAACCTTCCTCTTGAATTATTCTATCTATTTAAAAAAAACCGCATCAGAAGACAGAACGGCATCAAAGATCTAATCATACAAACAGAGAGACAGCGGGAGAGAATAAAGGAACGAGAACTGTGAATTAGTAGTCTATTGGATAATAAAAATTACTTAATAGTACATAATTTATCAAACTCTGAACATTAGACAAAGCGGATGAAAATAGCAAAAACCTCGGGTTCATGACATTTTGTAGAAGCATTTGACTTCTTGGAATCCTTGTAGACTCATAGAACACGATTTCACTTCTAAAGAACGAAACGTCGAATATTCACTCACAAATCCCCAAAGTGAAACATCTTTGCCCTTTTTTTGATTTATCGGCAACTTTTCCCGTTGAAGTTTTATTATTCGTCCCGGAGTACGGAAGTCCGAGTTTTGACTACACTTTGATTTTATTGAGCGTGTGATTTGTTATGGATGTTGTGATGTTGTTCCTTGTTTCTGCTTTTTGTGGTTGAGTAGAATTGTTCACTTCTATTTCTATGTACTGCGGTGTTCTACAGGTAGTCATAAATGTTTATTGTTTCTTGTGGTGGGTTTCAGCTTCCTGTAACTGTACCTACTGCTACTGAGATAGATGGCAGGCACATTAGGCAGTTTGTTGCATAATGACTTACAATAGATAGATATAAAATAATAATTATAACGCACAAAGAAAGAGAACATTACACATGCTTAAATTAGAGGAAGCATAAAGGGTAGCCTTATCGCAATGAGGACTAAAAAAACAAAAACAAAGAATATTTACATTAAAAATACATTAAGTACTAATTGTGGAACCAGTTCTAGGCTAACTATAAGTAAAAGTCAGTCACCTCTGTTTATAGTTAGCCTAGAAAATAGCCTTTACGATTATTTAGATTTACTCTCTTAGAATTATCTCTCAACACTTCTCAATTCTTTGGCGTTTTGTTTTCGTCAAAAAATACAAACACGACTTATTTTTGGCTTTATACAATTAGTCCTGTGTACGGAAAAGCTAGTAAAGTTTGTGATAGATAGAATATTATCTTTCATAGTCATTAAGCAAACTGTAAATACATCACGGCTCCAACGAACACCTCTAAATAAAATATCAAGTCTAGTCAAGATATCTGAATAATTTACCTATGTTCTTGAAACTCGTCAAACACTGCAATACCAAATACGCAGACTTGAAATTATTTGATCGGAGTATTGACATCGACTCTTGCTTTTGAAGCGAGATTCTGGGAGAACAGTAGTGAACTAATCTTCAGGTTTCAAAGAGGTCTGTAGATATTAAGATCTACAGCGTGTGTTCCGTGGTATTGATTCCCACCGCTTGTAGCAAGCAAAGTAATATTAATACCTTGATATTTCATGAGTCTGCATTTAATATGAGGCACACCTATTTATCTTATTATTCAGAAAGAGTTCTGTTTTTTTGAATAACCTTTATTAACAAAGAAAATTACAATTAAATACACAAATTAGAAGTATTATTTACAATTGAGTAAACTGCAGACTGTTGTAAACAAACTACAAGTAGCTCAACTTATCCATATCTATACTATTTGGAAGTGTACCCAAGATGCTGGCATTGCCACGCGGTATAGTAACGCTGTTTTGAACCTAGATATAACCTAACCTCTTCTAACTTTGGTCATCACAAAGGCGAGAAGTTCTGATTCTAGACTCGCAAAACATTGAGAACCGAAGGTTGCCATAACTCAAAATTCAATAGCCTCAATAAGTCACTGTGGAATAGCCCTAATCGTTGAGGCAAGCTTTGGGTCAAATTAGTTAGTAGGTACCCGTTTTTTCCGACGACAGATGTTTTCGAGGTTTCGGCTATAAATCTGCGAACCGGGTCCCATTGGTTTTTTCGACCGATATATCAGATCGCACATTTTTTTTATGACGGCCTGATTAATATGTTATCACGGTCTCTTGATTGTTTATACGTTGCACGGTTGTTTTACGATTTACGGGATTTTTCCGGAAAATATAATGATATTGCTTGTGGGTAATTTGTTGCACAACCACATTGAGGTATTCAGAAGAAATGGAATAATATAGAGTACTATATATGTATATGTTGAGTGATATTCATAGAATTATGTATATCAGTCATCTAGTAGTCACGATACAAGCTCTGCTTAGCTTGGAGCTTAATCATGATGTATGTATTGTCCAGGGTATTTATTTATTATTATTATTTTATCGTTCACAAAATACCCGAATATTTGGTGATACAATTACAATAAGCAAATATTCGGGTAATATTATGGCTAGAAAAATATTAATGCGTTATTATTAAATTTTTCTAGCCTTTTGTGGCTATATGGGTAATACCCGATAGTTTTGGTAAGGCCTCAGTTCAGCCGTGCACGTATACGCTTTATGATTTAGCATGATTTGATATATATATTTTTGTGGTGTATAAATAATATAGTGTATAAATAAAGTAATGTTACTATAAATAATTTTTATTATGAATTAAAGAGGTAAAATATATAATAAAATAATAATTACTATGAATTATAATTGTCAAAAAAATAGGTAGTTTATGAATTAGGTACCTTATTTATCAGGTCGCTGCTAACTAGGTCAATAAAACATAAAAACTACGTTGCCATTGTCACCCTAACAACTCCCTAATCTCTTGCCGATCCGCACCGGAAACGGAATTAGGGAAGTTTACCCAACTTTTATTTGGAACGGTGAGTTAGCCACATTTCCACCTGTACTAGCCCACCTGTTTTTGCACCTTATGTGGCCCAGTTACTTTAGGTTTGGCAAGCTAAAAAAATATCAACTGCAACATACGATAATCATAAAATAAATGGATATTAAATCAACGGGGATCTTTCCACATTATACCTAAATAAAATTACCCTGTAATTTAGAGAGAAAATCTCGGTAAAATACTTCGTAGGAATTATTAACAAAGCATAGGTTTCATTCTGCTAAGATAAGAAAATATGAGCATAATAAATGAAAACTTCTCAAGAAAACCTTGACAAAAAAGTTGAATAGGTTATTTTTACGAATAGAAAATTATATTTTCTGTTTTCCATTATCTAAATGAGTTGAAATATGAGAAATTCTTGACATGTCTAATATATTTTTTTCCAATTGAGAATTTAATTCGGACAATATTTAATTCGCTAAATTGGTTGAATAATCTATCAAGTAGAAGCAAACACAAATGTTCCCCGTAAAATGAAAGCAAACAACATTCGACTAGCCACCGACTCTGCCATAACTCTACCTCAAAAATTCAGGCGTAAAAATTTCAGTTCACACTGTAGTAACAACGTTACCACACGTTTGACCAATATGGTGCCTTTACATTGTACGACACGACATAGACATGACGTCATTGTGAGGGATGCCGCGCTTAAACTAGTCATAGGTCATAAATGTATGAGCTCCAACGCGACAAGTTGGGGTTTTGCATACACAGTGTGCGCGTTGTCACTACTTCTGTATGATGTCTTATTACGAGTTTTACGATTAGTACGATACAGCAGCTGTATCTGTATGTATATCAATTCAGTTAGATAAATAAATAAAAGAAATATTTATGGACAAAAAATAAAAGGTCATAAATTACTTCACATAGACTAGAATCATTATTTAATATAATAGTTATACAAAATAAATTACCAATAACAGTCAAAAGGAGTAGATTCAGAATTGCGTTGCCACATGTGGCGTTCGTTTTTGAAGATGTGCAGCATTTTATAATGGAGTGTGAGCGGAACAAGTATATCAGAACTTTTTAGATCAGAACATAGCAATTTGTTTAATTTCAACGTACTAGATATTGGTGTTATCCGAATTACTCTAACCGCACCACTGAGTTATGCGGCAATCAAATTATTCAGGTTAGTTGTAGATTTTACTTTACTTACGTTAAAGTCGTAGTTTGTGAAAATACGAGACTGCCATAATCATTACCATTTACTCAAAGTCTGAAAAATAATAAGGAATAAAACATTGTATTTTATCGTTCATCAGCGCCGGTGTCGTATCGTACCGTATCGTGCAGCCTTTAAAAAACAGCGGTAGCATGGCGAAATAATTCGTCAAGAGCGTGCTAAGCTGCATGGTTCACGAGTTTCAGAAACAGTTTTTATAAAACGGTTTATAGAAACGGTGTGTTCGCTAGAGTTATTTCACATGTAATTTTTCTCCGAACTGTGAAATTACACCTGTTTAATTTGTGTCACATGCTAGATTCTATACAAATAAAAAGGTTAAACTGCTTTTAAGCACGAACTTAAAAGTTTAAATTTTATTTATTTCAGGTGGAAGAGATTTAAGAAGTTTGTAGAAAATTATTTGCCATTTGCCAAGTGATCTTCCCTGATGGTTAGTGAGGATGTGGCTCACATAGTACCACGAAGATCTAGAAGACGCGTTGGGTTTTATGTATTTCAGTCAACAATGCGAATAAATAAATAAAAGCGACCTATTCGCAACAAAATACAGATCGTACAAACATTCATCCTGAGGCAGGAATCGAACCCACAACCTCTAACGCCGAAGCGCGCTGCTCAGCAGAGGCCAACGAACTATCTATCTATAACATCTAAGGATCTCTAAAAATCTGTAATACAGTTATAGACCACGAACACTGTTAGCGATATGCAGTTGCAGCGAAATATTTTTAATTTTCCCCGAAGTGCGTGGTGTGGTAACTTGCGTACCTTTGATGTATGATCTACCGACCACTCGAGGGATGGATGCATGGAGGCTTGGAGGGCTTTTGATTAAGATCATTTTCCTACAAAATTAACGAAGTTAATAAAATGAAGTTCCAAAAAAGAAGATTAATTTAACTCTGTATATTCGTAATGATCTATACTATTATACCTTTGAACTAAGATGAAGTTGAAGAGTTGAAGTTGAAGTTAAAGCTCGCATACTAGAGTAGTTTCTAAGAAATTAAACTAGTTTTGAATCTGTTAATAAAAGTTATATGTTTTACAGATAAGATGTTTTATTTGAAGGTTGTAAATCTGAATCGTATAAAAAACTATCCCGTATTAACAAAGAAATGCAATTTTCTGTGATCAAACACCAGATTACAAATAAAAACTAATATTTACAATTGAAACAATTGAGCTAACTGCAGACTCACAAACAATCTACGTGTAGCTTTACTGCTGCATATCGATACCAGTCAGAAGTGTGCCCA
Organism: Eupithecia pulchellata; assembly: GCA_963931895.1. Lineage (NCBI taxonomy): Eukaryota > Metazoa > Arthropoda > Insecta > Lepidoptera > Geometridae > Eupithecia > Eupithecia pulchellata. Next base: position 11,441,559 of record OZ007530.1, read on the forward strand.
AGACGCTAGCTGCAAGAAATAAAATAATCTGTAGATATAAAATAATTACTTATTTATTGGTCTTGGATACTTACGATAATATTTAATTAAATTATGTAGCTCCACAGGTTTGCCAGGTTTGTCATTTTCACAGATAAGCATCAAACTACATAAAAATACAGTAGCGGATTAGTTAAATCGGCAACGTGTTAAAATGTTTTCTAGTAACCTTTTTATCATTTAACTTGACCTGAAGTTTGTTTCTTGATAGTATGCAGTTAGCTCATTTGTTTAAATTATAAATACAAAAACTACTTGAAATTTGTATGAAAACGGCTTTAACTTGAACGTACGTGATATTACTTTACGGAGCCCCTCTGTTGATTATAGCGCGGTAAATGTAACATGGAAATATTTCGCGTAGTTTTTGTTATGTTAGTTTAACAATTTTATTATAACTGGATTTTTGCACCTGTAATATTTTTTTTAGGCACAGAAATATATGCCACAAAATCATGCAAGCAGATTGAAAGAACAGTAAAACATTTTATGTTTTGTATTTATAATTTAAGCAAATGAGCTTACTGCAGACTATCAACAAACAAATTTCAGATAAATAATAAAAAAATTACTAGAAAACATTTTAACACATTGCCGATTTAACTAATCCGCTACTGTATTTTTATATAGTTTGATGCTTATCTGTGAAAATGAGAGTATCATCTACAAGACTACGACAATCATTCACATCTCAATATCATCATCATCATCAGCCCTTACAAGCTCATCGCTGGACATAGGCCTCCAGCTAGCAGCTTCCATCATCTGCCTGTAGTCTTTCGTAGATCATAATCCCACCTGGCCGTACTGCGTCCTATACCACGTTTGCCGAATCGCAGTCTTCCCTCAAGAACACGCTCACCCCAACGCTTATCGGTTTTTTACGGTTTTTTATGTGAGCCGGCTACCCAATACGACAGCTAAGCTAATTCTTTGAGCTATATCTCTAACTTTGGTTCGCTATTGGATATATTCGTTACGAATCCTGTCCTTCAGTCGTTCATCTCAATACACCTGATCGTTAACAACCCGCTTGAAGTGCCCATCATCTGACAGGTGTCGATGTCAATCCCATACTCGACTCAATCAATGTCGTTTGGCCTTAATTGACGTTGGTGGTACAACACTGGTATAATATTCAGAGCAATACATCTACTGATATCAATGATCTAGTACCTATATTGTACCAGCTAGGAATTGAAACGCAATTTAATAGAATTAGATAAAAATAATAATTATCGCGGTCCCTCAGAATAGTTATGTTACTCACAATAAATATATATTATATTTTTGTCAAAAAGATAACATTTTTTTGTTAAGTAGTCTAAATTCTATTTTATGAGAAATAAAGCTTCTTTATTGACGACCTCTGTGGCGCAGTTCCGCCTGCGACGCAGGAAGTTGTGGGTTCGATTCCCGCCTCGCGACAAATATTTGTATGATCTGCAGATATTTTTGTTCAGGGTGTTCTGGTCGTTTTCTATAACAAAAAGTATATACCTATGTACTCGTAGGTATATTATTATATGTATCAGTTGTCTAGCAACCATAACACAAGCTCTGCTTAGCTTGGGGCTAGATAATGGCTGTGTGAATTGTCCAGCATTTTTTATTTATTTTACCACAAATCCTAACTTAGGTTAAGAGAGATGCTTCTTTGAGATTGAGCCGTCGATAAATAGCAATAAAAAGTCAAGAAAATATTTATTTTTTAAGTAATACCTTCATTAACAAAGAAAATTACAATTAAAATAACCGTATTAGAACTAGTTGCTATTTACCATACAGCAAGGTAATGCAGCAATCGTCTTGGAGACGCTTACGACTGGTATTTATGTGGATCAGTTGTAGATTGTTTGCAACAGTCTACAGGAAGCTGAATTCTTAATACTCTATAAGTTATTATAGGCACAAATAGGCTTTAATAACTCCAGAAACCTACTTAAATAAGTTGAAAATTATTTATCAGTGTGTAGATTCGAAGTTAAAATAGCTTGTGAAACTTTGTGGCATCCAATAAAACTTCTGCGAACCACCTAATCTCAGACATGGGATGAATGAGTTCAACATAATTTGTTCTTGATCATCGTCATCATCAAGGGATAGTCGCTGATGCAAGCACATCATAGGACTTTGTCGCTTTAAATTGACGATGTGTAAAGAAAAATGGTATTGATGAATTTCGTCTCATAATTTTTGACAGTTTTGGAAAAAAATAAATCCTTTGTGTAATGTTATGTACCTATAGTAAAAGGATTATTAAAATCGGTCCAAATTTACCGGACTAATCAGCGAATATACATCACAAACATGTATAGTATAAACAGCCAAATATCAAACATCCTCCATTATAAGTAGGTACTGGTCGGACGTAAAAAATATATTATATTATTCAAACACATATAATTACGTGACAAAATTTAACAATCTGCATGTGATTTAGGGAAAGTGGTTTCATTCGTCCAAAGATATGACAGAACAGACTATAGTGCCGTAGTTATGATTGTCCTCATTGGTTAAAGATGTTAGAGGGCCAAAAAGTCTTAGACTTTAATTCTTATATTTTCACATTAAAGACTTGAACCTACAACTGTTGGGTATTGAAAGCCTCGGCTCCTCAGCCAACACGACTCTTCTTAACTAAGTACCTGTAGATTACTCCTTAATTATAATATTAGAATTTATTAAAATGAGGTCAGCATTAATTCTTCCTATTTTACTTCAATTAAACTTTTAATTAGCTTTTGAGCCTGCTAACGCTTGAACATACTAATTTAGGATAAGTTACTTATAATTCGCCTCGATCCCATTCAAATTTATTATTGGTATCACTTTGCGAATATTTGTGTTGAAACTGATTTTATAAATGGAATTTATGAGTTAGAATGATTTATTTTCTTTTATTCCTTTTGAAAAATGATTATTTTTTATTTTTACTTAAGATATATTTCTTCCTGATACAACTTATATATAAAATATATTTAATACAACAATATAGCCTCATAATTTAGCGCATAAACTCATATTAACTCTTGGATAACTAAGCTATAAATAAGCTTTTTCTCCGACGTTATGACTACTTAATAAAAATGACATATTGTGCCATAATAACCTCTATAGAAGATAATTTGACAGACACTTCCATAAATTTACAGGTTTTTTTTTATAATAGTGAAAATAAAAGTGAGGCAAACCACAACCCAGTTTACTTTATGGTGTAAAATGAAGGATTAATAAAAAACATATTTACCAGTTTGTCATAATTACCTACTAAAAACTTTTTGGATGTTTTCTAATATTTGGTTTTTTTATTTTATATAGCCGGGTAATTTTTTTATATGGCTAATAAAATACTATTTTTTTAACTTGTTTTCGGATCTCTCCAAAATGTTGTCTGTAAAAAATAAGGATTACAATAATGACCGCTGCATCTGACATCCAAGATGAATTACTTATATTCCAAAAAAAAGAGTCAGGAGGCGAATTTATGGTCCAATATACACTAATTTGAGTGTTTATGCGCAATAAATCGCCACTTATTTTTTTTTTGAACACACCTTTAGCGCATAAACAAGTCTCAAGATTTATTGGAACTGTTTATAAGTCTATTATATTATATATTGTAAAAGTTGGCATAGATATAATAATGCTTCCGCACCTCATTAAACGCGTGAGAACTCTATTCAGAGGCTTTCTTAAGCGTATTGTTCGGAACCAAGCTTGGATTTAATACTTACTTTCCTTCTTCAAGAAAAGTTACCAATTATGTTTCTTTCTTACAAGATCTTAAACTAGTTTACTGTTCCGTATTTATCTATATCTATACTAATATTATAAAGAGGAAAGATTTGATTGTTTGTTTCTTTGTATGTTTGTTTGAATTGAATAGGCTCCGAAACTACTGGACTGATTTGAAAAATTCTTTCGCCATTAGAATTCTAAATTTTCCGTGATGAGCATAGGCTATATAATATTTTTAAAAAGTTAGGGATCCGCATGAAAAATTCAATAAATAAAACCGTGCGCTATATATTCAACCTCTTTTTCTATTAGGTATGGCGCGTCATAATAGAAAAAGAGGTTGAATATATAGCGCACCGTGCTTGCTTTTTCTCTACGGCCAGTGTCAGTTATGGAGTGTCGAGTCAATGTCAAAAACCCCTGAAGTTTTTGTTTAATACCCGTGCGAAGCCGGGGCGGACCGCTGCTAGTTTGTTATACGGATAAATGTTCGATCCCAGGAAAGGTAATGGTTATGTCTAATTGCGAAATCCTGTTCCGCATTATTATTGTTTACTTCCTACATTTACACAGTACTTTTCAAAAGTTTACTTTAGTTGCCTTACTTTTTAAAATACCAAATATAAATTTAGTAACTTATTTTAGGGGATCTTTCAGCCATAAAATACATTTTGGAATTGTGTGAATAACAGATGGCTACTGATAAGTTTACCTTAGAACAATATACAATTACAAATACACAAATAATGATAACAAACTAATATTTTTTAAAAAATTATATGAAATTAATTTATAATATTTTTGAGTTAAAGTCATACTACACAATTCACTAATTGCTTATCCAACTGATATTTATAAAAGGAAGATTTATTACGTTTGGTTTTGAAACAAGGGATGAAATGACTTGATATATAAACAATATCAAGTGCAGAATTACTAGCGCTCGTTATTTTCAAGAGCATTTACAAAAGGCTTTTTTAGTAAAAATTTTAATGTGTACTTGGTTTCAAATCCACTAACAAATCAACTAAGATTTCCGGTTATCTATCTTAATACCTGGTATTGAAAACGTTCGTTTAAATTTTTAAACGTTAAAGGTCTGAATTTAAAAACGTTTTTCCTCGGCAGTCATTTGCCAAGGCCGGGTTGGTGGATATGAGCCTTCATTGGCATAATAAAGGAAGAGAATTGCTCCAAATTGCCAACGCAAACGGTTTGATTTCCCTTCAATTGCTTTTTTATGACTAACTGGATATTCAATTGCTTCAGAACCCGTATTATTATGATCTCTTAGTAACGAATGAACAAAAAATAACCGGCATCACTGAAGTCAAATTTTGTTCCGTTATTTAGATGTATTTTTTTTTGTTAAGTATAAGTTACCAGTATTAAAATCTTTATTATTTAAAAAATACAGTTATATTAGCAAAAGTCATAATTAACAACTGGAACTTAAAAATCTCATTATTTATAATAAAATATTTTTGTGCAAATCGATGTTTGGGTCGAAGACACTTGACATAGACCCTTGACTTTTGTGCAGCGCCTCCGTCAAGGGTCAAAGTAAAAGCGTGATTGCTTTGTCTTTAAGATTGCTTTGAAAATCCATCAAAAAGTCCGAATTTATCAGAAAATAAGGTTTGAAATCAATGAACCAAAAAGTAAGTAGTAAATTATTTATGTACCATTGATGGACTGGGATTATATTCTATCTAATATTATAAAGAGGAAAGATGTGTTTGTTTGAATTGAATAGGCTCCGAATTAATGGACCGATTTGAAAAATTCCGAATTTATCAGAAAATAAGGTTTGAAATCAATGAACCAAAAAGTAAGTAGTAAATTATTTATGTACCATTGATGGACTGGGATTATATTCTATCTAATATTATAAAGAGGAAAGATGTGTTTGTTTGAATTGAATAGGCTCCGAATTAATGGACCGATTTGAAAAATTGTTTCACCATTTACACCTAAGTTTTTCGTGCTGAACATAGGCTATAGTAAATTTTCAAAAAAATTAGGGTTCCGCATGAAAAAATATTTTTTTGTTAAATACCCGTGCGAAGCCAGGGTGGACCGCTAGACATCTATATCATAAAGGTCAGCTTTATAAAAACTGGAGAGAAAACTTTTACATCGTTTCACGTTTTTGACTTTAAATGTTCAACAAACATTTTTCATTTTCGCTTGAAAGTTTCACTTTATAGATTTACGTTCTTCGATTAATTTATTTTCGTCGAACTAAGAGTCTAGTATTTCATTATTAATATACAACAATATAACAGTATTTTATTGGTGTGTTACCAATTAAATACGTAAGTATTAAATACCCATAATAATAGTATGTTATTTACCTAACTAATAACTATTTAATTTGTTGTAATTGTCTGTATAATTAGTTTTCTAACTAATAGGTAATGACAAAAAAAAAAACAAAGTGGGAGAACCACGCATAAACGACTCAAGATATTTTACTGAAATCGTATTAATATTATAACGCCTTTAGTAAGTTTTTACGTATAACGGCTGGACGGATTTTGATGAAATTTAAAAAGATATCCTGGATTAAAGCACTTTTGATCCGGGAAATCTTGTGTACCTTGAGATGATCAAATTTACCGCGAATAAAACCGCGGGACTCAGGTTAGTCTATACAAATATTGTAAAGAGGAAATATTAAATTGATTTGCATTGGAACAGGTTCCGAAACTACAGGACCGATTTGATAAACTCATTCATGCATTAGAATTCTATGATAGCCCTGATGAACATAGGAATATAGGAATGTTTTCAAAAAAGTTAGGGTTTCGTATGAAAACTTCAGTAATGAATACACAGTGTGTAAAAAAAAACTATTTATCACAATTATTGTTTGATTTTTTTTCTATATACCCGTGCAAGGCCCGCTAGTTTCTAATAAAAGCATTATAATTAACTAATCAAGCGCACATATTAATAAAAAAGAACCATTTTTAAAACTGCTGTTCGTGACTGCACAGAAACCTCAAGTGTAAAGATGTCAAGTTTTTTTCACTCTTCAAACTGTATGTTAATTACTTTATGATAGTTTACACCTAACTCAATAGTTAGTTAAATGTGTTTTCTTACGTAATATACTTTGAATGAATATAACCTTAGTAGCTAAATTCACCAATATATTCGAGTACGAACAGACAAATTGTAACAAATACCCTCTAACTAATTTGTTTACTTTTTAAACTTTTTGGATACAAAAGCAATTTTTTATGTTATTTAATGCAAATGCTCTCCATATTTTGTAGGAATTTAACTCTCTATTTATTAATATTTTTAAACTACATTTACCTACTTACGTTTAAGTAATGTGAAGTGTAAAAATACTTATTACGTAAGTTTTGACAGGCGCCCACCCTAGCTTTAAAAACCGTTTTTTGTAAGATAGTAATTAAGTACTTTCTAGGATTTAAATTTACATTAGAAATAGTACCAATGTAATTATGGATAAGGTTTTAATAAAGAATTTTTGAAATTGGAAAAGAATTGGAATTATGAATCTAAACAAATATTGTAATGAGGAAAGATTTGATTGTTTCTTTGAATTAAATAGGCTCTGAAACAATCTCGAAAATGGAACCTTGCCGTGTAGGCGATACAGCGGTGCGGGAGAAAAGTAAATGTCAAAAAATAAAGATTTTTAGCCTACAAATACTATATAGCTAACTTAAATGTTTCTCGAAAATGGAACCTTGCCATGTAGGCGATACAGCGGTGCGGGAGAAAAGTAAATGTCAAAAAATAAAGTTTTTTAGCATACAAATAACTTAAATTTTTGCAACAGTCTGCAGTTAGCTAAATTGTTTCAATTGTAAACATAAATAAAAATAAAATGGACGCATACAACTTAGGGGACATTACAGGCGCGTTGCCGCGTAAAAAAACACGTTTGAAAGTTTTAATTATTAATAACATCTTCGTTAGAAATTACCCGTAAAACATTCACGGCAACAAAAGCGTGAGCTATAAAGCGCAGTTTTTGCCCAGTCAAGCGAAAATAATTTCTTTCGCAACTTTTCTACTTATTTGTCCAAAGTCCGGAGATTTCTAAGCGAATTTTTGTAAGGTTTCCTTTGTTGAAACTTGTAATATAACTTTAAGTTCTGAACTTTCTTCTTAGGTCTTCAGCATTCTTATGGAAGTATTTGAGTACATTTTACTACCAGTAGACGATTTGCTGTGAGGTAGGTTAACTTCATTAGTCGTTTATATAAATTAATAATGCTGGATTTTTAACCAATGAATAGTTAATCCTACTAATATTATAAACGCGAAAGTTGCCGTGTGGTGTCGGCATAGTATTTCACCATCCCAACTCTTCCCGTGGGGGTCGTAAGAGGCGACTAAAGGAAACACTCCGGGGGAATACTTTTTATACCGAAAATCCCACAGGAATCGGGAGTTCCGCGGGTGAAAACGCGGGCACCCTGCTAGTAACAAAAGAGGCCATTGCTATTATGTTTTTCACTTATTACAATAAAATGTATTTAAGCTGAGAGAGTCCAAAACAAACACTATAACCCGTCACATAAGGTCTACAGAGACCTGGCGCCAAGGACAGAACTCTGCTAAGCATAAAACTCAGCATATATTAGGTTATATATTAGGTTACAGCAGGTTTAGTTAAGAAGTATTAAGATATCATAAATGCGACAAGCTGAAGACAGGCGCACTATGGCGCTCATTAGGGAAGGTCAATGTCCAGCAGTGGACTAACATGGGCTGATGACAATGATGATGACGATACCGTATAACATTTAGACTGTAGTCATGACCATAAACAGATACTTATTATAATAGACAACAATGAGTGACGTATTCGGATATCAGAACTGCGTAACTTTCTAAGTCCCATTCAAAATAATTAATCATCCACAGACAATTATAGAGTGATCTGATCCCCTGCGATTACTCGTGACCTTATAAAGAACTCCAAAAAGTATCTTCTTCAAATGGATACTGACTGGGTTGAATAATTGAAAATGTACTCACAATATTAATAAGGATTTTTGTTGGCTGTCGTAGCCCGCTTGCCGTGTGGTGCCGGCATAGAATTGCACCACCCCAACTCTTCCCGTGGGTGTCGTAAGAGGCGACTAAGGGAAACACACCGAGGGCGGGCAGCAGCGCCCTCTGTAGAACAATTCCACCGAACTGCGATCCCCAACCCGCATGCCCAGCGTGGGGATTATGGGCAATAACCCCCAAATGATGAATAATGCCACTTATGGCGCTCATTAGGTGAGGCCTATGTCCAGCAGTGGACTATATAGGCTGATGTTGTTGTTGTTTGTTGTTAGCCCGCTAGGCACAGGTCGGCTTGCGATAGGGATTTGCGTTCAATTCCCACCTAGCGACAAATGTTTGTAATTTCGGCAATATAGGGGAGCCCTGTGACTAACATGAGCTGATGACGATGACGATGATGATGACGATGATGACGATACCGTATAACATTTAGACTGTGGTCATGACCATACGTATTCGGAGATCAGAACTTCCTAACTTTCTAAGTCCCATTCAAAATAATTAATCATCCACAGACAATTATAGAGTGATCAGATCCCCTGCGATTACTCGTGACCTTATAAAGAACTTCAAAAAGTATACAGCCTCTTCTCCAAATGGATAATGACTGGCTTGAATAATTGAAGATGTACTCGCAATATTGGTAAGATAGACGGCTGTCGTAGCACACTGGGCGCAGGTCGGCTTGCGATAGGCGACATATTATGTTTGTAATTTCGTCAAATATTTGTTCTAGATTCTGCGTATTTTCTTTTATTATAAGTTAAAGAGAGCTCTTGTGGGTTTAATAATATAGGATTCTAATGGAGAAAGATATTTTCAAATCGGTCCAGTACTTTTGGAGCCTAATGTACAATTCAAACCACCAAAAAATTTAATATTTTCTCTTTATAATATTAGTATAGATGACAGCGACCTTCTCCTTAAAGTGAATATATAATAAAAAAAAGTTTTGTAAATTCTCTTCATACTGCTCGCCTATAAACATTTTCATTATTTTTTTGGACTTTGTTTGATATTACGTGTGTAATATAGAATAAAAAAAATGTGTCTATAATGAATCGACTGAAAAATTAATTACAGCGCCATCATAGTAATCATTTATAATAACTGTTTGTTTTCCAAATAAAATAAAGTCAAACTAGGAAATTTGTTCCTTACTATCTTGTAGGGAATAGCATGCCAGTTTCTATAATAATAATAATGCGGAACAAACCATACAGCATCATCTAGCCCCAAGCTAAGCAGAGCTTGTGTTATGGGTACGATGACTGATATACATAATACAATATTATTACATTTATTACATAGATAGATATTTTTTATTATACATAGAAAACGACCAGAAAACCCTGAACAAATATCTGCAGATCGTACAAATATTTGTCCCGAGGCGGAAATCAAACCCGGAGCCTAGTGCGTCACAGGCGGACCTGCGCCCACCGCGCCACAGACGTCGTCAAATATGTGTATGCAAAACAACGAAAACTTATATAGTTTTTGTAAACAGTGCAAAACTCGTCCGAACTTCTCTGAAATACAGGCCCTTATAATTTCGGACAAATATTCTTTTAGGTATAACCTTTCACGCTAACAAGGACCCTAACCCTCTACCTTTTCGTGTCATATTAGCCTGAATTCAGTAGACAAATAAACTGAACCAATAGAGAATCCTTGAATAATAGAAGTCTCTATTGAAATGGGAAAAAAGGAGGAAAACGAAAATATTTCAACGATTGATAGAATACCGGAAAGGATTGTTTTGATTGATTTTTGGAGATTGACGTTTCATATCGGTTACCGGTTACTTTATGTCCGTATATTTTTTGGCTCGAAACGGCAAAGCGATTGTTGTTTTTGTGAAATGGTGGGTATCGATATTGATATATTTCTGCAACTGGGAAAGGTAAAATGATGCAGGATCTTTTTCTATTGTTTCTAATGTTTAAATTGCAAATATTAGTAAAAATGTCATTATATTCCAATTTTAATTTTTTAGTTGATGTCTTTTTTCTTCAAAATTCATATTTATTACGCATTCAAAATACTTTTATCTATTTAATTTTGATTGAATGATTTTAAAAACAATTATTTTTTATTTGGATAGGATAAAACCTCTATTGACAAAGAAAACTACAATTAATAAAACAAATTAAAACTAGTATTTACAATTAAATCAATTGAGCTAACGGCAGACAGATTCAAAATTGGGAACAATCTACAGGTAGCAAAACTGATTTATATCAATACCTGTATGAAGCGTCCTCAAGACGCTGGTTACATTTAAAATTGTATTTCTGTTTAGAACCTAACATTTAGCATATTAATTACTAACAAATTAGGGATCATTATAGTCCGTAATAAAATAAATCTATTTATAAGTTACTAAAGGCCGGCCTATATTTAAAAAATTATAAATATTTACACACACACACTTACACACAGACACGTTGGTTGATATTATTGAAGTCTTTATACGAATGTTTAACTGTTTGTTAAAGGCTAAAGCCTATGTTCATCAGGTACAATGAACGTGAAATAATTTTTCAAATCGGTCCAGTAGTTTCAAACAAACAAACAATCAAATCTTTCCTCTTTATAATATTGAATAAACAGTGCCTAACATTCTATATTTGTGGAGATTTAAATCAAACAAAAAGACTATCACTTTAATTACAAAAACTGTTAAAATTTTATCTATCAGAAGGAACAAAAGTTCCAACTTCTTCTGTCCAAAAGTTTCCGAACATCTATCCAACAACAAGCGATACCTTTTGACAGTCACTTTGAAAGGCAATCAACGGAATTATCAGCTCGATCTATTTCCAGTAAAGGTGATATTCTGTAGGTCTGTTTTCTTTTCATGTTTCTTTTATGTTTTTACCGTATGATATGATTACTGATTTATTTGATATCAATAAGTATCATGGGTGGGCAATGAAAGTGTTGAGTAGATTCTATACGCTAACGAAGTAGCGGGTAAAAGCTAGTACTACATAAAATAAATCCTGAATTATGTAACTTGATTTTTCTGTTAACTGTACATTAAAGCAAATTAGGTATATGGTCCCAGTCGACCGATTCAAAAATGTGATCAGGTAACTGGGACCGCGGTCCTAGTTATGAATGGGCCCAGTCGCCTGTATCCTCGAATTATTTACTGATACATCATGATCGTCATGATGATCGCATCTGTTATGTTATTTTGTTTCACAATACCTTCTATGTAAAGAAGTAAGACTTACAATATAATTTTTATAAAACACATTGCTATTATCGTGGTTATTAACACTAAATTCATTTTATTTACTTTTGGAAGTATATAGTGCTAGAAGATAAATATAAAAAGAAAAAACTTTACTGAAGTGTTTTCAACAATATTGTTCTTCATATTGTTTATTTTCGATGACATGTCTTTCAACTTCACTATTAAATTTCGCCCTGAAAAAAACAACAACAATCATCCAAAACAAAAACAAACTCACCTGGACACATTCTGCGGGTAAACAATCCTGGGCTCCTTTCTCCTCCTGCGCACATCACTATCCACTCTCTTATCACTGCTTTCACGGATCGTGTGATAACGGGGTTGGTAACTCTCGAGTTGCGTGTACAGCCGCGCTGATGCGGGCGAGGGCCCGCGCTGTGCCATCTCACGTCCGCACTCCACGAAAGTCGGAGGGATACTGACTCGCGGGTCGGTGTAAACCCTCTCAGCAACCCCCGGTCGTCGCTTTTCTTCGGCGAATGCTACTCGAGGAGGCTTTGGTTGCATGAGGCTGATTTTCTTCTTCTTTGCGGTAGCGGTGACGTAGAAGAAGTAGCCGTTGCGGTCCATTTTTGGTGCTGTTGCTTTTACCTGAGGAGAGATTAAGATGTGTTAATTGTAATACTTGAATTAATAAAGAAAATTGCAATTACATAACAGAACCAAGAAACGTTTACAATTGTAACTATTTAGCTAACTATAGACTGTTGTATACAATCTAGAGGTACAGGTAGTCCAACTGATCCATATAATACCAGTCGGAAGCGGCCCCTAGACGCCGGTACAGGCTTTAAATAATAATGAAATGAAATGAAATATGAGGTGCAGATAGATTAGCTTGATAATTGTTTCAGAAAGAGTAAGTGTTTTGCTATATTTTGTTGGCTAAATGATGTCCTACCCGAAAACCAGCGTTGCTCGACTTCTATTAAGCAACATTAGGCTGAGGCAGGATCTTTTTGGTTTATACGCTGTACGTGTACAATTTTATTATTTTTTTACAATTTAATTTTTTGCCTTTATATTTCAGGTTTATTTTTGTGATTGTTGGGTGAGCCAAGTCAACGATTTTCTTTCTTTCTTTTTATTTATATATTTATTATTTGTTGCTCTGAATCTACAATATTTTCCCCTAGCCTTCAAGTTATCAATTTAGTTAAGAGTTTGAGTTCTAAACATGATTGAATTGTCGATCTAGGAACAGCTATTTTACATATGTAGACATCCCCGTTATTCATAATTGTAACTTAAAGCAGTTGCTAAGTAGTGTTATTCTCACTCGAGACAGAGTGGGGAGTAGCAATGCTCTAAGTTAGCAGACTATTATAAATAAAGGGGTTAATAATTATTCTCAACCTTCTTTCTTTAATTTGATGGACGTATGTGAACGTATTGTCTTTAAAAAAGAAATAATTGACGTGTGTAAAATAAATTATACAATATCAATTCATTATGCTTGAAAAAATAATAATTTTCGTTAAAATAATTAAGTATCCGCAGGTGATCGCAATACTGGCTTTTATTGCGGTCAACGAATTAGCATCGCCATCCAACACGGCAATGCTGCCAACATTCTGAACACGGCCTTCCGGTGTATAAACTAGTTGTAATTATTTTATTCTGTTAAGTATCCGTTTAAATTAAATAATTCCCGTATCTATTTATTACAGCAAGCTGGCCTGGACAGGCGACAGCTAGTTGATACCGTTTCACGTAGCAATTTCAACTTTTTGTCGGTTTCCGATGAAAACAATAAATTAGCGCGCTTATCGAGCGAAATGGCCGAGATACGTTTATTTGTTTTCGATTTAACTTATGGTTATTGAAGTCGTGCGTAGCGGTTTTAAGAAGCACTTTCTGATAGTAAACTTCGTTATTTACTGCCGGTTACACCCACGACTCGTTTGAGAGGTTTTACGGATACTTCACTCTTGACCTACTGCAATGACTATGGCAGTTATCTATTATCTAAACTGTTAGCCCATGCCATTCAAACAAATAGTTAGTAACCTTGATGACCTTTTTTTACTATATTGTGTGTATTTAACTAATTATCATTAATATATATTAGAAGGTTCATTTGGAAAGGTCAATTTGTATACAATCTGGTAATATGAGGTAAACTAAACATAAGTTAGTACAATCAGTATATTAATCTAAGATACCAGTAAAATGTGATCATCTTGGAGGCATAGTGGGTGAAAATCCGCCTGCAGGAGGTGGCAAGTTCGATTCTCGCCTCGAGATAAATTTTTGTTTTATACAGATATTTTTTCGGGTTGTTCTCTATACGTATATTATATTATTATGTAAAGTCATCTAGTACCCAATACCAAATAACGCTGTGTTTACTTCGGGTCTAGATGATGCTATGTTTGTTTTCCAGCATTATTTATTTATAACCATGTAGTGTGTAACAAACGTATTCCTTATATTATACGGTAACGTAATATCTCTCTTGGCCTTTGAATACCTAAAGACCTTTGGCTTTAAAGAAACTGCGACTCACATAAAATCAACAGAAATAAAAGATAAAGTCAACATGCAAAAGCTCACGTATCAGTTGACAATGCATTGCTTGTCAGCGGAACCAAGCCGGAGCCTTCCGTTGTACAAACCAGCAATGGTCGCGACACACCTCACCGATTCACCTTTGTAAGAATGTCAGTTGAATCTGGTTGAAAAGCGATATCATTGGGACACATGGATAAACAAATAGAAACTAAAATATGGAAACATTTTTGATTTATAAGGTAAGAGCGTTATTTTGAAATATTTTTGAAAGAGAAATAGGTAGGACACACGGATCCCATTTTATCCATCCACGGTTGTCTAGTAAAGATCGCTCTTGGGCGATATTGTCACCAATTTGGTGACAATATCGCCCATATCTCTTGGCATTTTTATTTGTTTATTAGATGATTTTTTAAGTATGCCTTAAGCAATTATCTATTTATAATTCATTCTTCTTTGATACAAAAAAGCGGTTTCACGTAATTTTTTGAAAACCTTGCTCCATCTTAGAAAGTTAACTAAAACTTTGACCAGTTGTTTGTCATCCAGCAAGAAGTAGTTGTCAAACTAAAACAGCCTCTAAACAACCAGATTCATTACGTACATCCATCAAATTCGCATAACCATCATCATACAGCTGGAGGCAGCACAGTGTCCCCGCCCGTATCCAGCGTTCTGATGTTATCGCGCCTTCGCCCTCGGCGTCTTTCTGAATGCTAACTGGGCTCTATGCCGCGCGAATGAGGGGGTACTCTTGGACTCTACTATTGGCAAGAAAAGAGTGGTCGTTGGAGCGGCTTTTACATTAAAACAATGTGAAACTCAAAGACGTACCTACTTTATTTCCTGTAAATTTTATAGGACTCTTGTCAGAAAAGCATCAACCTCTTTAGGTTACTCTATATTTCCAGGGTCCAGTTCAAGCCTCTATATCTGTTTATTTGCGGCGGGTTATCTTCTATTCTCTTCTATGGTTTATTATAATTGTATTATGTTTATTTAGCTATGTAGTCAATTCTACTTAATGTTCTCTCCTAGATTTTCCTACGATGGGACAATAATCGCGACAGCATACAAACAGAATCATTAGGAACAGAACATAATTAATGTTTAGGGTACGATAATTGACGGCTGAAGGCATTGCCAATAAGGGCAAGACGCGATAAAGTAGGTAAGCCCATCAAAAACTCGATATTTATCTTATTTTTTATGAGATGTTTAAATTATTTAAAAACTACAACGCGGCCCGGGTTCTTTACATAAAAAAGGGTTTTATACATATGAAACGCTTATTGTTATTCATAATGTTCTGCTAACTTAAAACATTGCTATTTCAACTGTTTTAACTTAGCAGACTGAATAACCAAATAATGAAAAGGCTGCAAAACAAGTACCTATTATATTCCTTTATTTCTTTCTCGTATATCCATAATTGCCAAGTATTTTCCAGTAGCAACAAACCCTCTCACCAACACAGAACATAAAACAGTTTGCAAAGGCTCTATCCGCGCCATCTGTACGTACTTTGAGTCCAGCAACTGCCGGCAGGTATTTTTCTGTGCGATTTAGATTGCGAACTACAGTGTTTAGTGTTAACAAAGAGAACCTTTTGGCTATTATAAATAAAGTGGCATATGTATCAGAAATATGAATAAAATTAACAAGACTTTCTTGTCTTTGCGTAAACTCGCTGCCTGTTTCTGTATTTCCGACTAATTACAACCTGAGGTCTCTTCAAGACTAGAGAAAAGGTGTCCTTTAGACCTTCGTGATATACTCTCGGCCACATCTCCACTTTCCAGGTGAGATTGTTGTTAAACGTAGAAAAAAAATTACAACAAATACTCATGCCAAATTATCGACCAACTGTAAAAACTTAAGTAACCATTAAAAATGGTTATTTTTTTATATTCTATTAATAACCTAATAACCTATAGTTCTGTATCACCTGCTTAGAAAGTTATAATTTAATTATCATTGCAAGGATTTTTGATCACTGAAATTATTTTCAAAACGTCTATCTATTTACTTTCTATCTACGTAGATATGGGCGGTGACGCCTAATTATACCATAAACATAAAAATATTATTAATATACGAAGCCGGATATCTACTGTAACAAATACACAGCAATATTATTCTCGGTGGTGATAAAACAAACCGAATAATTGAGACATCCAATATAAAGGTCGTATTTGAACCGAACACAAAACTGTATTTGCCGACGTATCTAGTAATCCTGCACAGGAACTATTGACTGTCTGGACGACTTCGGAGCCAGTGGTCACGGGTGTTTCATAGAGGGTATTATGTGCACAAAGAGCACTAGAGAATTCAATAAGAAAAAGCTCGTAAATATAGTTTGTTCTTGTTTTCTTATAATGTACCGTTGATCAAGAACAAACAATGTATGTAAATGTTGTGCATGCCTATTATAAGTACATGCTCTATAATAAGATTTTTATAACTGTATCAATTGTTAATGTTTTATTGTGGGCATTGTTGGCATTTGCTAGTTTCTTGTTAATTTAATAAATAAAAATAAATTAAGAAAAAAGATTTTTCTCTTGAGTTTCTCGTGACTTGATATTTTGGTCATTACATAACTAGAAAAATAGACATGTCAGGTGATATTTTTGGTATTTGACTTACCCAACAGGAAGTAATAATTAAGGCCAAAACTAAGGAAAACACGTGTGTATTAGACAGATAAGCTTGATAACCTGATAACACCCGTGATATGAAAATTATACCAGTTTCTTAAAAGAACGCCTTCCCTTGTACTGTTTGACATTGAATAACCGTAGATACCCAACCCCTGCAGAATTACATCAAGCAAAAAGCGTATAATCCAAACAACAAACAAATCTTCAGTTCCAATCCCGGGAACGTGTCAATATTTGAAACTAACTCAACTGTTTGATCTCTAGCTCTTATTCCGGTGGGGTATGGTTGAATTTGTGTCTCTATGTTGTGCTACAAACAGGTTCGAGACAAAGAAGCTTTGCATCGCAGTAATTGGCGAGCAGCTGTCTAGGCCCGCAGGTTTGGATCTAACTTTTGTTCTGGCTATTTCAATTTGTGTAAAAATAAGGAAGCTGAGCTAACTTTTAAACATAGAGTGGAAAGTAATTCTACGTTTAAGTTAAACTGAAGATAATGACTGAACAAAAATAGTAACTTTTGCTATTTGACTTTGTGTTAAAATAAGAAAACTGAGTCAACTTATAAACATAGTGCGGAAATTAATTCTATGTTTATGTTAAACTGAAGACAACGACTGAACAAAATTAATAAAAATGTACTTACATTTATAACTTTGTTTCTCACAATAAAGTTCCAGCAGGAAGAGAACTGTTTTTCCCTAAAACAGTTCTCTCGAAGCCTTTTCATTTATTTGTACATCTAAATGTTTTATTGTAAATCTACACTAATATTATGTCTGTTTGAATTGAATAGGCTTCGAACTACAGGACCGAAGTGAAGAATTGTTTCACCATTAGAATCCTAAATTTTCCGTGATGAACATAGGTTATAGATATTTTCCAAAAAAATAGGAAAAGAAATATAAAATTTTTATTTCGTTTAAATGCCCGTGCGAAGCCTGGTTGGACCTAGTTAGTATTATAAAGAATTAAGAAAAAATACAAGAAGGTAGATTGTAATGCTTGGAAGGACAATTTTCATCCGGTTAAAGACGTGGATATGTTCAGAATTATTAGATAAGTACATTTTCCCTACATTTGTTGGGTATTTTTCTATGGGATATTATACGACACATATCTTGTGCAGACATAGAACTATTAAAAACTCATGCTATATTGACATGTCTCAATACAATCTTAAAAAAAACTCAGGCCCTGTAGTTTCAATAGGTCGTCTCAACTCAAAAGGTTTAAGAAAATTACGAAGAATAAAGATGTTTCTAAAGAAGAAACGAATTATGGAACCTTATCGCTTTTACGACCTAACGCTTTAGGTTACCGATGAACGTTATTTATGAAATAAAACAAAGAGTGAAAGTTAGAGTAATCATTATTGTTATTACGATGAAAGTTTTGTTACTTCTTGTCGTTCATAATTTCCGATCATTATCATCTTTATTAATATTGTAAAGAGGAATGGTTTGATTGTTTATTTGTTTCGTTGTATGCGAAACTACTAGACCATTTGAAAAATTATTTCACCATTAGTACCCTACATTATCCCTGGTGAACATAGGCTATAGAATAGAATATTCATAAAATTAAGGGGTTCAGAATGAAAACTTCAATAATGTAAACCCAATGTGTGAAAAGTTATACAATTTTTGTTAAATATCCGTGCGAAACCGGGCAGATCGCTAGTTATGATAAAAGTTTTGTAACTTCATGTCGTCCATAATATCCGATGATATCATGTTGTAATATTTTTATGAGAAGTCATTCCGTTTCCGATATCAGTGCGGCCTACTTTGACAATGGCCTATAAAAACTCAATATCATAAACACTACACACCTCTGCCCATAATCCGTTAATTAGGCGCGAGTGAGTGCACTTCCTTAACATATCGTTAATGCATTTCTCGCGTGCGACCTCCCCTTAAACGAGCTTCATGCGATTAGGGACATCGTGCCTTAATGCAGAGTAGCTCGTGTAATCAATCTGGTATGTCATTATGGGAATTGTTGGGCAAAATTGTGAAATTATGCAAAAAAGATGCAGTTTTTAGATTTAACTGCATATCGTTTACGAACAAAGGCAAGGTAGTAAATTTAAATTGACGTATTTCATGGCATGGTCAACCTCTTATTACAATAGAACTTAATTTTATATGCAGAGTCTACATTTCTCACCAGCCTATTTTATTTGTTCCATTGCTTGATATAAGAAGTAATAAGTCCTTGTACTCTATTTACTTTCCATTATCCCTATACCGACGAGTGTTACCGAAAACGTTCATGTTCGTTTGTGTGAACGTGTTTTCTTTGAGTGGGGCAGTGCGGGGAACTCCATGCACGGAGGTCAGAGGAGTAGGTACAGGTTCTTATACCTATGTGTAGTTTGTGTAGATAAACTTAGATAATATTATCACTCCTTATTAGATGACACTGCAAATTGATCGCAGTGTCATCGCGAGCGATAAGAGTTTTCTTAATGTCGAAAACAAAATGTTCGACCAGACGGAAAAGTTGAACTTGGACCATATTAGAATGGCACTGACCTTGTATAGATTGATTGACCTATGAGATCCTAAATTGTCTTCCGTGAAGTTCAGGGGAAAACTATAAGGTTTTTGGTTGCAAATGGTTGCAAATAATATGTATCACCGAGCTACACCACCATGCTAAGAAGCACCACCATGTTGAGAAAGCAATAAAATATTTAGAAAAATCTAAATATACAGGGTGTCCCGTAACTCAACGTCAACCCGAAAACGCCGGACAGGTGGGTTCATGACGACCCAGAACTACTATAAAATCATGGGTCTATCTTCAATGGTTTCAGAGTTATTGGCTTTTTACTGAAAATCATAAATTCTCTGCCCGGCGTCAAACTTTTCTATGCTGTGACTTCAGATGTCAATATTTTCTACATTTTATTTATGTATTACAAACTCAAATAACACAGTCTTATAATGAATTGCAAAATTTAAACATATTGAGTAAAGTTTTTGAAAAAAAAGACTGTTTTGTTCGGTTATTGCATCAATGATTTTCAATCGGGAAACTTTGACTCGTCATACTGAAAAAAAAATTCACCACGATAGGCTGGCATGTTCTGTGGAAAGTTGGCGCAGTTATCCTAGATTTCAAAATGGTATCATACGTCACTCTTTTCATCTTTAAATAATTGTAAAATATTGATTTTCTGAAATAAGACCTAAATTCAAAACAGTTTCACAAGCAACATTTTCACACACAAGGGTAGATGGATAGTAGGTGCTTCAATATTAGACCTTTTTTAAGTCTTTGCAAACTATTTGCCACAGTTCTTTGTATAAAAATGCCTCGTTGGGCTTGATTATTATTTGAAAAATTAAAATAATAATCAATCCGGACTTTTTTTGTCTACCTGAATGTTTTGCAATCTAAAATTTAAAAATCTGTTATTTGTGTTCTGCGGTTCCTGGTAATCTGAATGATGTCTACTCGGCGGCCGAATATGCAAACATGCATCTCATTTACGCACAATAATGTGGATATAACACTAGCGCCCGAGCCAGGCGTTATCGGGTATAGTACCCGAATGCCGAACGTTATGCGTGATTTCATTACCCATCATAGAATTAATTTTTGCAGAACAATGTTCGCAAAATATGTTTTTTGAGGGTAATCACGAGGTAGTAAACTTTGTACTTGACTCACGTGATAGGGTTGGTATTTGTTGCCAATTTTTGATACTCCCATATTTTCTTCAATTGCACGAACTGAGACCTACCGTTTTTCTTGAACTGCATTTAAAACTACGTCATCGTAGTCTCCTAGGAGTCTCGAACACCAGTAAGTTGTCCCTCTGAACATGCCTAATGCACATAAACGAAATGCGGTGATCCGGATAAAGTTCGGCATTCGGGAACTTTTCCCCTATAACGCTGCGGCGTTTTATCCTTTTTGCTTGCATATTATGCCGCCAATTAGACACCGAGTAGACATTAAGTTTAATTTGGATTACCAGGAAACATAAATCACAGATTTTTAGTTTCAGCTGACGAGATTGCAAATCATTCAGGTAGCCAAAAGAAAGCCAGGATTAATTATTATTTAAATTTATTCAAATAATAATCAAGCCCAACGAGGCATTTTTATACAAAGAACTGTGGCAAATAGTTTGCAAAGAATTAAAAAAGGTCTAATATGGAAGTACCTACTATCCCTATCTATCCTACTACCCTTGTGTGTGAAAATGTTCCTTGTGAAACTGTTTTGAATTTGCGTCTTATTTCAGAAAATCAATATTTTACTATTATTTAAAGACAAAAAGTGTGACGTATGATACCATTTTGAAATCTAGGATAACTGCGCCAAGTTTTCACAGAACATGCCAGCCTATCGTGGTGAATTTTTTTTTCAGTATGACGAGTCAAAGTTTCCCGATTGAAAATCATTGATGCAATAACCGAACAAACCAGTCTTTTTTTTTCAAAAACTTTACTCAATATGTTTAAATTTTGCAATTCATTATAAGACTGTGTTATTTGAGTTTGTAATACAAAAATAAAATGTAGAAAATATTGACATCTGTAGTCACAGCATATAAAGTTTGACGCCGGGCAGAGAATTTATGATTTTCAGTAAAAAGCCTATAACTCTGAAACCATTGAAGATAGAGATTTTATAGTTGTTCTGGGTCGTCATGAACCCACCTGTCCGGCGTTTTCGGGTTGACGTTGAGTTACGGGACACCCTGTATATTAATTTGACACACAAGACAAATATGGTTTTAATTTACATATCATCGTGCAATGTATATGTGACTTAGCTATGTAATAATAAGTCTCATTATATTTAAATGATCTCTAGATGGTTAATGCTAAACCAATAATTTTAAATTATTTTTTTATTTTGATCTATACTTAGGTGAGTCTGTTTACTAATTGTTTATCTTGTTGAAGGCTTGCTTTTCATCAGCCACATTTTATCAAAATTAAAACCATTACCAATTGTGTTTTCATCATGCAAACTGTATGAAAAGGGTAAGTCAGACAAAATTGATTGATACTGGCGCGGCGTCGTATTTCAAAATTTTATTACGTCAGGATGGGGCTCTCTAGCAATACATCATGCAGTCTACAGTTTACATGTGGACACCCAAAAACAGTCGGTGTACCAGTCAGCTGTTCAGTGGCGAAATATTGGGTGTATTATTGCAAAATTCCTAATGAAATTATTATTGAATATAAGGGACATCAGGGACGGTATCCAAATGATTTTAGCTATACGAATAAAGCTATCTTATTCGATTGTTTCTTTGTTTGGATTGCTCCAAAACTACTTAGACCTATTTGAAAAATTATTTCACAATTAGAATCAAACATATCTCTGACGAACAAAGGATATAGAATATTTAATGATTAGTTATTAACGGGTATTTATCGCGTTTTTTTTTCTCGACATTTCAATTTAAAAACATTCATAGAATATTTTCAAAACAGAATACCTATAAATACTTTAATAATGTAACACAACGTGTAGGTACATTACTGAAGCGGCGTTTCCCACCAGACGTTCATTCCCAGTTAGCTCGGAAATTCGTTGACCAAGCGATGATCACTGACCACGCAAGATTCACTTGTTGACCTCGCGATGATCACTGGTTGACTATGCAGTGTCTACGCGGTGACCAGCTGTCGACACCAGTGAACCAGTGAACTCCGAGACGATGGCTATGACCTTAGTTAGTAAGTGAAGTGACTTAACGTAATTTAATAATTATTTTAACATCTACATGTCTAATTACAGTTAAGGGTGTCTAATACTTATTAGACTACTTAGTAACTTTACTTAGCGAGCGGTTAGCACTTGAGCACTTTACCCCTTCAAGATGAAGTAAGAAGATATCAAATTATATTTCACTTAGAGAACTTACACGTTACTGTACCACATAAGATGGAAAATGGGATTTAATTACCTATAGGAACCTAGTGAGACAACAGGTCTCACTAATTGAGTACAGTTCATTGATTAAGATATTCAAGAAGTTTAAAAAGCAAATGCAAAGACTTTTACTCGTATACATCAAAAAGTTGTTAGATAACTACCAGTGTCTTGGAGACATTTCCGACTGATCTTTCATAGATTTAGCCCTGGCCAAATGTTTAAGGATTTTTAAACCCTTGATAACTATAATATTTTTATACTTAAACCGGATTTCAGAAAATTGATTTTTCCTCTAGACGACTCACCATATAACCGTTACTAGCTACTCGTCAGAACTTTCAGAAATAAACTTATCTCGCCAACTGAAATCAAACTTGGTAAATTTTAACCGATAAACGTGAGTTTTTCTAATGAAACTCATTCATTTTCTCTTAAAAATTATACAAGGAAATGTAGGCTACCTTTTCAAGAAGCAAACTTTTAAAAGTAATGCATCACCGTCTTTGAGGGTATTGAAAGGGACTGGCCCTGTTCCCCTTACCTCCTGTGCCCCTGTATTTGTTGGACGAACAAAGGATCTAAGTATTAATCTTCTATTGCTGAATGGTCCCCCGGAGTTTGCATCCCGGTTTTGAGCTACATTATTGTTACTGCCCTTTCTTGAGACACATTGAAAAATAGAACGTAAAAAAGTACCAAGAAACCAATTCATTTTGTCATCACCATAGACAATCTTGAGACAAGACTTATTATGACTGAAAACAACCACTGAGTACGTCTATGGTAGACCAGATAAAGCCATAGTAATGGTGTTCGTTGGTACCCCAATATTAATTTCGATTAAATTATTTTAATTTTCTGCTAAGCGGAAGCTAAAACATTTTTATGAACGGTTACTAAAAGATTTATTAAGCAGGAATTTAATTTAGGAGTTTCGAAGAAACAAAAGATGGTATAAAACACTAAATATATTCTTTATTCGACGGTGACAAATTTACCCTCCAAGTATGTAACTTAAAAGTAGCACAAAAATGGACCGATGACGAATTTACCCTAACCCTCTGAATCGTACGTGAATTATTCTGAATCGGATCAACTGTGGACATAGTGCCAAGCTATTATGTATATCAGTCATCTAGTACCCATAAAACAAACTCTATTTAGCTCCAACTTAGAATTTTCTATTTTTTACCGGAAAAACGCGTGTGCTAGATTGCATTACTGATATTTTCCCCTACCATTTGAAACTTGAAGCAAGATACATGTTCAATAGAGCCAATTGTATAATAACAATTGGCTCTATTCTAACCTAAACAAAAACTTGCCATTCTAGCAGTTTCATTATGATGTGTCCACAAGTTCCACAAGTAAGCCAACAACTTATCTATATAAAAGTTATTTACATTGTGGACACACCATTTTTGCTGTATGTAAGGTATTATTACTACTATTTTAACTGGTATTTATCGCGTTTATTTACCTATTTTTATTTATTTAATTTTTTATATTAATTTGTATTATTAAATTATGTGTTCTGATCGCGTAAGTTTAAAAAGATGAATGTAAGGTAGAATGTCGCTTCAGGATCTCCAAAATCTCAAGCCGTATGTCACAACAAAGCTCTTCAAACTGCATCCAATAAGTGATATCTTTTATTACGCGGCACGAACACTACTATGAAAAATCCATATCCTCGAAAGTGATGCTTTATGGCAGGCTTTATGATGCTATCAAAATGGATTATTGAAGTAATGTCTGTTGGTTACGGTGGCTGAAAGCAAAAGTTTATTGTTCGTCGTTATTCTTGGATTTTAATCAAAATTATGTCGAGCGCAAAGCATTCGAAACTGTGCAACACGTATATATTTTAAACTTGCGAAAGACAATGTTCACAGATCGGGACAGGATGCAAGAATTCAAAGAGAAACGTAATAGTTTTAGGCTTTGCGTAAAAGGACTTTATATCTAGTATCCAAAAAAAAAATATCGTGCAGGGTAGGTGCAACCATTGATCTCTGAGGAATGAATACTCTTTGTGGAAAACTGTCAAAAATAACCTCAAGCTAGCTCTTGCTGATTACTAGAAGCATAAGTATATGTTTAGTTATTTGCTCAGAGGCGCAACGGGCGCAGTTTGTTTAAACCCAGGGGGTTGCGTTTTCGACTCCGGCATCGCAAGTGCAGATTGAAAATACCTCCCTAGCGGATCTGGGTGACCCGTTACCTTACGTCTTTTCTACGAGTATGTAAATATCAGTTGAGCTGTAGACTGTGTTCAACAGTCTGCAGTTAGTTCAATTGTTTCAATTGCACATAGTTCTAATTTGGCTATTTCATTTTTTTTGCTAATACTGATTTATCTAAAATATCTTATGTAATGTAATGTCCTACAAAGCTTGACTTATTCTGGACTAGTAATGCTGAGTAGATTGGCCCGCATTATTTATTTATGACACCTAAATAAATAGACAAGGTAAATCTACAGGAGCCACCAAAGCGATATAAACACGAAGCAAGCTCCATTTCGCGTTAAAATCTGCGACCTAGTGTTTCGTGACGTAAAATGCATTTATGATCATAATACCAACATAACTCTGGTTTAGTCCTCTCGTGTTCAGATTATCTAGTTTTACTGCAAACATAACCGTTAAATTACCAGACTTTATGCATCTACCTGAATTAAATCGTTAAGTAGGTATTATGTTTAGGTAATCTATGCAATAAGTTTAAAGTAACTGTGGTATTAGAAAGCTACCTAATCAACAGTTTATTGGAGGTAAACATTTTCAAGCTAAATTTTGTCTAACCAACGGCCAACTATGTCAATGAACATAGTCCGTGACATTATTGGCCGCCCCTTAAAATTGAGCCTTTCGATGTCTTAAGAACCGACTAAAGAGTCAAGGCAGCTTCAAAATATATTTTTAAAACCTCTACTTTGATCACCAATCCATCAAACGTGGGTTTGGGCCACATCATCGCAAAACTGGTCTGGAAGACCCGAAGGTATGTTTTTTTTTCTAGCTGATAATGATAGATCTCCGTTTGGCCACGATCTCACCTGATGGAAACTGTATAGCCGATGTTATATCAAAAAGGTCTAGAAGGCACCTACACTGTAGTCTTGAACTCACTCTAGTCTTGAAGATACCTCGGTTTAGTCGGTAAAACAGAGGCAGGCAGCGAGTTCCACTCCTTTGCGGTGCGAATGATGAAGATGGAGGAAAATCGCTATGTGTGTAATAGTGACAACCTATCTCTCAAACGGACCTTCACCCAGTTCATCAAAATTATCCGAATTCTACGCTAAGACAAAGATAAATAAGCTAGACAGGACAAGCCCGAACCCTGCACCCTCGAGTTCTTCGCAGATGTTTAATTTGCGACACAGTTTAATTAAGCGAGAGTTTATCTTGTTGATTACTTTCACGCCAATTATAACTTTGACATGTGTTTATGACGTTGATTTGTTGAACAGAGAAGCTGGAGGTGTTTTTTGTTGTTTGCTTCTTGTAAGATGGACAGTAAATAATAGGACAAGTAAAACTAATTTATAGTATACTTGTCCTATTATTTACTATGTTATATACATTATTTAGGTACGAATGTGCCATGTCCCTAGAGACATGGCACATTCGTCCAGCACCACTGCCGCATAACGCAAATTGAGCATTCTTAAGAAATAACTTGTTATTTATATGTTTTATGATGGAACATACCTAATTATTTTGATTTCGGAGGAGGGCGCTGGCTCGAATGTACAGTTTTCAACTTTTGCGGATAACCCGCAATGTACCGTATACATACATTATGTTCTGTTCCTATTAAAGATTTTCGTTTATGGGCTCATTTAATATATATTTGTAAGACTTCAGATATACATACATTCTAAGTAAAGAGCGGGCCACTCTTTATAAGTCTTTCGTAAGCGTCTGTAAATTGTAGGTACCTTAAGGAGGGGGTACCTTATTGATTTATGAAGATATTGATGATTATATGTATATATTTTTACTATTACTATGTATATAATATAACGTTAGCATTATAAATGCTTTGGCAACGAACGACGACCTCTGTGGCGCGGTTGGCGAAGGTCCACCTACGACTCAAGAAGTTGCGGGTTGGATTTCCACCTCGGGAAAAATTATATACGATCTGCAGATATTTGTTCAATTCATTATTTATTTAATTATATATATTTATATTACAACAAACCTAATTTATGTTGGAAGAACACTAACCCTTCATTCCTTTTAGAAGGCAGGTAGGTATTACGTAGAGAATTCATTCATAATGAATTCGTAAAACCACGAAAGTTTTTTCGTAAAAAAATATACTTTGATGACACTTACATATATGTACTTACGGAACAATTCTGAAACCTAATATTCAAAACATAAATGCGATTTGGAGTATGCTTACTTTAGAATTTAGCATCAGCGTGAGACCACAACAGTAAGCTACTTATTCCCTTGAACGACGAGAATAATATTTTTCTTATAGCTAAAGAAATTAGGCAGGGCAAATATGAGGGGTGAATGCAGAAAGTTTTTCTAATACTCGCTTATGGCAAAGAATATGAAGACAGAACATTCAGAATAAATAGATTATATATATAGAGTAGGAATAAAATCTTTCAAAATATGCTCATCTCATGCATCGTGATAACGAATCATGATAGCCTTCTCTTTCCATGACTCTACCAATAACACCGCAGAATTGTCAAATAGTGATGCAATGCAGCCAGCGTCTTGGGGACACTTACGACTGGTATTGATATGGATCAGAAGAGATACCTGTAGTTTCCTTGCAACAGTCTGCAGTTAGCTCAATTGGAAATAATGGTTATAATTTGGTTTTTTAACAGTAATTTAGTTTAATTATAAAAAAGTCACTAATAAATAAGTTCATAGGTCTAACAATAGACTCAAAGGTCTCCTGTATGACCTTATATCAAGAGTCCCATATGGCCTTGGTCATACAAATTGATTTAAATATTTTTTTCATAACTGTATATCAAATTAATTTATTTATAACTAAACTTATCAGTATACGTTCCGTCATAAATATTTTAATAGTACTGTACATACTAGAGTTTCTCTTCAGCAAAGAGAACATACTCATAAATCGACGATAGAAATATTGTGTATGATGTACCTACACAATATTTCTATCATCGATGTACGATGATTTAATTTCAATTATTGGTAGATTTAGGTAGAATAAAGGTAGATCCGACACACATTTATTTTATAACTGGGACACATATTTGTACGATCTGCAGATATTTGTTCAGGGTGTTCTGTTCGCTTTCTATGTATAATAAAAAATATCTATCTATGTAATAATATTGTATTACGTATATCAGTCATCTAGTACATATAACACAAGCTCTGCTTAGCTTGGGGCTAGATGATGCTGTGTGGATTGTCCAGCATTATTTATTTTTATTTATTTATGCTGATTCGCAACCTTACACCCGCCGTTCTGATGCACAGGAAATATTATAAGAATAAGGTCCATCTACGCATAACAACGCTTTATCTTAGTTGACGCAATACTTTGCGAAAGCAAAAACACCCTAATTGATTGACGACCACAAAATTAGTTGGTGAACACAGATGCAGTAGTTTCATCTCTGTATAGTCAGCCTTGTTACTTCCGGATACGTATGGCAATCATTTATAAATTAATAAAATCTCATTAAAGAATTATCAATATCGGTTATTTATCGCGTACGATCGTGGAAACGTTGGTATAAATACCCGAGAAATATTCTTTAGTATGTCAACAAATAGCGAAAGTTTGAATCTCATTAATAACAATGAAAAATGAACAAATAAGAACATATCCGTTTTTACAATTGAAACAAGTAAGCTTACTGTATACTGTTGCAAACAATAACTACCCGACTTCTGGTTTGGTAATTATGCCATCTTTTTCCTATATTAAAAACATTATAAGTATCTAAACATTTAATATTGTACACATATATATATAAATAAATATTATTTTAACAGTGCCTACCAACCCCCCATTGCCCAAGTAACTTGTATCTGCAGTATTCGTATACATAATGCAAGTTTATTATCATATTGCTGCTTTTTTATGTAGTTAGACTTATTATCTAGCTTAGTTTATTAATAGCACACCTTTTTGTTTTAGGTTATGTGTGGTTGGCAGGTGGATAACGTCATCGATATTATGCCCATCTTATTATTACTATGAACTAGGCATTCACCTGCGTCTTCGAGTGCTTTTTGGTATTAAATATTTCCATTTCCTTCCCCATATAGCCACAGAATATCCCTATCAAAATAACAAACTGTAATTTTATACCTATTGATTCTTTTAAGTATCTATTGTAATTTTCTTTGTTAACATATGATTTTGAAAATCTCAATTCAACAAGATTCGTTTGAGCAGTTCTCTCGTGAAAACATTACTATTACTATATAAATGAATATTACTTTCAGATTTTTATTGTGGATTGTTGAATGCCTTTAACTAGAACCATTGCTAATCTCAAATCAAGATATAGATCCAAGATTCTAGCAGATAATTCCATCATTTCATTCCGGAAGTCGATATCAATCAACTTATCTTATTATTATTGCATAGACCTCTTGATGGTATCAAAATCCTTCCAGGATATTAATAGCTGATAATCTTAAGTCATCTGTCTCGCTTGTTCCTGTCGGTATAGAAAGAGATAGCATTCATCTGTGATGCTGCAACGTCATTGTGCACTGTCATAAATCAAAGAGCGGGAAAACAAGCTAATGTATGAGGATGTGTGATCGATATCATTATTGAGTGTTTATTTTTTCTTTTAAGAATAACCTGTTGTTTAGTATGAAATCTATGAGGAATGTGTGAGGATAATGAAGATAATCTTAAATATGTCGTAAACGCCACGTCTCCGCTTCGATTTGGTGTAAATTAGCCCTTAGAACCCGTTTTAAAAATTTGGCTAAACAGTTGGAACAGAATTTTCCCAATATTAAACCTACAATCTCGGAAGAAATTTATGAAATCAGTCAAGGCCCGCTCTATGTCCTAGCAAAATGTAATGTAGTTTTAAGCCTTTTAGTTCTAGGTAATACCATGTAAATGTTATGCGTAGGTATACCTTTAGATAGCTACCAAGCTATAGTGTGATTAGTCATTTGGTTTTAGTAATTAGTACATTTACGTACATTATATTTGTGTTCACGAGAGCTACTCCCGACAAACTGCTGTACAGTTTGTCAGGACATACGCATTATGTAATGTACTTAATTGAATAAATAAAATACTTTAAATACATTCTTATTCCTCGTTGGGAACGTGCCATTGGGATCGCTTTGGAACTTAATTAGAATAAGTTTTAAATCAAAAGCTAAGTTTTTGATAAACAGTACCTTTGTTTATCAAAAACTTAGCTTTTGATTTAATGTCTTAGATTATGAAGCAACACAACAAAAAACTTATAACAATATATAAAACAACAAAAACGAAAAAATTCCACATCATGCCCTCAAATCACAGCAACAGAAATAAAAGCAATCCACCAGCATCCGACTGAGATCATCACATTTCCCGGAACAGTACAAACTACACTGTATTCTGTGCCAGGGGTGCCACCGAAGGAACTCTAACTCAATAAACCACCCCATAGCAAGAGATTTATTAATCAATCTCCTAAACGCGTTTTAACTGGGCAAATTGAAAAATTATGTGTTGAAGGTCCTCCCCTATGCGATAGTTTGAGATTGTTTTGATTGTAAGGCTGGGAAGGAAAGATATTAGTCATTGTCAAGGGCAAGAAGTTCACAGTTACTGCACCTTTGATGTAGAACGTGAACAGTTTTTACTTTTGGGGAATTCAGTGATCGTTGCCCCTAAAGATTACGTTGTCAACATTAAAGAGCAACCAAAGCGTTCCAATATCATAACCAATTCTTCAAACTTCAAAAGGTTTGAAAGTCGACCGTTTAACGAGTTTGAACCAGCTGATTTCATTTAGTTTTATAAAAATCACGAAAATTTATTTATTTTATTAATTTTCTTCAAAATTACATTTACCTACACCTACACGTTTGAATTTTACTAGTTTATATAGTACTCGTTAGTTATATTACAATAGGAGGTTGCCGTTTTAATTCCCTCCTCGGGACAAATGATGTATTTGTTGTGTGTTTTTGTTTCAGGGTGTTCGGATCGTTTTCTATCTTTCATAAAAAATATCTATCCAATATTGTATTAAGTATTTCTGCCTTTTAGTCATCTACAAACCATAACAAGCTGCTTAACTTAGGGCTAGATAACACGTGTATATATAGTATTATTTTTTATTTACTATTTCTTTTGACTATTACAACCCTTTTAATGTTTACCCTCGCCGCCTTTTTATCAATCCACGTGGTCAAATATAGCCGGAGCTTCGATGTAATTTGACCAGCGCAAGGACAAACAGACGGACGCTGCGACCATATATAGACACAGCACTTGTTCACTGGACACCGACAACTTTGATTCCAGCCTTCGATC
This sequence comes from Eupithecia pulchellata, assembly GCA_963931895.1. Lineage (NCBI taxonomy): Eukaryota > Metazoa > Arthropoda > Insecta > Lepidoptera > Geometridae > Eupithecia > Eupithecia pulchellata. The sequence goes on from OZ007530.1 coordinate 11,473,296, forward strand.
GGAAACCCGACTTAGATTGATGACAACTTGTATAGTTTTTTGCTATTATAGTATGTAAGCCTTAACTCGGGATAATATCTAAGAAATAAGATAATATTTGGATCCAAGATCCTGGTCAATTCTCAAATCAGTGGCAATAAACAATTTCAATCCGCCCGGCAGCTCAAGTTTCCTCAATATTTGTGTTGACTTGCAGAAAGTTTGAATAAAAAGTTTCTAGTAAGTATAGATGTTTAGAATATTTGTAAAATTTTGGTATATAAAACGTATGTAATTCTTTGGTACAAGAATCTAGTTAGGTGCTACCGCCTCCTAATCATCACACTCCTGGATTATTCCACCGCTGGAGGTGCCCCCGTTAGAGAATAGGTAGGTAGATATCTACAAAAACACCTACATTGGAAAATTCTTAGATAGATGATGATGAGTCCATATTTATTTATTATATTTATACTTAATTCTCCTCAGAAAAAAGTACCATTTTCAAATAAATTATTCTATGCAACTTTATCTCTACCACAAAAACATATGGCTAATCGAACGAAATGTCCGATTGAAACCATACAAGTCCCTCGAACAATGATATCACATATCACATTGAACCAGGTGGCCAGATGTGGGATTACGAGTGAACTCAGCTGATTAGTTTGAATAATGATAGACGATTAATTTGGGGGGTGGTATTTGAAAGGCATTTGTCACTTACAGGCTATTTATCTGGCCCGCGGGGTGCTTTATTAAAAATGAAGTTGAGATATCGTAGGTAAGGAAATCTAATAAAGTAATAATATGCATGAGAGAATTTCGATCGTGTATATTATTGGCTTTAAAAACTAATGAGTCAAAAAGACTATAAAGAAAAATATTTACTTTAGAACCATCCTAAATAACATTCATGAAAGACGTCTCCTTAACAATTGTATTTTAGTTTTCTTCGGGAACACAGCTGCCTATACTCGTATCACAGACTTTTCAGTCTAGATTAGGCAACTGAGGCCTTACATATAAATTGAACTTGTAGAATTTTCATATTGTCAATTATTTCATAATGCTAGACAAAATATTATGTAATGATTTGTAATGATTCTTTTTGCAATAAACTATTATATTCTATTCTTAATTGAACAAGGTACACGAATGTTTGACCAGTCACTCATTGATTAGTTTGGAAGAAATAGCAATAAAACATGAACACTTTAATCTTTTATTCCGATCTAGCCATATCTTGCAATTTCAATCAGCCTAGTTCTCAAAAAGACAACAATACGGAATTTCCAAACGAAACCGCAATGTTTTTCAATTATAGCAAGATCGAATTCAATCAATCCACCTCGGCAAATTAAAAAACAAACGGAGTGGAGACTCATTCAGGATTCCATCATTTCCGGCGTATGAATGATGGCCGAACGAAGACAATTACCCAGGCAGGTGTCGGCGTAGCCAAACACCACGCATTTGCCGGACGTATTCAGGACGACAGAATTTAAAATTATATCAACAAATTATATGCCCAGCGTGGGGATTATGGGCAATAACCCCCAGATGAAATAACGCCACCTTTGGCGCACATTAGGGGAGGCCTATGTCCAGCAGTGGACTGATATAGGCTGATGTTGTTGTTGTTGTTGTTGTAAGAGAACAACCTGAGGAATTGGATGAAACAGTCTAAGATAACCAAATAGATACTTCTATTTATTACTGTAGAGGCCAAGACACTCTTCAGGTTGCTGATCCAAAGGAATAAGTATCATGTGACCTAACACTCTGAGGACTCAACAGTCTGAGGAAGCAATGGCGAGGATACCTTCAAAAGAAGTCTAATCGGCTCAGGCAGGCTGGGTGAATGGATGGATGGCATTGGCCATCCACAATTATTGAATCGTGGGGCTTGTCGAACTTACATGGTGTCATTGTTTTAATTATTAGCACCAAAAGAATAGAGAAGTAACATGAATCTTGGGATGAGAACTTTTGTATTGAGGACAAAATTTTACGCTCAAGTTTAGGATAACATCTAAATAATAGTTTAGAAGTCTGCCATTGGCTGCGCTGAACCATGTTATCTTTACATTTGAATATTTGCGTAGCAGGATATATTGAAACAGGGAAAGATATATCTTTGTAAAACCTTCTAGAACACCTTTCTCGACCTGACTTCATCCATTACAGCGTTGTATTAACGTGGGTGACCAGCGGGGTGGATCAATGGAATATTAATTGCTTTTAAAGAGCCCCCAGGATTATGAGAATAATTGGACTGTTTGACGTCAAATTGTCTGCGTATGTGTTATTTATTCATTAAAATTTGTATTGGTTACGGTGTATGGGTACTTATAAGAACAATTTCCCTTCGTTTAAGCCCCTTATTTGCTTGGCGTTCTGTGTCAAAGCAAGTTTATGAATTATTTAAAATGGATTGTTAACCCTCGACGAAAATGGGGTGGTATTTGACACCCACTCATTCTGTTGTTGTTTTTCTACGTCTACAAAAATGTAATCAAATCAAGCGCATTAGTTATTAAAGAGTTTTTGAACTAAAAATAAAATATTTTATGTACAGTGCGCGTCAGAATTAAGTACCCCCCTTGTATACAAAATATTTTCTACTACTTCTAATTCCCTTGTAAGTTGTCACAAATTTTCACCTGCAAAAATTTATGACGCCGCCGCTCAGGATCGAACTACCCTTCCACAATACTCAAAGTCTGAAATTTCCCAACAATAACAACTATTGTGTCCCACATACATTGAGATAGGGGGGTACTTATATGTAAACGCCATTTGAGAATTAAATATTATTTAAAAAAATATGCCAACCTTGACCATCTTGTGCTGTTTTGGAATACAATTTTGTTTTTCAGATTACTACTAAAATATTTATTTTTAGGCTATGCGTTGCCTCCCCGTCCCAGTTAGCAAGAGGACGATTTCGGTCCAGCCATCCTCTAAAGAGGACAGGATTGGAAAAAGGATGTATAACCCACCAATCGTGAAGTTGTATATGCGCCTCATGGACTAGATGGCTGAAAGGCCGATGCCTTCTTATATTGCTTTCTTCGATATTTTTTTGATGAACACTAAAACCAGGATACGGATTTCATACAATAATAACACTTTCTTCAATATAGGAAGCATGTGAGTCTATGAATCCCAAATCATGCTTTCGCCGAAGTATATGACGCGGTGCTTGCCGCGTCACGCACACATTTCACGGCACGATTGACGCATATAAAAGCCTCCGCGTGTTCGCTTAACGACCGGTAATGAAAACATTTTTTATTTTATTCTTTTACTTTTTGTTTGCCGATCGTGTTACTTTGTGTGGATAAGGTTATATTCCAGTGACTGTAGAGATAATAGAGTCGCTGTATTTACTGAGGTATATAGAGATATACCCTCAGTTTAGTAATTTTTTTCACGTTTTGTATTGGTCTTGGTCTCGTCTATTGTAACCAATTCTCTCTAGTTTCATAATAATCACTATACGATAGAGTCAATGCGTAACATTCAAATAACATTCAAAAAAATCTGACGTCCAATCCAGGTTTGATGCGACGTTTCAACAAAAATAAAACATTTTAGTTATCCGTCTGAGCCTTACAAATTATGTTACAAGAAAAACCCAAATGAGTCGTATTGCAGTTCTTTTATATATTCACAGATTTTTTGTTTTCCACAACCAAGAGCCGTCTTAACTTAAACTAAATCCTATCCACGCAATTCTTTCCTGACTTTTCCACATTTTTCCCCTCACTAGTTTCATAATCGCGCGCACCTGTCACGCCGGCGCTACATCACTGACCCGCTGTGACATATTGTTCAAATTCCGTGAAAAATATATTTAAAACGCCAAAGTTTTACCTTCATAATAAAGTGTTACTCAACTTGAGTTTGTGTAAAGAAGCCTGCACAAAATTACACTTGAATAGATAATAGTACAATGTTAACCTAGGGTCCAACCCTAATTTAGACCAGAGACGGAGTTTCTAGTACTATTACTATTCGAGGGACGAAACACTGCGCACTTCATTTATACAAGGAAGTGGAAAACCTTTCCACTTTTCCACATTATGTGATCAATACAATATAATACAATTTCTATACATCGATCGTAGGCTTACCTCTATATTCCCCTCTTACCCTCTAATTTTTTTCTAATTGTTCCCCTCTAACTCTTTGGAGACTTTCGGTTTGCCTTTGAAGCTTAGAGCTTGGAGACTTTCGGTAAAAATATCTCCAAAGAGTTTGGAGACTTTCGGTAAAAATATCTCCAGAGTTTGGAATTTGATATGAATCGTGAAAAAGCCCCCACATCATAACAGGTGTGGGTTTAATTGGCACAGCAAAAGCCGTTGAGACACGTTTTCAATTTGTCCATAATCCTCGTCGTCCTTTTGAGCCTTACCTTTGATGATGGGGTGAAAGGATGCTTTATTAGTGTTTATTTACCATGGTTGGTGATGAATTGAAAAAATTTATAAATGGTATGCAAATTTTGGATCGAATGGATTGAAAAATCGGTAAGGGTGCTTCCAGATTAGGTTAATAACTTATGTTATAAAACAAGTATTAATATGTATAATTAACACGACCCGCCAAATTACAAAACCTTAAAATAAATTGGATTCTAAGCAATTTTTGTTACTCAATCTCAGTATGTGTCCTTGTATGTTTGGGACTAGTTACTAACCGCAGCTTTGCGCATTTGGTCCTTTATAAAGGTTCAACAATAACACCGAACTGCGATCCCCAACCCGCATGCCCAGCGTGGGGATTATAGGCAATAACCCTCAAATAATGATGCCATCTATGGCGCTCATTAGGGGAGGCCTATGTCCAGCAGTGGACTTTTATAGGCTGGTGATGATGATGATGATGATGACAGGTTCAAATGTTTTATTTATTCCATAGTTACTTTATGTGATAAGCCCATGTCTTATTCAAGGTCTTGACCTATAAGTGAAAAAAGTTTTAGCGCTATCCGTTATGCAGTTTTGGCGTGAAGAAATAAAATAAATACACCCATTCGTACATTCATTTAAAATTTCGCGTTTATAATAACAGTGTAGTGTGAGAAGTGTAAAATAAGTGTGATGTTGGATTAGTAATAAAATTTAAAACGAGCTTTACAAATCATGCACGTTGCATGTTTGTAAAAACGTCCTTCGTTTTTAAAGCATGCATTACAAATAAAACCATGACTTTTCCCGCAACCATATTTTTACAAGGTAATGGATAACAAACTTAAAACATTGCTACAAAATACAGATAGATAAATATATAGATAGAAAATTCTCTATTGCACACTTTACAAAACAATCAAAAATAAAATAAAAATTACAAGAAATGTTACAATCGGCGGCCTTATCGCTAAAGAGCGATATCTACCAGACCGTGCATGGGGATCTGTGTGCATTACTATGAAACTTATAATACATATTAATAAAGTTCTCAATTGATAGGAAGAAATTTTACAGATATGCAAAATTTTTTTTATAACATTCAGTTAAAAGCGCACAACTATAACACGTAGCATGCATGTAGACATTTATCATGGAATCTCTCTAGCAACGGTTATCTCCCCTAAACGCCGGGAGATGGGTGCGAATGTTTTTTATTTGATTTCTCATCCAATTTGCTTTCCCCAGAAGCGACAGGCATCGAGGATTACGTTTTATTATACACCTCGCGAGTAATAAAGGCGTGGTTGTGCTCGATTACAACATTGCGACATAAACTGCTGAGATATATAACTTGTTATATATCTTTTAGTTATACATCTAACCAGCTCCTGCATGTGGCTTTTTTAGTATTTTGTGATAAAAACCCCTAGCTACATCTTCTTCTTTTATTTCTTGCCCTTACTACATTTTATTACAAAAATTTTAGGTCTATAATGCATAATTGCAAACTGCAGATTTTTTTTAATGAAAACTTACAGAAAATTATACGCAAAGAAAGACACGTATTATCAAACATGCCTTCAAATAGAAATAAAGCATCAATTGTACAGCTCAGTCGGTTCTATGATAAATATTCACAAATACATCTTGGAGCGTTGATTACGGGCTCAGGTGCGCTCGCGATCGCAACGCGAGCCTGACAATTACATGGCGGAGCGGCATGTGTGGACGCACTAATCTTGGGGATCAGATCCTACGGCAAGACTGATTTCTTATGACAAGACTGACTTGAATGAGTAAGGTTTTAATGGGTTTTAATAAATCTAAAACCGATTGGAGCGTTAAGAATTAGTCTCACCAGACTAGACTAGTATATTTTATTTTGTCAACCGCAAGAAGTCACAGTCCCAAAAGAGAGCTAAATATGGCTATATGGCTAGTAGAATACTAAATTATTACTTTTTCACAGCAAACCACACTATGATCATTTACAGATTATACAAAAATAAAGCAATGCGATAGCGCTTTGCTTATAGAGAGCATAATTTATAGAGAGAGAAGCTTTATGATTATTTGCTAATAGTATAAAAATAATGTTTACTTATTGGCAAACGATACTGCATTGAATTATTTAAATGATTGCCAGAAATAATTTGCAGTGAAAGTTCCATGTTAAAAGCAATACAGAGTAATAACTTGATCGATTGACCAAGATAACAAGTGCAATGGACCTACTCGAAAAATATTGCAGGTTTTTATCTTAAAATTCGGAGGCGAAACATCGGAGTGCTAATTAGGTTCTTCGATCAGAATGTTAATCTCTTCATTGGACCAGTTTTAAATAAAAAGGTAGATTTATGTAATCTTACAATAATTGGTTTTATATTGATAACAGGAATTGCTACTGGCCTTATATAACAAACTCAATAAAGAATATTGGACATAAGATATATTTAATATTTTTGGTGTTATGTATACAAACATATTCCTTCATATTGAGCGAATCGATTTAAAAAAATAATTCGCGTATTGCGTATTCAGTTGTGAGCGTGAAATTAATAAAACTATATCTCACAAATAAAAATCATCTCATAACATAACCCTTTGCAAGAATGGAGAGCTACTGACTAGAAGTTGGTCACTGAAATGAAGTGGATAGTAAGCTCCCTAATGCTGGAAATCATAAAAGCGGTGATGCATACAAGTCTAGCTGAGCGTATCAAGAGGAAGTCTCGAATCATCATAGCAAACCGTGAGGGGTGTACTCTGAAAATGGTAGAAATAGCATAATGATTACAAAACAAAATATTGGAACATCTAACATAAGGGTAGCACCACTTGCATTCAAAGAGGATGCGGTTGACATAAACTTGTCAGGAAATGTCATGGTTGGAAGATAAGACTCTTGGCTTAAGGACAGTTTTCACGTGCACAAGGCTGTTTGAATAGGAGACTGTGTAACGCATGGATTATCATACAATCTGAATGAAGGGAAAGAAAGTGGAAAACCAAAGCACAAAAGTTGTAAAGTAGGTACTTGTGAATCATGTTCAATCTTACATTAAAAAGTATGTTGGTTTTACAAAAAATTAAATACCTATTTATTTTATTAAAAGTTGTATAATTGTTGGTGATATGGACAGATTGCCGTTCCGTTTTCAATTTTCGACTTTTTCTATGTCTACATTTACTAAAAGCAGATGAGGAAGATTTTTTCAGTTTCACAGCTACACAACGATCAGGCAAATAATCATTGATGAAGAACCAACACCAGTCTATTGACATCATTTACACCCATTCAATGCATTCAAAGCGGTCAGCGATATCTTTGTTCTCTAACAAGTAGAGTATTCCCATCAAAGGTACGTTTATGTTTAATCCCCCTTTAAGTCGCAAATTGAAACCGCCATCGATATACCCCAGCCCTCAGGATCCAAAACATAACGCCACATGCGATGCGAGATCAAAGTGACAATGCAGGGAGGGTGAATTTGTCTAGGTTACTCATGTACATCTCTAAATGTACAATGTGTCAGGAACAAGGATACAAATTTAATAATGAAGGCGAATTCTGATTGTGTATTCATTTATTTTATGAATAAATACTAAAATATAATATTCATGAACCTGGATAGTCATGGAATTACGCGGGCAAAACTATAGCCAGCTAGCCTATGATTGCTATCTGTGTTTATTTACATCCATTATAACTAAGCTAATTCTTTTGGCTTAAAAAATGGGTATGACAACGTTTTTTTCGAAAAACATTAAAGCAGGAGTATCATGAGTTTTGATAAAATAACGAAAATAATTAATATAAACTTCTGATTATGAATAACCTTATCAGTTGTCTACAAATGGATTTGGAAAGTTCTTGGAATCTAGCATCTTCAGGGTATTTATTGCAAGAAATAACAATATACCCCAGAACCGTTTCCAGTTGCCATAACTCCTCTACCACACTAATAAGTGCGGCGACACCGCTCGTCATTACAACGCAGCAATGGAGGGTGCACTGTATTTATATATCGGAAATATGCTTTAACCACCTGCGTCAAAGGCATTGCAATCTGAGTTACAAAGGGAGAAAGTCGCAATATAGATAGAATAGATAGGTCCCCCTATTTGTCCGTTCCTAATGTTCCTATTGATGTTCGGCACGACTCTTTCTAACGTAGTAGGTAATATTCACAATTGCTATCTAAAATATGACGTAGCACACAACTCAAAAGTCTAAGAAAAGTTTCTAAATTGCAACGAATTGCAACAAAATTCAATTGACTGTGGTTTGTCATACTAGATTAGCAATAGATGGATTTTAATAAACAATAAAATATTATTTATTAATACGATGGCTATATCGATGGTATCCGTCGGACTTTCGGCAAATAACTGGCCAAAGTTTGTTACTCAAAAATATAAATAAAGAATTAGTTCAATAAACATGATCATTCCTTATTCAATATCAATTCATTGGTAGGGTTCGTGCATTTTGCCGATTTCATAAATATTATTATAGCCTCCATGCATTTTGACCGTATTTAGACAGACCTAAAGCTTATTTTGCTTATCTTGCCCATCGAGATTTTGAATTTGAATTTTGTGAGAAGTATTCCAGTCTGTGATGAGATTTTCCGATTCCTCTCGTCAGACGTGGAACACATATCACCGCGGTAACAACTAATAACATATGATTTGCAAACACGTCTCGTCTTCATGCAAATGTTGCGTTACATCTGTTTCATTTACTCTGGTTTGGCGAAACTATTCGCTTTCGAGTTCAGTTTACATTTTTGAATTGATTTACCTATATAAATAGATTTGTGATTTTGTATTTAAGTTGGCCACTACTGGATAACATGATTTAAAGTCTCAATGTTTTATTGGTGACTTATCCAAAAAATTTATAATACCTAGGTATAGAAAAAACTAAAAATAATTTATATGACACAAGTTTATTTCGAATGTTGATCAGAATCGTTAACTCTATCGATCAATGTCTAATAATTAAAGCATTTTATATAGCTGCATCTCATGGATTTATATAACTTCTGTAACATTTATCTTGTTTCAACCGAAATGTTGAAACTGTCGCCTAAACTGAGCGATGGTCTGATGAACGATGCGGGCTTTAGAGAGTGGTGTATTGGTATAGGATGTTTCGACGTTGTTTTCACACATTGCTTCTACCACTAAGTTATTGTTAACAACGAAAAAACTATTATATTGGCTAGCTATAGGTACTAGGTATGTTAACGGACTCTATATTCTATGAATAATCTTGTCTAAAGATTTTCGTTTAACGATTTATCAGCCAACATGTTTTGATTTTTGAAATTGTCTGAAATGAGTATTTAGAATAATAGATAATAATAATAATAATGCCGGATCCCCACAGCATCATCTAGCCTCAAGCTAAGCAGAGTTTGTGTTATGGGTATTAGATGACTGATATACATAATACAATATTGTTACATAATAGATAAGCTTTGCTATGCTGAATTATTTATGATATTAAGTAAAGTATCAAGAAGAATAACTATTATATTATATCGCTATGTCTATTGTGGCAGGAAGTAGATATCTAAAATAGATCGAGTATCCGATTATTCCGGGTATATCCGGGTATGGTTATTCTGATACCGTATACATGCCTACGCCTTACCTTACAGTAAGACTGAGTCTCGGCAAATCGCTATTCTAGAATAGGTGTGATTACAGTGGTTTACAAAACAATGTTAATTCATAGAAAAACGATTAAACGCGTGAGAGATATTTGCGAGAACAACTAGTTGTGGGAGACAAGCCCGCATAGCGATGAGATTTCGCTGTATGTAAATAACTTCACGTTTATTTACCACTTTTTAAGTCATTCCTGTTTCAACGGCTCGTGCCTCCTGTTTCTCTGTTTTTAGGTTTTCAGGACGTGGTTATTAACCAGGGTAATGCGTTTTTAATTACTCTCGTTTGATAGGTTCAAGTTGGGAAAATCATTTTATATCTTTGCTTATTGTTTTGAAATTTTACTTAAAACATCGGTGAGACTAAAATTTTGAGTACCGATCTACAAAATGTATAAAAGTACTTTGTAAAATCCGCAGTCTTCTTTTTATTAAGTACTAGCGGTCCGCCTCGGCTTCGCACGGGTATTTAACAAAAATGCATTTTTCATGCGGATCCCTAACTTTTTTGAAGATATTCTATGTTCATCATAGGGAAAATGTATGATTCTAATGGTGAAAGAATTTTTTTAATCAGGCAAATAGTTTCGGAGCCTATTCAATCGAAACAAACAAACAACCAAATCTTTCCTTTTTATCATATAAGTATATATACCTTGTCAATTGAAATAGGTACAAAAAAGGTAAAAGTTTAATATTGCACCAGTTTTGCCTATATATTCTAAATACCAAATAAGCAAAACTTATCCGTTTTGCTCATAACCAATCTTTTTGTCATAGCTGCAACACGTCGTTAGTATAATATTTTAACAGTCATCTGTTTCCCAATCTGTGGATATAAATTGTCTACCTCACTGTTTATCCCTAAATTAGTTTTACCTCAGAGACTGCCGAACAGCTGACTGCGTCTACTAATTGTTTTCTTGTCAGAATCCAGATGTGGAGCCGAGAATATAGTTCGTCAATTCTTGCTTACAATAGTTGGGGCACGAAGGAGCTGGTATTGTCGTTGTTCTGAAGTTAATTTGTTTCAAACTAAAACTTGTTTTGTACAATTGAGACGCTCATTTCGATAGATTTTCATTGAACTAGTTTCTGTCCGCGCTTTTGCATATCCTCTTTTGGGATAGTAAGTCGCCCATACTTTACATTTACGAACGATATTACGATATTACTTTAGCTGGTTATAATTAAATATCTGCATTATTTCGATTAGAAGTTTGGGCGTGAAGAAGTACCCAATTTTCGTAATATTTTCTTTATATAGATATAATTTTTTTGACTTATGTTTGTAATTTATGCCTTCATTTTGTACCTCTAGTTGCTTGTAACCAGTTCAAGCCATTAACTACCCACTGTCCATTTTCTTATCGGGCTATCTACTTTTTAGACCTGGAATAAAACGTAAGCGTACTTTATATCCCGAAAGGCTTGCAAAACAGCGAGTTAAAGTAGATTTACAAATGTATGTCAAAAAAAAAGAAAATCATTATGAATCCACCGTCCCTCGGGGCCACCACAAAACTCAAAGGCACTCCCTTGTGCCTTTCACTTCCTTGTTCTTCCTTTACCGTGACGTCACGAGTCACATGGCTCCCGAATACACCCGAAGTTCGAACTTCGAACATAACAAATGATCGTTCCACATCAATTTGTCTGGAAGTCGTTAAAATCGCGTTTCCTCAAATTAATTTCTCCCCTCCCCTCTCAGGCGATAACCAGAAATATGGTTGTTATACACATTATGCTTTTGATAGATGCGGGGTAAAAAGTCACGTCGGGTTTTTGAAAAAATCATGTTGCCTTCGGTGTTAATGGTAGTCTATTTTTCTTGGATTTTATCGAGACTTTTTGTTTGTCTCCTAAATCAGAATAACCACAGCTAAAATTTTAAAGCAGAATAGTTATAATTTTTAATGCTCTCATTATTGAAATTCGAAGTGTATAGTGATTGGTTCACATAAACATTATTTTTCTTTCCTGCATAGATACCTACTCACTGATTAAGTATGCAATATTAGATTATCTAGATGACAAAAAAGGTTGGGACGTTTTGCTCCAACAGGAAAACTAAAAATCTAACGATCTAAAGGTTTCTTGTTCGCTTCTTTACTTTGCCTTAAAAAGATTGAAGTGAACAATGAATCGAAGTTATCACTTTATTTCCCATTTTTGTTACTTAAGCAACTTGTATTTTGTGACGTGTCCAAGAGTCCTGTAAGGTCTAAAGGAAATAAAGCACTTTGATTTTGATTTTGTATAGGTAAGAATCTGCAGAATCAAAACAATCTCAAAAACATAATGCATCATACATCATACTTGAAGCCGATTCAAAGTAAGAATTTCTTTTGAGATTCCTTCACTTTCACCCTAAACACCTTACTACGGTCCTACTGTAAAAAGTAGAATGCAAATGCATGAAAAAAATTTAATACGACGGGTGGGATATCTTTTTTTTATTTGTATATGGTCCTCAATTTTACAAAATAAAACTACAAGTTGCTAAAACACGTACTAGTTACGGTAGAAAAACAATATTATCAGATGGAGCTACACTATTTAATAAGTTGCCAAATTCTATAAAGGAATGTGTTAGTTTGAACGCTTTTAAAATAAACTTAAATTACATGTACATACTTTATAACCAATTGTAAATTAACGATCTCGTAATAACATTTAGCTACAATTTAATTTTTGGTACCAGAGGTAATTTATATGTTAAACCTAGAATAATTTTCAAATTGTATCTCATTTTAAGTGAACCATTGTGTTTGTATAAGAATAAAGTTCTTTAAACCTAATTTTACGTAAGCAATAGGCTTCTCATTTGAGTTCCTAATATTTTTGAGTTAAGTAGAGGAAATTACAATTATTAAACAAATTATAATTACTATTTACAATTGAAACAATTGAGCTACTGAGCTGTTGCAAACAAACTACAGGTAGCTCGAGTACAGTTATATTTTTTTCAATAATAATCTATACTAATATTATAAAGAGGAAATATTTGATTGTTTGTATGTTTGTTTGTTTGAATTGAATAGGCTCCGAAACTTCTGGACCGAGTTAAAAAATTCTTTCACCATTAGAATCCTTAATTTTCCGTGATGAACATAGGCTATATAATATTTTCAAAAAGTTAGGGATCCGCATGAAAAATTCAATAATTGAACCGTGGGCTGTATATTGAACCACTTTTTGGCTTCTTGGCGCGTCAGAATAGAAAAAGAGGTTGTATAGCGCACGGTGCTTGCTTTTTCTCTACGGCCAGTGTCAGTTTTGGAATGTCGAGTCAAAGTCAAAAACCCCAATGCTGTTAAAAAAAGTAAAGATCCGTATGAAAACTGTGAAACCCATCGTTTTAGTGTGTATAATTTCTGAAATTTTTGTTTAACACCCGTGCGAAGCCGGGGCGGGCCGCTAGTAAATTATAAACATGGTACAATAATTTGAAACAGAATAGGCTCAGGGTCTCAAACCTGTTTTGTTAACAAAGATATTTCTGATGACTCTTGCCGACTTTATGGACGGATTTTAATATCAAAGAGCCTAGGCAAGCATACGAACGTGTTACAATCTAGTTCAGTTCGAGAGCAAAAAGTATGTAGCAGGTGGATTTACTCCCCTGCCAAACTTCCAACACCATTTGAAATTCATTCTTCACTCCGTGTGACGTAAAAATAGCGATATACGAGTAGACCAGCATAAATTATGCACCCTCGATGCATTAACGATCCCCTTTTGATATTTTAAAGGTAAATAAATGCGTGAATTGGGGTAAAGCGTTATTGTGTAATAGAGCGGTGGGTAGGTAATCATTACCAGTGATTGAATAAATGTTTGGTAAACTGTTGGAAGGTGATCTCAAAGTAGTTGATGGGTAAGGTTAAAGTGCGCTCCAATTTAAATAAAAAATAAATTATCGACTAATTTTACTTGTGAGAAAGTTCTACTATTTTCAAAAATTTTGGCTTGTAAGCAGATTATTATGATTGATGTTAAATATTTGACGACCTCCGTGGCACGGTAGGCGAATGTCAGCATTCGACGCAATAGGTTGCGGCTTCGATTCCCGCTAGACAAATGTATTTATGATCTGCAGATATATTTGTATAGTGTTTTGATCGTTTTCTATGTATAAAAAAAAATTATAAATATGTTTAAAAATTTACTATGTTAAGTATATCAGTCAATTAGTAGGTACCTACCATGATACTGAGTGGAATGTCCAGAATTATTAAAAAAAAATATTTATTGATGGTAACTAAGCCTAATGATTGCATGTCTATAATTATCCGGTTAAATAATGATAATACTGATCGTTCTAACAACAATAGGACAGACTTAGCAACCGATATATTCAAACTTGTTCCCTTTATTTTATTATTTAATATCATAATAGCCAATAATATAAATATATAAATATTCAATAGCCAGACATAGAATCATTTCATAAAGCTACTCATAAGGCACCAAGATGCCTCTGTTGACTCTATTACATCAGATAGATTTATTTGTGAAGGTTCTGTTCTATGATATTATGTAAGATTAATATATCAGGCGCATAGCCTGTCCAACTATCGATTACAATCATAACTCAGGCACATATTCATCCCACTTCTGATGACGTGCGATGTATCTTCAACGTTCATTGTCCCCTCTTGGCGCCATTCCCCCGCCGCTCCCCTCACTGGTTCTCTTGCAGTTCTCTTGCTGAATCATCTTCGTCTAATAGAGTGTAAATTTATTTATCTATGGTGAAACTTACTTTGCGAGGTTTGGTTTTATACTAATGCGAAGACAATTTACGGTGATTTATGCCGTATTCGTCCCTAGTTTTCGGCCCACATTCTTAAAATATCTTTGTACGTCCCGCACGATGATAGTTCGCCGTATTCGTCCCGCATACCAAAATTATTGTAAGTACAGTTAGCGTCAAAATTATAATTTATCTACGCTACCAAAGCTGCCGATCATTATAGGCTGACTAAAAAGTTTGTCATCTACTAGCCGGCACTTACCATCACCTAGCATTAGTAATAAAATTCATAGCTCTCATTTACTACCTACATCTACGAATATTTGTATTTTAATCTAAAGTATAAAATAATGGCAATTATATCACAATGAATCACATAATCTCAAGTTAAATAAACTTAGACATTTTTGACTATTCGTCAACAGTAACCTAAGTCTTATGAAAACAAAATCTGAGGTAACGACATGAAAATTTAGGTTCAAAAATTAACGCTTAATTATACTATACCTATTCAGTTTGATTTGTAAACAGTAATCATTCTTATAAAAACACAAAATAATAAAAAATCAGTCATACAGTTACGAAGAGCGTCTTTATATATATATATATATATATATATATATATAGAGATAATGGTTTAGAGCCGAGTAAACAATCAACAATAAAACAAAACGAAAATAATCATTATATTGAACGCGGCGAGAGAGAAGGGCCGAAAAACGTATTGAAATTTGAACCAAAGAACTGTGAGCGTTGTAAGCTTTCCCAACCCCTAATATTAATAATAGAAGAAGAACAATCTTAAATAAAAAAAGTTTAAATCATCAAAGCTAAGAATATTCAGCAATTTCGTAATGCACATAAAAACCCTCATCTTATTTCAACTGTTTGCAACAGTGTGCAGTTAGCTCAATTGTAAATACATAATAGTTCTTAGTGGGTTGTTGAATTGTAATTTTATTATATTTGTTTAGATTGTTTTCAAAATTCTGCAGTTAGCTCAATTGTTTGATTTGTAAATACTATGTCTAATTGGAATCTGTAATTTCATTTAAATCATTTTTTTTTCCAATGTACGGAACATGTAGGTATTCATCGATCCATCATATTATAACCTTTTTGATAGCAAGGCATATGAAGCCAAAACGCATTATTATCTAAGTAGGCACCCTATTCGAATTTCAAATCATTTAATATTCTCATACATTACATTTGAATCCCGCATTCCGCATCGTTCCGCATGAGCACTTGAAAAATGACAACTTCTGATTCGTGAAAGGTACGCTATTAGCTCATCAAGGCGCATTGAGGGTAGCCCTGGCGAAAACAGCGGGTTTGATGAATAATCTGTCAGGCTGTCATTATCATTGTAAATCTCGGAAGGTAAATGTGGCGTTACAGCTGGTTTGCGCATAATTAAGTTTTATTCATCTCTTTCTTTAACTTAGAGCAGGCAAAGAATTTATATTTTTGGAATTTATCTAAGGCATTATACGAGACGGGATATTTACCACGATTTGAGTTTTTCGATATTTGAATACAGTTTCATGCGCCATGATCACGGAACACAAGTTACTGCGAGTTAGTTTTTACTGTTTTATTGTAACTATGTAGTTTAAAAAGTTTTATAATGGTATCTGGTTGATAAACATCCGACAGTTTTATCTATCTATTCTACACTATTACTAGTAAGAAGTAGCCTGAATAAGTTCTACGTACACGCACATGCATTAATCACCGATCTGGCAACGAAACCTGATGACTATATAGCTAATCTACATGTTTTGGGACAATCACCAGTTTAATTTCTCTCAAAATGTTATTCCTAGTTCGTAGCTTTAATGTGTTATATAGTTTTAATTTATCACAACGCTCACCCAACATAACAAAGTCTCCAAAATGACAAGAAAGACTGTCGCCTTGCTTAACAAGACTTCACGGAAATTCATTTCTTCTTACCAAATTGGAAACTAAGACTGAATATGGCATTACCCAAGAGAACAACAATGGTGAGGTCCTTAGTTGCCGCAGACTCATGCTAAGTAATTAGAGACGCTTTAGCTGACACTTCCTGGGACTAAATAGACGTGTGGTTTCCATAGTCTAAGTTAAATGGTAGGAAATGGGCCATGTCGAATTACGGCCTTTATCAATAGGTAATTCGAAACACGAATTAGAAATACGAGGACAAAAAAACAAATCTCTTCAGTATACGTAATTTGTAGTCATTAATTGTAGAGAATAGTAAATACTTTATTATACCACAAAAAGGCATGCTGCCTTAAATGCTTAATTTTGAGGAAGTAAAAGCGATCTCTTCCAGGCAACCTTGGGATGGATTTGACATTAAAGGAACACTAAATAAAAAACTAATACTTACATTTTATACAACAACATAATAGACTTAGGCTACAAATACTAAGTATAAACTTTCATAATAAATAATATTATAACAAATAAAGCAGTATGTAACTTTTATGATTTTAAATAAAACTGAGGAAGCAGTTAATGAGAATTAGCAATCAAAACTATAAAAAAATTATCTATCTCTCCCCACAAGTATAGTGATTCCACAAAAAGTACTTAAACTTAATAGCTAGTTGTAGAGAATTGAAAAAACTTACAGCATTTAAAGCCTCCTGTTCATAAGCACTGAGTTTGTATGATGCATCCGAGCCAACCAATCGTGGTGTGCACCTGTTGACAAAAAATAAACATATAATTTTATAGTTATGATGATACATACAGCAAGAAACATCATATAGATAAAATGATGCAGTTGTAATAAATAAAAAAAAATGCTGGACAATCCACACAGCCTCACCTAGCCCAAGCTAAGCAAAGCTTGTTTTTATATCTACTAGATGATTAATAAATATAATACAATATTTTACAAAGATGATAATATATTTTTATACTATAAATATAAAATTACCAGAACACCCTGAACGTAATATCTGCAGATCGTACAAATATTAGTAGAACATTATATTGAATTTTTCATGCGCGGTCCCTCATTTTTTTGAAAATGTTCTATAGCCTATGTTCATCAGGAAAAATTTAGGATTCAAATGGTGTAAGAATTTTTCAAATTGGTCCAGTAATTTCGGAGACTAGGCATTCAATTCAAACAAACAATAAAATCTTTCCTCTTTATAATATTAGTATATAAAATAAGATAATACAGGGAAATTAATTAAATTTAACTTTGAGCTGTTAGAGTTAGTACAAAATAAATTAGTACTAAATCTAACAGAAGACAAGGTAGTAATTTCTAGAGGCAAAGTGCAGAGGTTGGCGTTCGCGTAATACACTCGCAATAATTATTTATATTCATAAATGTTA
The DNA here is from genome assembly GCA_963931895.1 of Eupithecia pulchellata. Taxonomy (NCBI): domain Eukaryota; kingdom Metazoa; phylum Arthropoda; class Insecta; order Lepidoptera; family Geometridae; genus Eupithecia; species Eupithecia pulchellata. The sequence continues at coordinate 11,491,484 of OZ007530.1, forward strand.
CCGAGTTAATTTATGTGTACCCACAAGTTGGGTCGCGGTTCTTGTGCGAGCGAAATTACTATAGACATTCTTATTTATGTGCCAAAACCAAATGTAGTTTTCAGTATTGAATTTATTTAACAATTTTTACACTAAGTAACATTGGCAAGTCAAATTTGTTACATGATGTGCTTAGCAAGGATTGGAATCTTTATTGTTAAATGCTTAATAATTAATATAGGTTAATAGAATCATGAAGGCGAACTAAACTCTGCCAAACAAATACAGTATCCCTGGATCTTAGTTTGTTGGATTTGTTTTCCCTTTGACCATTCAATCGGCATCACGCCTATTTTTGACTTGTTGTGTCTCAATTAGTTTTTAAAGTGCTAATAATCCAGTAAAACAAAAATATTAATATGTCGTCTACACAACATGTAGACGACATTATTACTCTGTGGGCATGACATCAGTTAGTTATGTGAACAAACTACAAAGCTTAATAGCACGTATTGTTGACGGTTGACACATATGACGTCATAAAGTAACAGATTGAAAAATTAAAAACTTTGAAGATCCGTTTCAGAGTTGATAATGTACACTTTATAAATAGATTCTATCATAATAATAATAGAAAGACAAAATGATTATTTACCTATCGAATAAAAAAAACTTAATTTTTTAAACACTCGAAGCTCATTTTTCCGCTACCCTGAGCTTATCTCGCCGCAACCCCCAGGTAAGACAAATACGTTCATTTCCGGCCAGCCGACAAATTGTAGATGGCGGCACTGCCCATCTCCACTTGCTTTACTAGCCTGTTTCGTTACAGAGTTGTAATATTATTTTATTTTATTTTTTTTAAATATCATTAAAATTGTTAGTTAAAAGTCCAAGCACTAGTTTTTCAGTGAAATTTTAAGGTACTTACCTAAGATTTGATTGTTTGTTTGTATTGAATAAGCTCCGAAACTACTGGACCGTTTTGAAAAATTCATTACCATTAGAATCCAAAGTTTTCCCTGATTAACATCAGGGAAAAAAATATGTTTAAAAAAATAAAGGTTTCGAATGAAAAAATCAATTTATGTTAAATACACGTCCAAAGCCGGGACGGACCGCTAGTCTGAAATAAAATAACTAAAAATTTTATATATTCAATCATTTTGTCGTGATGTAAAAATATTTAGGTACATGCACCCTGTAGGGCACTGCAAAAGTACTTAACTATATAATAAGACTCAAAAAAGTAGGTCAAATAGAAATAAATAGGTACATTATGAAAATATTAAATTGACATTGTATGGACAGGTTAATCATGCATGTCGTTCATCTTAAAAAATAAATAGGTAATCCTTGTTAAAATTTATAACGAAATTTCCACGTTCTGTAGATGAGTCGCGTCGTAAATATATATAAAAAATCAAGTATCGATTATGTTCTATACATATTTTCAAGCATACACTCACAAATTATTCCATCGATCTACTGACGATGTTGTAAAAAATAATAAGTATTCCCACGATATAAAAATACTTAGACCCAAGAATAAAGTTCAAACTGTAAAGTGAAATTTCCAATGTATGTAAATCAGTCCCTTGGTACTTGGTTGGACGAAGAGAACACGGTTAGATGTATTGAATGTTGCCGTCTCAAACTAACGTAGCGTAGTTTTGCTTGCAACCTCATCGTCTACGCTTGCAACCTCATCGTCTACTGTTCTATACTTTGAGTATCTAGAACGTTCTATATCAGACGTATTCGATTCTATTATCGCATCGACAGTCGAATTATTATGTAGAATCGACTATTTTAATGTACTGTATATTTTTTACGTGGAGGGCAGAATTTGCAAGTACGATAATTGAGTTCTAACCAGAATCAAAGTATGAACCTAAGTTTTTTTAAACAATGGAGTCGTGGACCTCTGGGAATAAGCCCACTTGGCTGAATGGACATCTCTTTTGTTATAAAAAATGTTGTTCTTTAGACCATGCTTTAGACATAATAATTATATATTTCTTATATGTCCTTTTCATAATTATTAAATGGCTATGAAATGTAGCTATAATAAATAAATAATGATGGAAAATCCACACAGTATAATCTTGCCCCAAGCTAAGCAGACCTTGTGTTATGGTTATGTGATGACTGCTATATTTAATACAATGCATTACATGGATTAATAAATCCACCGTGGGGATTATGGGCTCCAAATGATAAATAATTAGGGGATGCCTATGTCCAGCTGTGGACTATTATATGCTGATGATGACGATTAAATGGATTAAATATATTTTTATTCATAGAAAACGATCAGAAAATCTGAACAATATCTGCTGACAGATCTTATAGCTATTATTCCAGAGCATTCTATTATCTCAGGCATCTGTTTTCTATACTAATATTATAAAGAGGAAAGATTTGATTGTTTGTTTGTTTGTATGTTTGTTTGTTTGTTTGATTGTTTGTTTGTTTGTTTGAATTGAATAGGCTCCGAAACTACTTGACCGAGTTAAAAAATTCTTTCACCATTAGAATCCTTAATTTTCCGTGATGAACATAGGCTATATAATATTTTCAAAAAAGTTAGGGATCCGCATGAAAAATTCAATAATTGAACCGTGGGCTGTATATTCAACCTCTTTTTCTATTATGGCGCGTCAGAATAGAAAAAGAGGTTGTATAGCGCACGGTGCTTGCTTTTTCTCTATGGCCAGTGTCAGTAATGGAGTGTCGAGTCAATGTCAAAAATCCCAATGCTGTAAGAAAAAGTAAGGGGTCCGTATGAAAACTGTGAAGCCCATCGTGTTAGTGTGTATAATTTCTGAAATTTTTGTTTTATACCCGTGCGAAGCCGGGGCGGGCCGCTAGTCCACGATAAAAGCTCTGTTTCAATTGGCTCTGATAATTCGGTTTAAAGATCTTTATTTATGATCAAAAAAAGAACAAACAAGTCCACTTAGAATGAGTATACATTGTTATCTAAAAATAAGTATTACCACAGTGTACATATTACTTTAGTAAAGTTACGGTAGATCTACGGCGGCGTTTAACAATCTAGGAAACAAAAGCTCTCAAACATGTAGGCAACAATTAAGTGACCCCAAAAAGGTAGGTACTTAATTAGAATTAAAATAAAGTGGGTAGGTAAGATAGGAAACAGTGAGCGTTGCGTCTATTAATAATTCGTTCACCTTTTATATAAATAATATTTACCAGTTAAATTTTTGTTAAGTCAAAAAACTTACTATCACGAATGTTTTACAGTAGTAGGGGATAGTTAAAGTAACAAGGGGCCCTAGTACTGGGGCCTCAGGCTGTCTGCTCTTACTTATTAATATTCTATCCTTGTGCCCATAGCCGAACTAATTGGCAACACCTAGCTACATCGAAAACTTATATCACAAACCTGTGTCTAAAGTACATTATTGTAAGTACTATTTTAACGGGCATTTATCCGTTGATCACTACGATTGTAGTAGTAGGTATTAATATTATTTATTTATTCAATTCAATTTAACTTACACAGCTATGATCCTGATCCTCCTGTATAGACGTAAAACATTATTTTAAAAACTAAACACATTAAAAGTAGGTATGTGTTTACCTACTAATAAATAAGTGTTTAGTTCGCGTAATTTTAAAAGTAATATATCTGTGTCGAGGTTTTGTAAGGTTAGATAGGAGTAGAAAATAAACTTGCCTAAAAAACTAAGTTTCCCACATTTAATATTTCAATTTATGGTTAAAAATTGCGTTGGTAGATATGGATGGGATGGATCTATATTTTTCGGAAAAATATAGAGAAGACCATCAAATAATACTTTTTGTAAAATAAAACACTAATGAAAGGCAATAATTGAGATATTTCGAAACAATTTTTAAAAATTTAGATAAAGTAGAAAAATTATACATAATGGACAAAAGTTCGAAACCCGGCGAGTCACACTCGCACTTGACGGACTTGTTTGATAGTAAAGTTCTAATGCCTGAAGCTTCTCGGAAGACTCCACACAGAACAGATGATATCGAGTTCCGTATTCCAACTAATTCTCGTCATCCATACCGCAATGTTTAAAAACGAAAGTTTTTAATCAGTGCGTCCTACCAGTCATGACCTACGGAGCTGAGACGTGGACACTCACGATAGGGTTGGTCCACCAGTTCAAAGTCGCTCAGCGAGCTATGGAAAGAGCTATGCTCGGAGTTTCTCTGAAGGATAGGATTCGTAACGAATTGATCCGACAGAGAACTAAAGTCATCGACATAGCTCAGAGAATTAGCAAACTGAAGTGGCAGTGGGCCGGCCATATATCGCGAAGAACCGATAACCGCTGGGGTAAACGTGTTCTTGAGTGGAGACCGCGACTTGGTAAACGTAGTGTAGGACGCCCTCCGGCCAGGTGGGATGACGATCTGCGAAAGACTGCTGGCAGATGCTGGATGCGACAAGCCGAAGACAGGGCGCTATGGCGCTCATTAGGGGAGGCCTATGTCCAACAGTGGACTAACATAGGCTGATGATGATGATGATGATGATTCCAACTAAAGCAAACTGAAAACAAATAGATCCTAAAGATACTCAATTCAAATATTTGCCCTGAACTTTATCCCCTCGGTAATAAACCTCCTATATTCGCCTAAAGTACCTTTTAATACCGCTACAAGTGGGTTATCTGAGCAACGGAGTTGTAGTTAAATACTGAGATCCCTAAGACATATCTGGCCTCCTTTTGATTAGACTAGGTAATAGCTACCAGTATATGTACTCTATTATTGGGGTTATAGTCCTTAGTCTATGAGATAAAGTTTTTCTTGGAAGTATTTGTTTTTTGTAAGGATTCATTATTGCGAAGTATTCATTCCTAATTTGTGGTATCAGTTTCGTTATAAGTAAAATAAAGTCATTCCCTAAACAACTACTTACATCACATACATTATACTAATATAACCAGACCACGTATGTGTATACAATCGAACATAACATGGTACATTTCAAATTCTTTGTGCACTTGTTATCATCATACTAGGACCTTCAAATACAATTTCAGCATTTATATTAGAACTTTAAGCTGTTATTAAACTGAAGTACAGTTTAAAAACACTACTTCTTCTTGGTATAGATTATTCTATAATAATAATAATATCATTATAATACCTGTACAAAAGTTGAGGCTTCCATCGATTGGGACCGCTAGTAAAGGGACCGCGGTCCTATTCGCCGGATTGATTTAATTTTATTATTTTTCTTTCGGCGAATGGGACCGCTCTCGAAATGATCGAAAAAATCCAATGTTTAAGGCAAATAATCCAAAGGTTACCTGGAAGAAATTGCTCTTAGCGATATGGCCGCCCATTGTGCTACAGTTTGTATTTGTTTTCCTGTTCTGTTATTATCTATATTGGTGTGCAATAAAAAGTATTTGTATTTGTATTATTTAAAGCAATCACGGCAAGCCTCTTCATTGTTTACATCTTAGCCTATTGCATGGTTGTGCTATTGTTTCGTAATGCAACGGCGATGTTACAATATTAACCTGTGACATTTGAATGTGAATCACTGGTTCGAGCCTAGAGGGCATCTTAAAAGGTTTAGCTCTAAATTTAGAACTCTAGGTTCAACTTAGGACTTACCTAATGAAATAGGGCAACTAAGGCAATGGGACCCGTGTTAGAGCAGTATAAGGAAGTACACGGGCTCTATGTTACACTGACACTCTTATTCATAAACCTTTCATAACATAACTGTACTCAATATCTTTGTCGTTTGTTAGCTACAAGTTTTAGCTTGGGGCTAAATAATGCTGTGTGGATGTCCAGCATTATTTAATTTTTTATTTGTTTATTCGACATCTATGTCTACGTTTATGTCTATAGTATATCAGCACGTTCTGTTCTGTGCTTATACACTTACAATTACTACAACAAGTTCTACGTTTGGCATGAGAAACTTACTAAGTATAAAGGAATTAGACTATCAATACTAATATTATGAAGAGGAAAGATTTGATTGTTTGTTTATTTGAATTGAGTAGGCTTCGAAACTCTAGTAGTTTGTGTGATTTGAATAAATCTGAATCCTAAATTTTCCCTCATGAACAAAGGCTATACAACATTTTAGAAACGTTAGGGATTCGAGAAAATTTTTTTTTTTGTTAAATACTCTCGCCAAAACAAGGGGTCCGCTAGTAGTTTACAAAACTATGGAATACATTGGTGACAAAAATAAAATGAAACAAAAACCGTCAACAACAAACAGATGTTGAGTGCAATCGGGGAAACAAACAGACCCCAAAGATATTTTAAATGTTACAAGATAAATTATACTCCACTAATTGCCAGTCACAGACGCCGCTAAACAAACACCTACTTCACACCCCATCGATAAAAATAACAATTTTGCTGAACATCTGTCAAAACAGTAAGGTAAATGAGAAGTGGACTGACGAAAGCTTTGCTTGTGTTTTGCAATGCAGAGGCTGGTACATAAATTAAACATTTCGTATCTTGAATTTGCAAGCTTCTGGTTTTCAGCTGACTTTGAGAGCGAGTGTTGCGTATCCGAGTGCTTTTTAGGGTTTTGCCATCGGTTGCAAAACCCTTATGAAATCGCTTTGGGTCTGTTTTGTGTTTTGAATCCTTAATATCTCAGAAACTACTGCAGCTATTGACTTGAAATTTGAAATAATAATACATTTTGTGCGCCCGCACATATTTATAGAAAAATAAATGAAAATAAATGAAAAATCAAAATGAAGATTTTCCATACAAATTTTGAAATCGAAATTTTAAATGGAACCTACAAAGTCGAAAGTGGTATCAAATGAAAGGTACTCGTTTGTAGATTTCAAAATAGTTTTTGAAATTTCGGTAGATTTCATACTTTTTAAAATATTTTGAAAATGGTCAAAAAAATGACCGTTCCCCCCCCCTATCTCCGAAGATTGCAGAGCGATCGACGTAATATGTACCAAGTGTTTGTAGGTATTGATCTATATTTTATAGGAAAAATATAGAGAAGTCTGTAAAAATAATACTTTTTGAAATATGGTCAAAAAAGGGCGGGAAAAATTTCTAAAGGGGTGACTACCCCCCCGAGTTGGGTATCAAATTAAAGGTATTGGTTTGTACATTCCAATGCAGTTTTTGAAATTTCGATAGATTTTATACTTTTTGATATATTTTGAAAAAGGTCGAAAAATTGACCGGTACCCCCCCTCTATCTCCGAAGATTGCAGAACGATCGATTTGATATGTAGCAAGTTTTTGTAGGTATTGATCTATATTTTACAGGAAAAATATAGAGAAATCTGTAAAAATAATACTTTTTGAAATATGGTCAAAAAAGGGCGGGAAAAATTTCTAAAGGGGTGACTACCCCACCGAGTTGGGTATCAAATGAAAGGTATCAGTTTGTACATTTTAATGCAGTTTTTGAAATTTCGATAGGTTTTATACTTTTCGAAATATTTTGAAAAAGGTCGAAAATTTGACCGTTCCCCCCCCCCTCTATCTCCGAAGATAGCAGAGTGATCTATATAAAATGTACTAAGCGTTTGTAGATATAGGTCTATATTTTACAGTAAAAATATAGAGAAGTCTGTAAAAACAATACTTTTCGAAATATGGTCAAAAAACGAATTTTCATACAATTTCATTGAGAGCAATATCAAATCAAAGGTATGGATTTCGACAATTCAAAACAGGTTTTAAAAATCGTCTAAGTTTCATACTTAGTGAAATACGTGGAAAAAAGTCGAAAAAATAATTGTAGGTACCAACCCACTTACCTACCCACTAATCTCTGTAGTAACTGTAATAGTAGGGTTCCACAGCGCCACGAAGCCGTTGTTCTCAAAATTTTAAAGTCCATACCCAAATGTATTCCACTGCGCTCGAAGAATATTTAGATAATAAGATTATTGAATTCATGAATTCCACCGTGCTCCAAAAAAATATGAGAAGAGTAATGTATCCTGGATAATCCACACAACATCATTTAGCGACAAGCGAAGCAAGCTTGTGTAATTCGTACTACTACGATATCTGTTATACTTAATAAAGTATATATAAGTATTACATTAGATGATTTATTTTTGTGTAGGTACGTAGAAAAGGACTAGAACACTCGAACAAATAATCTGCAGATCTTACAAATATTAGTCCCGAGGCGGGAATCAAACCGCAACCTCCTGCGTTGTAAGCCCACCGCGCTAACAGGTCGTCAATATACGTACCTACCTAAACGACAAAAGTTCAAAACCCTCGGCGCGCGAGTTACACTCGCACTTGTCGTACTTGTTTATTTCCTTCATCGTCATCATCATCGGCTTTTGTATCTGTAAATCCAAATTATTGACCGGTGACTGATATTTTACGAGTATCCACTTAGACTAGGTAATTTTTATTGAAAATTATTATTATTAATTATAAAATCTTCCTTAAAACTGACAAAGCTATCTTCGTAAACACAGACTACTTACTTAACTTGGATTCATCTTTGGTTTATAGAGGTATTATAATCCATATACATAGGTAAGCTAGAGATTATGTTATTATGTCGTTTCAATTGTATTTGATATCATTTCTAGCTATGATTTCCTTCCGTACATCCTGTTTCCTTAGCAACCTTATCAGTCTCCCAAATATCCCGGGTAGCAACAGCCATTAGAGAAATAATCCTATATCATTTGTGATGGTTTCGTACACGTTACGTAGGAGTTCAACCTTCAATCTAAATGTACACGTCTTGGTTTTTTACCTTTAACATTATATCAAACAAGTCTGAATTAGGTGTAATAATAATAACTTATTCAACTCACACAATATTCTCGAAATATTGTATGTACATATACCAAAATAAGGTATTTATCTATATCTTTATCGCATTATATTAATATGAAATATATTAATTGGACTAATTAGCCAATGCTGAACTAATTAGCCAATGCTGGTTATAGGCCTTCTCTTATGAGCACCATAAGAACTGTCACATCCAGCATCTGTTTTCTAAGACTCAATTTTATGTTTGCTAAGTCATCAGTTTTATGTTGTGTACGATCTAAAATAAAATATGGGTATTGAGAGACCACGAAGCTAGCTTTAGATTTCCAAGATTGCAAACTCTTGCAACATTCTGCACAGCAATACTATTATGCCACAACATAGGTAACATACATAATGTAATGTTATATGACCTAACAAAACCCAGCAGCTCATAGAGTCAATAAATCACCGGCTTTGTTGCGCTGGAGGCGAGTGCACTGATGCTCGTTACTCGCCACTTCTCTGAAATGAAAGGGTAGGTTCTTACATTGTTTATCTTGGCTAAGATTATACTTTTCGTAGGTACCTATATACTTTTAGATATATACTTACGTTTCTCTGAAGGATGGGATTCGCAACGACTACATCCGGTAGAGAAACAAAGTTATTGACAGAACTTAGAGAATTAGCAAACTAAGTGGGCCGGCCATATTTTGCGAAAAACCGATGGGATAAACGTGTTCTTGAGTAGAGACGCGACTCGATAAACGTAGTGTAGGACGCCCTCCTGCCAGGTGGGATGACGTTCTGCGAAAGACTGCTGGCAGGTGCTAGATGCGACAAGCTGAAGGCGCAATGGCGCTCATTAGTGGAGGCCTATGTCCAGCAGAGGACTAACAATTATGATGATGATGATGAAGATATCTACCGCGTGCGTACATCTTTAGGTTTTGTTTTAGTTCTGGTTAAAGCCTGATAATAGAAAGTTATAGATGGTATGCAAGAGGACATGGAAAAGAAAAATGTTCAAGCTTATTGAAACAAATTTTTGTTGAAATTAAAATGTCCGACCAGTTCAATGACCTGCCAAATTTTATAAAATACCGTTTAGCTTTAAGGTGATATTTATGAGGTAACAGACTAACAGATTATAACAACTTTCGTATTTATATTGCGATATTTACGTCTGCCCCGGATTCGCACGGTTAGTTAAGAAATTTTTGAAAAAATATTAATTTTTACCGACGCATACATGTAAGTAGGTATACACGTAGGCTATTTCTTATGGTGGTTATTGGAAAATATTATACCTATTTAGCCTAGGTATATTCATCAGGGATAATGTAAGATACCTACTAATGGTGAAAGAACTTTTCAAATTGGTCAAGTAGTTTCGGAGATTCTTCTGCAATCTAAAAATACAAAAAATCTAATCTTTCCTGCGATAATAAGTTATTAAGTACGTACATATAGATACAACTAGATTAGTTTAGATTAGATAGAGATAACCTACGTATATTCAACAAAGAAACTTAGGTAGGTAATGATTATTTCTCTGAGATAAATAATTCAATTTTAAATCTACCAAAATTACTATGTTGAGAGAACTTTTATAATATTGGCGGACCCTAGTCTAGTGTTCTCACCCAGCGCCATCTATCTCTTAGCATTAGAACTGCTCGGTTGGATAGCCAACTGACGCGACGTCGTCGCAACCATAAGGTTCATTGTTTTCACAGCAAACTTTGTAGGGGGCGCTGTACTAAGGTTAATTTGGTTCTGTGAAGCTTAACTAGATGGCGCCACTGTATCCACGATTATTAGATTCCATTACCTACTATTAGATTATGAAGAGGCTGGCATTTTAATATATATATATTTAAATAAATCTGATTCTTGGGAAATAATCATACTATTTTCAACATAGAATAATATCCTACAAGTAGGTATACTCCTCAACATAAAATTATTATTGTTATCACGAAAAAGGTTCAGGCAGTTTATTACCCGGCATTCGTTTGCTAATCTCTCCCTGCACATTGAGGGAACTCCTATCTATGCAATTTTACGAGCGGTGTTCCGCAAGGTTCTGCCCCCGACCTCTCATGTTCAACTTAGATGCGTTTGTGTGCGTGTGCGAGTGTGTGCACAGTTAGGTATTTTTACACCCTCTGTAAGTGCACTATAAGATGCCACAGGTACTTGAAAATAGGGCTAGCACTTGTATCCAACGTTAGGAAAAAATAAATTTAATTTATTCTAATCATTGGATTTACTTTTGTGCATACATTAATAGTTTTGCACTGAAATCTAAGTCAGTCAGTTATCTAATCGGTAGAACGTGCAATTTTAATGAAATATCGCAAAATCGTAGGTTTAGTTAACTAAACGCGAGTAATAGAAATGTGAAAAGTTGACCTAATATTAACAGACTTTATTATATTGCATTTAGCCGAGATAATTATATTGTAGGAGGAGAACATTCCTACGTAAAAAAGCCCGAGCTGGTTAACGGGTATATTGAGGTTTTTTTGTAATTCCTTTGTTTATTTGGGAAACTGCTTCTGATTCGTAAAAATATTATTATGTAGACTTTATTGTATAAAGTATTATAGAATTTTCTGGTTTCATGATCAATGAGAGGATATAATACTTAGTGAAGGAAGGACCTTATCACTAATCACGGGACCAAAAAGATCGCCTGGTGTCAATTTTAGGCCCTGACCTAGAAAATAAGGAATTGAACTGAAAAATTTAACTTTTTGTCGCCAGGGGTTAAAAAAGGACTTGTCATGGACCAAAAAAACACCTGATACACAAGCTAATTTGTCAGCCCTATCAGCAACATCACGAGACAAAACTGAGTTGCGACACATCCGCCGGCAATTAGACATATACTCACCCTATTGCTATTTACACGCGTCCCTCGTCTACGGTCCCTCAGACCTGGGGTCCCTGAGGCACGGGTCTTGCTGACCTGTCTGTGGGATTCAAGTTTGCAGACAATGCAGGTAACCGTTTTGTGGCAACTTTATTAGAATAACAGTAGGGTGTAAGGTGTTTTTGAGTGAGATTTTTACATCTCAACAACTACCATAAAATAAAACAATAGAGGAATATTATTCAATTTCTGGACAGCTATTTTTCTATTTTTGTAGCTTTTTCAGAAGATAGTGGTTATAAAAGAAGCAACAATTTCGTATACCAATGAAAATGAATGATAACTAGGGTGGTCCAAGCTCCCATAGTAAAAAAAAAATATTCGAATTTAGGTGTCGCCACCCCCTTGATTTGTTACACCTACCATTCCTATTATGTGTGAAAAATTTCAGCTCCCTATCTTATATACAAGGGGGTGCTCATTGAATAAGAAGTTTCTGACAAAAGTTCAGGATTTTAAGAAAACACGTAATTTAAGGTTTATTAATATTCCAAGTCTCTGTAATCAAATAAGTATAAAAGTATTTAAAAGTGAAACAAAATTTGTTAACGAAGCAATAAATTACATAAATAATAAGTAATAAGAAGCAATATATTAGTCGCAATCTTTCAAAACTATGTTTGTTAACTCCTTTTTCGATGAATCCGTAGAAACGATTTTTCTGTTTTGTTCAACAATGTGAAGTAAAAATTGCTTTTTTTCCTCATTCTTAGTGAGTATCGTGTTGTAATCTTCAAATAGTTTAACGCCTCACTCCGCTGTATCATAAACAACACGCAAATTTTTGACGCAGCTTTTGCCTTGAAGGTAATCAACATTGTAATTCCAAGTCTCAGGAGATAATTGCAAGAAAGAGTCCTTGATATCAAGAACTGAGAGCGTTTTCAACGTTCTTTGTGTTGCAAAAGCTTCTAATGTAACCTCTGACGTAAGTTTAGCAGAAACTCCTCGTACTGAACGATAAGCGTTATCAGAATTTAATTTTTTGACAATGGCCTGTTTCTCACCATCAGACAACTTGTCAGAAAACAAGGCAAATACAACAAACTCATCTGACAAATACCATAAGTGACGCTGTAAGATACCCCTAGCTGCTATACCGATTTCGGAATCAATGGCTTCGTACAATTTTAAGCTCTTCCAAAGCAGTAAGTCATTTACTGGTGCATCTGCTGCCAAAGGCGCTTCGATCCAAGTTTTGGTGTAGATGAGCACACCAAAACTAACAAATCGAACAATTTGTTTTTCTTCTCTCTTAGTTACTTTAAATGCTTGTAAATTATTTCGAAAGAGAAAGATCTTCAAAGCATACAGCAATTTCGCCATCCAACGAGCATGATGAATCGGACCTGGAGCGCGCCAATGTATTTTCGCAGGTGGTTTGTTCAAAACAATCATGGTAAGCTAATAAATAGCTCTTCGTTATCATCACGAACTTGATTCTTTCCAGATAGAGCAGTTGTAAGACTCTCAAGAGTATTTTCCGCGAACTGTTTTGCGTTCTTGTCGAGGTCAAGACAATCGTAGTGCTCCTTCGGTAATGCTTCCCAAATATCGCTGAATCTTTTGAATAGTGTGATTTGAGGAGAGCTTGAAGGTCCAAAACAGAATATCAGAATTTCTTCCTCTATTTCTCTTCAAAAGCAGCCAGTTCTTATAACTAAACTTAATCAGTTTAACAATGCAGTGATTTTCTTGTCTGGACGGAATACTCGATTTGCTCCATACTTCTTTAAGTTCTCGAATAAGTACATGCGCAGAATGTTTCACATTTGATTCTTTCAATATGTGGTGATATCGGAGTAAAACTTGCCGAAGAGTAGGGAGTTGATTAAGCCTCATCAAAGGCTCAACATCTCGAACCCCAAGTAAAAAAATTGCGTCTTTTTTGCGAGTAGTTGAACACATTTTGTTGCACTGATTCACTTCACAGTCTACTAAATATGTATCAAAACTGTTTTAATTTGTCTCTAAAACTCTTTAATAGCTAATTTTATTATATATTTCCTAGCTTAGCACACGACACTGTCTTGTAACAAAAAGTAAAAATTAAGCATTTTACCCAAAAAATTCAAAAACAACACTCGATTGAGCACCCCTTTCTTCTTGAGCTATCTCGCTGAAATTTTACTATGTTATTACTATTACTACGTGTAACAAATTGGCAGGGTGGCCAAATAAAAATAAAAAATAAAAAAAATTTGGACCACCCTAATGATAACCACATTATTTCATGACAATTAATAAAAATTACATGCCTACAGTTATAAATTACAATCAGTCAATTAGAAATGTTATGTTTCTCATATAAATAATTATGTTAATAACAGTTCAATTCGTCTTCACATGTGCGCGCGCGCACGTGCGAAACATCAGCCAATCAGCAGGATCGCGATCAAAAGGACCGGATATGTCTATACCTATAATACTACCTTTACTACTCGTACCTATTACTGGAAATTGTGATAGTGACTCATGTAATAATATTATTAATTTTATCCAGAAAGACATCACAAAAATTTTACTTGTATGGTATAATTATTTAGTATTTTACCTAAATGATCATTTTGTAAGCCTGAAGAAATAAGTTGTTGAAATCTGAAATCTTATTATTGGTTTTGACCGAACCCGAAAAAGCGAGAGGTTTTATGCTCGGATGTATTTGTGGTTACACCGTTCATAATATACAAGTAGTACGCTGCGGAAATGCGTTTCAGCAATGCAGCATTTTTCAGTAGTTAGGCAGAGCTATCTAGTCACGAACCAATCCTCGACTAATTTAGACCTATCTTAAGAAATACGATTTAAGAATAAATATTTGATAATGATTAATAACGAAATAACTTTATAAATATTTAATAACGTAATTCCGTAAACCCAAAGACTCCTTTATTACAATTGCGTTAAAGTGTCTAATCTCTTTTATTGTATCTCAGCAGATAATTTTACTGTATCGGACAGCTTAAAATAAAACATACTCGTAATAGTTATGTGGAAAGTGCTTTTATGCGGACCAATTATGATGGATTAAATTTTTATATTATCTTTATTATTAACTTTAACGTTTTGTTTAATAATCTTAATCGTTCAGACTCGTCAGTAGTCAGTACCTTTTTAATAGACAAAAAGAGACGATTTTTTTCATTTTTCAAAACATCATTATTTATTCAATTATAAAATTGTGCTTTATCTATCCTTTTTCAATTTACAATTAGGGACAATTTTTTTTTATCTTTCAGAACGATCATTATTTTTAAATTGTGCTGTATCTATCCTCTCTAAGCCAAAATCCTTTGTTTTAAGCGCTGTACAGTCATCTATAAATTCGTGGTAAACTGCAAATATTAAATAATAATAATAAACGTTATTCTACCTGTTTTATAACTAACTTGGAAACAACAGTATATAAATAGCTCAAGTGCAACATAACAATGTCCACGCCACCGGAACCACATGGCCGGGATCAAAGCCACCGGACGGAGCTCACTGTTGCAATAAAATGTACACTCCACTCTTCTGACAATTTCATACTTACGGTTTGCGTACCTTTAAAAATATTTTTAGAGTGACCGTCATTATAAAATCATATCTTTAATGAATAATGTTAACCTGCTACAGTTAAGTCTTAATTTACAAAAAAAATACAATTAATTACAGAACTAAATTAGAAGTCGGAGCTCAACTTGATTCTAAAAATAATTGAGTGATTTTGGCACCTATCGTCTGATGATGATAAGTGCCTGGGATCTGATTGAAGTATTGCAATGTGGGCAGTTGGGTTGAAAATAGAGAAACCAAGGTGCAACAACTAGTATGGCTTGTCGGATATGATAATGAAGACGAGAAGTTTAGTATTATGTTATATTCTGTCTGAAGCAAGGTAACTACCACAAATTAACTACGTGGAGAGAATGATATGAGTAGAGATAAAGCAATTTACGAATACGATTCAAAAATGAAGGTCAGCTATGATTCATAGTTATCACATTATAACTAATTTCGACTGCTCATGTATCGTCAGGATGGCCGAGCGGTCTAAGGCGCTGCGTTCAGGTCGCAGTCCACTTCTGTGGGCGTGGGTTCGAATCCCACTTCTGACAAATTACTTTTTGTGTTATTTTTGTCATGTTTTCAATTAGGCATTTCATTGACTTTTGATTACAAACCTTATAATTGTATTTAATGTGATCTGTAAACTCTTCTATTATTCATTCATTAGTTCTTATCTCTGTATTGTAGCTTTATTAAAAGACTCTTTCTAATTCACTCAGAGGTAAAATATGCGTGAATTGTACTGGTCATTGTTTATTGTATGATAATGTATTGACAGAAAGTATGTCTCAGTCATACTTTGCTTATCGAAAATAACTGCGGCATTTGATCATCAATAGGTACGTGAGCCAAGCCCGGTTATGTTATGACGAAATCCATGTTCGATATTGGACATTATTTGTACTGTTAGGACAAACGAAGGAAGATCTTGGTGTCCTGCCGTAAAACAGATTTTACTAACGAAGAGGATTGTCACTTTACTAAGGTTAAGGTACTGATACTGATGACATACATACATACTTAAATATAAATAATAAATAAATAAATAAATAATGCTGGACAATCCACACAGCATCATCTAGCCCCAAGTTAAGCAGAGCTTGTGTTATGGGTACTAGATGACTGATATACATGATACAATATTATTAAATAGATAGATATTTTTTATCATACATAGAAAACAACCAGAACCCCTGAACAAATAATAAAAATAATATAAATTGTTTTTACCTAGAGTATTTTCGTGTTAGGTGTTATTTTATTTTCTTTACTGTTTGCTAATTACTAATGTTTACCTATATATACTAGAAGCACTGAACCAATCTATGTAAATCTTCAAAGAATAAATAATATTTTTTGTTTGTTTGTTTGAATATTTAAAGGTGGACTCAGATCAAGGGGTGGTCTTTGCTGTATCTGCCCAACAGTTGAACGTTACGTATAATCAATCGATTATAAATAATTATTTATGTTGAATTTAGCTGTAGGTAACTGCTCTATGTCAAACACAGTTTACAATACAAAAAAAAATACTCAAGAGAATAAAACAATTTAAACGAAAATTTACACTTTTATCTATTTTCTTAAAATATAAGCCAGAACACAAAGTGCTCAAAATGCTGGCACCATTCCCACGTTGGAAGGCGACCCTAATTTTTTTATTGAAATACGCATTGGCGTAGCTTTGTAAAATCAAATTGTTTTATTCATTTGAATATTGTTTATTTCATAATGTTCTTTTATTAAAAAGTCTCTAACCATATCTGTTGTCTTAAACTTTAACTATAAATAATTTTATATCATCATCAGCCCATAACAGTCCACAGCTGGACATAGGCCTCCCCTAATGAGCCCATAGATGGCAATATTTATCATTTGGGAACAGTGAGGGTTATTGCCCATAATCCCCACGCTAGGCGTGCGGGTTGGGATCGCAGTTCGGGGTAGTTGTTCTGCAGAGAGCGCTGGTGCCCGACCCCCGGTGTGTCTCCCTTAGTCACCTCTTACGACACGCACGGGAAGAACCCTCCACATTTACTCTAAAAATAAACACTCCAGAGGTAATGCTAATTGTTAAAACTCTCCCAATCATTTCTCTACCATTAGGCACCTGACTTTTGATCCAGTCCAGACAAAAGCAATTTTCCATAAAGCGCGTAGCTTTTTCTTTGTTCTGGGACAATTTGTTAAAAATTGAGTCTATTATTGAAGCTATGAATAAAACTCTCGGCTTTCTCTCTCACTCCTGTAGCAAGTTGAGGTATTATGGTGAACTCTACTCCTTTAGCACGGCTTAGAGAGTACACAGTAGGTAAGGTCTGTACAAATGTGGCAGCTTAGATTTTTCATTTTAAGAACTCTTTTTTACTCAAGGATGGTCTGGTCACATACATCGCACCTCCAGTCGTAGACTGACCCAATTCAAAATTTGGGTGAATTAAGTTAAGTATACAGAACGACTCAAAAAAGCGCGCTCTATCGCTTAGTAAATCAAAAACTGCCCTATTAAGGCTAGAAAAGGAGATACGCAATCTTGTGTCTCTTTCTTAATGACGAGTTTGGCGCATGTCGTCATTACGAGGATGACGTATTTAGTGATACGTGAGAAGTGGTTGGAGTTAGACGCTGCGCAACTAATGAGAAAGTGACCTAAACCTCAGTGCGTTACTCTTGTAGAAAACTTGGGGTAAGTTTGATACGTTAATTTCAATCGTAAAGCGACCGAAGTTGGTTTTAAGTCACTTTGAAACTGTAAACTGAGAGATTTTTGTGACTTAAACAAAGTTTGGTCAGTTTTGTACTGAATATTTGATTGGAACTATGGGCTTTTTAAAGTTTAGGTCTGTATTTAATTAATTTATTTTTAATTTTTGTGGACTTACGGTGGGTTAGGTCTGTTTCTGAATAAATATATCGAAATATCTGATTGCACGTAGTTATGAGTCAGAATATTTCTAATTTTTAGCAATAAAAAAGTGACCTCATTTGTTTTAGATTTAAAAATAAAACAATGAACAGAAGAGCCGGTCATATTCTGGAAATGTTAGTGACCACGCGAGAAGAAGAGGTAGGTACCGAAACTACTATGTAACGATTTAATAATAGGCACCTTGTGATGTCATTGCAACAGTATCCTAATAAACTTCTTTATTTACATTGGTGCCCCACAACTCCCAAGTCTTTCCTGTTTAGTTTACACACTAAAATAATATTTACTAAATCACAGAATTACGCAAGAGATAGAAGTCCACTAATCACCAAAGCTACATCAGAAACAGAAATGCAGGTTGAGGTGTGTGTTCAAAACAACTTATTTTAATTACATAAGAGTAGGTATTATTATTAACACAAAACTTATTTGTGCAGATTATTGAAAGAGGTGACAGTCCATCTATTATTGAAAATACGCCAGAGAGAGACATGCCTAATAAGGTGAGATTGAGAACGTTTTCCGTACCTACCTAGATAATAATCAAAATTATAACACTGCCAAAAACCTTTTTATTTTGAATAATGACTTTTTGTATGCAAATTTGTTTATTATTTCCAGATTGTAAAGAATTTTGCAGAACAGTTTACAGTTGAAAAGGCTTTTGACAGTCCACCACCTATAATTGAAAATACTACACCAGACCAGATGCAGTTGACGCAGACGCCTAAGATACGAGACGATACTAGTCGAGCTTCCATCAGATGAAGCTCGACTAGTTCGTTATCATCCAGTATCATCGAGTTCGTCAAGTTCAGACCAGTCAAGGTACACTAATTCAGCTACACGTTCATTAGTTCGTCCAAACTATCAGGTGTCACCAATACACACTGATGTAAGTGACGTGGAATTGAGTGACTCGGATCCAACATACCGAAATAATACACAAAGAGGTGTTCGAAACATCCCACCATCAAGCTCCTCGTCATCCCCGTCCTCACCTCCTAGGAATGATTTAAGATCTGACGACACTCTCCGACAGTCTAGATAACGTAAAAGGGACCCTGACAATTGGAAACAAAACAGGATTAAAATACTGAAAAACAGCGGAAAATCCTATGTATCCTCATCAAACGTACAGGTACCTGCTCGCAGCATTAAGGCAGCGTGTAAATGCAGGCTGAAATGCCCGGATAACATACAAAACGCCGACAGGGTCGAATTATTCAATCATTACTGATCAGTTATTTACGCAAGAAATGGACCTAAAAGAAAATAAAAAAAAAGATTTAAAGGAATTGGTGAGAAAGAATTTAATTCCTAGTTATTACGAAAGTTTTTACAACAATCTGTAGTAAGTACTATATTTAGTATTATTAGTAGGTACTACGTACCTACCCTACTAGGTAGTGTAGTAAATGCCTAATTTAAAATGGCAATGGTTGTGATAGTGAAGGCATTAAGAAAAGTTAAAATTTTGTTAACAGATTAAGTAGGTATAACTATTGTCACTATTTTATTTTCAGCTATGTAAGTAAATGACTAAATAACTTTAAAATATTCTACCTCAATGACTGATTAGCTTGGTTAACCTTATGTATTTGATTGAAGCTTGTTTTCCTTCATTTCTTTATTTTTGTGTGACTGTTTAGGTATTCTTATAACGAATAGTGTATTCTATGTTATTCATAAATAAAAGTTTTTCCATTCAATTTTTAAGTTCCTAAATTTGTTTTTGTAGTTGATTAATATTAGGTAATTAATTGTGATACCTATAAATAAAAATTAATATTTTTATTGCTTAGGTATAGATTACTTATGTTACTGTTATTTAAAATATTTTATTTTTGTTGTTTAGAATAAGCATAGCAAGTGATATTGATAACTGAAACTGACTGATTCATTTGGTACAATACATAGCAAAGATTTAAAATGATTACCGTAGTACAATGTGCGTAATGTTAACAAATAATACTACGTAAGTTGATTAATTAAGAAATTTAATTACAAGTTGTTATGAACAGATATTAAAAGATCGTGATAACAATTTATGTTTTATTTCGCATACCATAGGATTATTTCAGTACATTACTGCATCATTTAATATTAGACTGCAAAAATATCTTGAAGTTAAGAATTAAAGGGAACTGTTTGTAAATAAGTCATCTAATCAAACGTATTGCTAGGAATTAAAGAGACCTATTTGTATAAAAGTCAAAAGTTCAAAAGTTTTTTTAGTATTAAAGTGACTCTTTATTCGAACTTTTTTTTCGGCGTTGATTTACTCCCACTGTTTTAAATATTTTGAAAAATATTTTTATCCATATAAGTAGTCCTTAGACCAAATAACCTGTAAGACTTTGAATTTTGTAAATAGCTCTCTGTTTCATAAAGTTATAGTGTGATTTATCAAAAACTGTCAAGGACCGAAACACGTTTTCTTCATTTCCCAAAAAACATGAATTTTGGATTGAGTCAGTCTACGACTGGAGGTGCGACATACGTAGCACCTACCTTTAATTACAGGCAAAAAAACTTGAGGCTAAAACTGGGTTTTTGGTGGTGACAGCCATATAGTATAAGGTATTTATATAATGTATTAATTTGGTTCTATCTTCACTGTTTGGCAAAAATATTCAAAATTGTTCAATGCCCGTAAGTTCAAAAACTACAATGACAGATACATTCTTAAACTACGTCATACATGGTATTTAAAACTTCTCTTAAACTCTTATATCTTCTCTCTTATACCATAGTTTCATAGGTGTAGATAAGCGTCAGATTAGTGTATCAGATTAGCTATAAGCAACTCCATTGAACAATAAAAATCGAATATCCATCTCATTGCTCGTTGCATTCGCCTTATTTACCCTTACTGACAGCTAAACGTTCACTGTGTTACGTTACAATGTTACGTTACGCAACATATTACGCCAGTGAGTACCTACCCTGCTTAACACCGGCTTTCATCAGGGACCATTAAATTGTGTTCCAAACTTTAAGTGTACATTCTGCTCTCAATATCTGAGTGTCCTTATTGTTGCGCTGTCTTCACTATATAGAGGTACTATACTAATGCAGGCGGTATTGTCCGGGGAAAAGCTGCTCCGTGGGCTTTATAATGGCACCTTCAATAGCTAATGTTAGATGAGGTTTGCCATAGAGTTCTGGAAACGCAGCTTTTGCAACTTGAAGAACTAGTAACGGTCTTCGAGAATATTTAGCCACGATTTACTGAAAAGCGAAGAGAGGGAGTTGGTATAAAACATTGAAAGTTATAAGATAGATATATAAATATCATGTTATGATTGTTTTCTGTTTTGTGCCAATAAAGTAAATAAATAAATAGATTGTTCAGCTCAAAGAAAAGATCAGGACCATTCCTAGAAGTCCAGGTCTCTTTTAAAAGATCACAAGTTGTTTTAAATATCATGCGAAAAGCACGGAATAACTATATTTTTCTTAGAATAGTAGAATCGTCTGTAAAAACTTTCATAACCCAGCGCTATTAACATTCACGACCTGCCAAGCCAACCTGCGAGTTAAATATTAAAACATCTGCAAGATAACGGCATTACTTTTTATTGCAAACCGAGATTCCTGTATCTAGGTATTATAGGACTCTCTAAAGTCTAGTCATGTTTCTCGCCATTCTGTAAACCTAACCTATCACTTTTCTTATTCTTTTTCATCCACTCCCACCAAACCCCTAAAGAGAGGAGTTTTCGGTTGACAGATTCTTTATTTTCTCAAAGAACTATTATAGTGCAAAACAAAACGTGTACAAGTAATTATTTACTCAAATTTGTATTTAAGTGAGTGTGCTTTAAAAATTATTTACTTATCTTAAACAAAGAAATTACAATTAAATAACCAAATTAGAACTAGTATTTACAATTGCAATTTTTGTGCTAACTGCGGCCTGTTGCAAACAACCTACAGTAAGAAGTATCAAGTTTATGAAGTTCTTAGTATTATCTAGATAATACACAGATACATAAAACTAGTATTATGTTTTGCCATAATCATAACGATTGGCAGTTGGATCAGTGGTCGCATTTTGAATAATTATCTACACAAAAGAATTCTGCTGTCATTAATTTGGTAATTTATTTTAATATGTTACCAAAAAAAATGTGTACCTTATCCATTTAGTTTAAGTTCTTGGTATGTCGTAGATAGCTCTTGAAGACAGGCTTGCGATGGCCACGGTGCATTTTTTCAATAGAGACACCATAAAGCATATTGATCCTGTTTTAGTCTAAAGAAACTACTATTATTTACTTTATTTTAATATTTAATTATTTATTAGGTTTTTTTATGTCCGAGAGAACCTTAGGCCTTGTGTAGATCCGTGCGCTTAGAATAATAAAATCTTTAGGAAAACATTATCACGGTAAAACTAAACTATGGTCAAAAATAATTTAAAATTCCGTCATTACGCCCGACGCACCCGCCCCGTCATTCCACGTTAACTCTAAAAGTTCTCGTTAAAAATAAATATTCTCACTTTGACCGAGTCGTTGATGTTTGTAAAAAATTAAAACCACCGGTGAGGTACCTCTGTGCATTTTCGATGACAGCGAGCATAAACATACAAGCATGTGTTTTTATTTTAGCTTGTAGTTCATGTTACCGACTGAAAGAACAGATCTGTGTTAGAATTACTTTCTTAGAATATTCCGAAAGTATGTTTTAATGATTTACTATGTATTTCGTAATCCTTTCAACTGGTCATTCAATAAATTTCTGTACCATAGAGATAGAGCAGAAACCAGACTTGACAAGTCAAAAATTATGCTGTGTGAATTCTCCAGTATTAACTATACTCCAATATATTTTTATTGCAGATTCCGTCTATGGGGAATTTTCAACTCAACTAACAACATGATAAATAGAAATAATCGCAATTTTAGTGATAGTAAAAGTATCAAACTCTGTTTTGTGCACTTCCACTACCTTGTGTAAGCTTTAACTAATCATTCACTTACAACTAATCATTTTATGCAAGCAAAAATAAATGAAATATGTCAAATCTTAAATTAATTTATGAATATTTCATGATGCTAGTTTAATACAAGGTGTAACAAAATATGTGTACTAAGCCGAAGGGGGAGGTTTCAGACCCCAATGGTGATCAGTTGTGGGGGGGAGATCATTAAAAATTCCTATTTTAATTATCCTATTTTTTATTTTTTTTTTCTATTTTTTACCTATCCGGGTAACCTATACATACCTACTACCACTGCAGGTAGGTAGGTATTTATCTTCGTAGAGTTTAGCTATGGCGGGGCGGGAGACTACCTAATCTATCTATCTATCACTCTACATCTGCGACCATACTGACGTCATTGTCACAGGTACAATGAAACCGCTGCCATTAGGGTTGTCACTTCGTAAAAAATCAGCTGTCCATGGTGAAACTTTGATGCAGTTTTTTCCGAGATACCGATCGAAATTCGAAAAGTCTTTGAACAAAAGTTGGTCCCCGGGTGGGTGGAAATTCACCCCCTTTCGCTTAGTACACATATTTTGTTACACCGTGTATAAGAATCCATTGCAAAAGTAGGAATTTCTGAGTCGTACTACGATCCGCCCACAATCGCTCTAGCCTGCATCTTGCATCGAACGAAGTCTATTAACGAGGGCTGTAATGCCAGCCGGGATATACTATGAATATTATATTTTAAAAATACATTCGAGATGACTTTTTGACATTTACAGTGAACTATGAACTCGATGGAAGTCAAACACGAACGTATTATGTTTTATTTTAGAAAAAGTATGTAACTTTAACCGATAGCATGCATAGCAGCGTCGTCCGCTTACAGTGAGGTTTAACAGTGTTGTCAAAAATTATATATTATAAAGAGGAAAGATTTGATTGTTTGTTTGAATTGAATAGGCTCCAAAACTGCTGGACCGATTTGATAAATTCTTTCACCATTAGAATTTTCCTGATAAACATAGGCTTTAAGAAGCCGGGGCCAACCGCTAGTATATTAATTTATAAATTTATGATAAATATAACGTAAGCCTCGGGATAAATACTATATAATATAATTACGATATCTCTTATTGAACGGTGAGAACTGTATCTAGTTAAACCTAACAAAGGCTTTTGGGCACTTCTACTCGGAACGTAATGTAAACTTTTTTTACTTTTTTGTAAGATATTCGACTCGGGTACTTGATTTTAAGTCCAGCCTACATCGTAAATTTTTGGATAGTTTTTAATTTCGTAACGTAAATGTTTTTCAGTCTGAAAATTAAACCACGTTAATGGTTTCAAGACGCTGTACACGTATATTGTAAGGCATTAATAATTTGTCTAAGTGCTTATTTTGTAAGCCTAAAGAAATAAAGTTATTGAATCTGAATCTGAATTATGTGTAAAATCTGCGAAAGACTGCTGGCAGATGCTGGATGCGACAAGCTGGAGACGGGTTACTGCTATAGCGCTCATAAGGGGAGGCCTATGTCCAACATTGGCTGATGATGATGATGATGATGATGAAGTGTAATATTTGCACTGTAATTATTTTGCACTGAAATCATCGAGCGGCATGATATCACTGATGTTTTTATACAAACTTTTATAGACTTTATAAAATTTGTAAGATTGTTGAAAATAAATATCCTGCTTATTTGGTTGAAATCCCTTCGACCTTACCCAATTCCTCGAAAACCAACCCTCGCCACAATAAGGTTTCAGTTGATGGGTGTGTCTTACAATATCGGTTTCTTTCGTAACGATTTCTTACTAATGAGACATTTTGTATGTTGTCGGTATTTTTAGTTTAACTGTAATTTAATACGAATGTGTTTATGAAGAAATATTTGTTTTGACGCATCAGTGTGGTTTTAATCAGAGAACTGTTTTAATAATATGCAAACTCTTGTGAAACCGTTTTGTGATTTGACACAAAATTTGTCTCCTATGTCTTATTTTTAAGTCATGTATGTTTTTGTTGATTGTATAATAAATAAAATTCCACAGCAGTTCTACACCAGGTGCACGAAGTGGCAAAAGTATTGTAAATTCTTTGTTTTTGAAAAAAATTGCAGACCTATGAAAACCTACCAACGCCTCAATTTTACAAAGCAATTACAAAACAAACCTTCTATCGTTATTAAACGATATTTAAGGATAATTTGATCCGCATCACGTTATCTCGCCATCTTTTAAAAAACTGACTAGGAACTTTAGTTACCAACCTATTATTCAGCCATTTCGCACGTCTAAATAACCCTAGACATAGACTCCAATTCACGAGCTTTGATCGTTCACTGCGAACCTCACATCCAAATATTTCAGCAAGAACCCTCATTGAAACTCCTCCGGGAACTTTGAAAACAGATTCCGATACCGCCTAAACCGCAAACCGAATTTCTAAATTACGAGACTGAACTTTTTACAAGTTTGGTTACAAAATCTTGAGAACGTCTTTATGGCCAGTTGGCTGAGATAACTAGAGCTTGCAAGATGAAAAGTCGGATAACATAGTATTTATTATCTAGTAGGTACTCTTCAGCCGTCTACAGAACCGGAGTTTCAGAGCTAGTAGTACTAGTGGTCCGTCGCGGTTCTCCACGTGAATATAAAAAAAAATCTACTAAAAATCAATCTATCTATCATATCACACAAATAAAAGTTTATCGTATTGATCTACTCCGTATAATATACGAGAACCAATCGGAACCTGGCTGCATTTCCCCTTTAAATATCAAACATTTAAATAATTATCCGTAATCAATAATAATAAAGAATATAAAAGAAGAACAGAAGAAAGGGCGCTATGGCGCTCATTAGGGGAGGCCTTTGTCCAGCAGTGGACTAACATAGGCTGATGATGATGAATAATAATAATATTCACATTATTTAATAAGAGTATTTAAAAAAATCTCACTAAATAATTATGGCCTGGCCAAAGCACATCTCTAGCGGGAGAGTTCGACCACTTTTCTAATAAAAGTTAAATTACTTACTACCTCTCGACGAACCACTGGTATTCAATGGCGAGGGTCAACTAACACTGGTATTATACTTTGTCGACTTAAACCAGAATAAGCTGAACTGTGAACTTATATGAATGGGAATTTGTTAATGGTTCATAAATAGCTGTTTATATTGATACGTGAATTGGTTATTGAGTATGGTTATTTAGAACTGTACCTAGTTATTTAGCTTTCTTTAGGGCTAGATAGATGATGGTGTGGATTGTCTAGCGTTATTCACACATTTATAAATAATGATAGTGAGATAGGTAACCATATTATGTCTTTCTTTGACTTTGCCTGTTGCGGTAATCTATAATTATCAATGGTGCCAATTCAGATGTAAAAAATTTTGACTGCCTTAGCAAACGTCGCTGCCATTTTTATGTTGTTCTTTACAATAAGGACGTCAACATTTTTATAGAGATAACTAATTACTTTAGTTTAGTTTCGGCAAAGGGTTTCGGTTTCGACACGACTCTTGGCGACCGCCTATTCCCGATTGTTCCTACCCCTGCGTTCCTACTAGGAACGATCGGGAAAAAATTCCGATTTATGCCGTATTCGTCCCTAGTTTTCGGCCCACATTCTTAAAATATCTTTGTACGTCCCGCACGATGATAGTTCGCCGTATTCGTCCCGCATACCAAAATTATTGTAAGTACAGTTAGCGTCAAAATTATAATTTACCTACGCTACCAAAGCTGCCGATCATTATAGGCTGACTAAAAAGTTTGTCATCTACTAGCCGGCACTTACCATCACCTCTCAGTGGTGGTCATTACTTGTATGATTTACATAGTTTACATAGTAATAAAATTCATAGCTCTCATTTACTACCTACATCTACGAATATTTGTATTTTAATCTAACGTATAAAATAATGGCAATTATATTACAATGAATCACATAATCTCAAGTTAAATAAACTTAGACATTTTTGACTATTCGTCAACAGTAACCAAGTCTTATAAAAACAAAATGTGATGTAACGATATGAAAATTTAGGTTCAAAAATTTACGCTTAATTATACTATACCTATTCAGTTTGATTTGTAAACAGTAATCAGTCTTATAAAAACACAAAATAATAAAAAATCAGTCATACAGTTGCGAAGAGCGTCTTTATTATTAGAGATAATGGTTTAGAGCAGAGTAAACAATCAACAATAAAACAAAACGAAAATATGATCAATAGTTATGTACTACACGTTTCTGTGTGTATGTGTGTGTGTGTGTGTGTGTGTGTGTGTGTGTATGTGTGTGTGTGTGTGTATGTGTGCGTGTGTGTGTGCAATTTGATAAAGCAAGCTCGTTACATTTTAAAATACAAAAGAACATATTTATTCTAAGCAATGACCTAGTAATAATGGTTCCATGCAGCATGGATGTAATAGATTCTTGTATATTGGTCCATTTCAATGGTTTTTCGCATCATTATTGATAGTTTTGAAGAACTTTATTATGTTGAGCTTTCCCTTAAAAGTTTTATTCAGTCTAGAGTTTGCTCCCTCAGCCGGGTTATTTCTTCGATATAATGTTGTTGTATAAATCCCACTTTCTCGTCATGCAATTATTTTCCAACTAAAATGATACGAAGTAGTCATTTTGATGTTTTGATAAATAGTTTTTTCAACTTGTTAATCTTCTTTGATAAAAAAAAAATAAAAAATAACCATACTCACCTTGTGAAACTGCTCACAAATTTGATGTTTTCCAATTTGAAACTACACTAATAACTTTTCACGTTTTTCGCAACTTAGCAAATCTACATTTTAAAGATTTTTTGAAAAGCAGTGCACAGGTTGCTATGCATTTTAGTCTCAAATGCAAGCACTCCTTGAAGGGTAACGTTGTTTGACCAAGTAATTTTTTACTGCTCAAACATGCTGCTATTGGTCAAATCAACCCTTTTGTTAGCTACGTGGTAATTTCGCAACTCCGGCAAGTACACATCTTTTCTTAGTATTATAAGAACAATTGAGCTATTCTATCTCATAAAACAGGCGACCTTAATTTTAGAACCCACGTGTTTAGTGCATTATCAGTACGTACCCTACGCATTGTGCTATCGTTTTAGCGAAAAAAATATCATTTGCCGCACCGCAAGCTGTCTTTTGCATTGACATAACGTGCGTTTTATATTAGAGCCTTATTCATATATTTAAAATATAAAGTCAAGTTAAGATTTATTGCTTCAACTGTACTAATGTAACTATAAATTGCCTTATAAAAAACTTGGGCCGAACGGGGAGTAAAAAAGTAGGACGAACAAAGATTTTTTGAAATAAAATAAAATGAGGGCCGAATACGGCATAGAAAGTGAGACGAAGGAAGATTTTTTGAAGTGGGCCGAACTTACTAGGGACGAATACGGCATAAATCAAAATTCCCGACTGTTACTACTAGGAACAGTCGGCATCTGTGTCAAATGTCAAATTTCTAAAAAAAAAACACATTTCCCAGAGTACGTACAAAGTACCTTGACTTATAGTTCTGACGTAATGTTAATTAATGATTTATAAAGTTCATTATGAATGAAAGCGGGTTGGTTAACTACGGTCCTATTTTATGTTGGAAGAACACCAACATTACATCCCTTGTTGGTTCTTCCACAATTTGTCAATGTACGATCGTTTTATCGTAAGATTTATGAAGTTAATTTATCAAAAATCGATAACACCGTAACTTAAATATTGTTTTAATACAGATTGCAGGTATCGTTAAGGTATTAAAACGCAGTTATTTAAAAAACAGAAATATTCAAGTGAATCGAAATGAGATGACGTAATAGATTGGTAAGTACCTAGATAATTTGGATCGGTATCCCCCATTTAGGTAAATTACCAGGTTCCTATTTAATATACATCGAGGGACAAAGTAAAGTATCAAAAAACTGGCAAATGAAATAACTGTTTTTTACTTAAATTAGTTGAAATAACACGTAGAATGTTCTCTATTTCCCTCCGGAGATGAAACTTTTCAACAGCAATCCGAAAAAAGTTCCATCGCAAAGCTAAGCGCAAGCTCGAGAATATGCATAAAAATAAAAACTATTTTTTAATACTTTATGAATAATTTCCATTCGCAATCTTACCTCGCATCTCGGGGGGGTGGCATGGGGGTGGGGACCCTCCGTCCCCGCACCCCTGAAGTACTCATCTTGCCCCTCGATTGTCCTCAAGTCGAAGCTGAAAAAAAAACATTTTCATAGAATAGGACACTCTAGTGAATGAGTTATGGGATGGCGTTTTGTAGACTTTATAGTCTTAGGGGGTGGTTTCTGTAATTGAATTACAGTTTTTTGAGGGTGGTTTGCAAATAACCATAGTTTCTTAGTACGTTTAATTGCGTACTTTAGTTAACGATTAAATAACCTACTTAAATATAAACCATTGTTCTACTGTTGATCGATGACCAATAAAATTACTCGTTACACTATTATATGATAATATATGTCGTTTTGAGACTCAATACAAAAATTAGTAGATAGGCTTTGTGTTTTGGTTAGTCATGTCTTTGTTTTTGTTGATTGTGTTTCAAATAAAATTTTCTCATATCATTTATATGTTATTAGACAGGTTTTGCTGATATGTAATTTAGAATTTATTTTGTCATGGAAACGTTTTACCCCCGGCAAATAAGCTTGTAATTTCTCCAATATGTACCAAGTTTATCATATTTGTTATCTAATTTCAGCACCAGGATTAACCTTGCGAAGTTAGGAACTTGTTGAATACAAAGCAGGCGCAAGTAGCTCATCAAGATAATCTCGATATCATTTTCCTCAAATACGTACACACTGAACATTTTAAGAAAAATTATGTTCAGAAAATTTGTAAACCTTTCCGTTTTCTGGAATTTAGTATCGTAGGGGAGAATAAAACATAACGTTTGCGATTAAACAACATAATCAGATTAGAATTAGTATTGACAGTTCAAACAATTGAGCTAGTTGCTTATTTTATAATAACATATTTAAGTGGTTTTATAAAAAACGAAAGTAAGATTATGTAGTTTGACGATTATTGTACTATAAAAACAATCGATTTTTTGTAGTAAAATATGATTATATCTGCATTTCTAGTGTGACCTGATAGATAAATGCAACGGCTGAATTGATTGTAACGAAATATTGTATGATAATGCAAAAAGATTTAATTCCTTAATTCCGAGCACGGACGGACATACTTATGACCAGGAAACCGTTTTGTTTCGTATCAAAAGGCAAAGAAGGAG
Source organism: Eupithecia pulchellata (assembly GCA_963931895.1). Classification (NCBI taxonomy): domain Eukaryota; kingdom Metazoa; phylum Arthropoda; class Insecta; order Lepidoptera; family Geometridae; genus Eupithecia; species Eupithecia pulchellata. The sequence goes on from OZ007530.1 coordinate 11,521,891, forward strand.
GGTAGATTGGTATATCAGCCAGTAAAAACTAGCACGCAGTGACTGTCAGTTGTTCCGTGATCATGTCGCATGAAACTTCCGAAATATTGGAAAACTAAAAACGGTATCAATCCCGTAATATCCCGTCATAAATGACTTTAGTGGTATAAAATTGTCAGAACACCCTGAAAAGATTTCATTTCCATGCTGTCGTTCACAAAAGCAATTTTTCGCCTCACCAGTGTTAATCACAATCTCACCGACAGTACATCATTCACTACTCACGACAGCTATTGTGAAGGTCCTCAAAGCACGGCTCGTATGAACAAGGCTGGTGTTACGCTTTTCTAGGATATCTGACGTGGCGCTGTTTTATGGACAGTTTTTTGCAGCAAAAAACAGCACGTGTTTTCTAAGGAATATCTTTTGTTGGTGGAAATACTGGAGCAAGTTGTGAGATTCGCTACTTCTAGGACATTTTTTTTATTACTAGTTCAAATTTGGTTAGTAAAAAGTAATTTTTAAAGTTTGTAGTATCATGTAGATCATTCAGAACATTTCAAATTATAATATGTATAAATCCGAAACCTTCTTTATCAAGCTACTACTTCAAAAGCTTTAGAAAATTCAACACTATTTGCATTTTGGTCTTTGGAGGTAGTTTCAAAATGTAAAGCTACTTTCAGGAGTCCGAAGTTATTTACTCTCTTAATGTAAATGTAGCAACAAGAAAAGGCTTCATCATGGTCGCACATGAAAAGATGTGTATGAATGGATGGCAAGATGGTCATCATAATCAAGCCTCGGGATCTAGACCACTGAAGTAGGAATAAGGTATAAGGTGGGGCAGAACTGCTGCCTTAACAAAAATATTTTTGGCAAGTTGAAAATATAGGTATTATTTATTGTCCTTCGTAATGTTTGGTGTCTTATCAATTTAATTAATTTAATACCATATGCTCACATGGAACAATCGATCTTGCTCTTATTGTGTAAGGACTAAAATGTAAATTATTCAAATACGAACAAAAAAAAAATAATAATGCTGGATAATCCACACAGCATCACCTAGCCCCAAGCTAAGCAGAGCTTGAACCCACCATGGGTTCATTTAATTCTGAAATTTTAGCTCAAGATATCTTCCCAGACGATGGACGAACAATATCACTAAGAAAACATTTAAAATGTCTTATTTCAGCAAATTATTTTTGAATGTAAAAACACTTTAAAATAATCGAAGATCTTCAAGCATACACGTATCAACTATTCATTATGAATCTTAGCGGGTTAACTATGTGCTTATTTTTAATTCGCTAAATTGGTATTCTAGCGCAAACTACGCTTGTAGTTAACCCATACTTTCTACTACTATACTACATTTATAACGAATTCGTCAAACAACAAAAGTTTTTATGACCATCTCATAAAACTAACTACACACTGTTACTTACGTGTCATAAAAACTGTACCCTCTCGCCCATACATAAGTTACTAATACCTACCTATTATTCCCCCCTCCGTGTAATCGTTCATTAGACCTGCGTGCCCTTATCCGTGACTAGGCATACTGCAGCATACTTAATATACCTTTTTGACTTGATTGGACTCCATGCAAGCACTTTCATTTCTCAGGTGCTTAGCGGAACGGAATAAAACATTGTTTTTACTGCCAGTCTGATTAACTCACATTTGGTCAAAGCTAAAAATTTAACTTAAAGAAAACTTATAGTGCACGTTTTAAGAGTAGTCGACAAAACAACAACTGTTCTTAGAAATCTGATACCAGGAAGACCCTGCCGAACGATTAACTAATTATCGTGCACATAAAAATAATAGTAGTGGTAAGGTAAATGCAAAAGCTCTTCTGACGGCCGAACAAAAAAAAATAATTAAATAAATATTGTATAAATATCACATCCAAATGAAAAATATTAATAACAACTCTACCTGACAATATTCATTTTAATTCTGAACATCCCGGCTCTTTTTAATTTCCAACATAACACTTCTCCAGTCACCATAAAACAATATAAAGAATGACAATTTAAACGCGTAGCCCGCTTCTTTGTCCTCGATTATTATTTCTCTTCAGACGTAGTAAAATTTCTCGTCCACGGGACAAAAATCAAACAAAATCAGGACAATAGCCCACCAGCAGCGCCTACAAAGCGAATCAGAGAGCCAACAGCCGGAATGCTGGTAAGCAGAGATATTAATTAGCAAATAACACAGCTTAAGGAACGGCAGCAGGAACAAGAGCACTCTTCTTGAAGTAGTTCAAATAAAATACAAATACAAAATGTTTATACAGCGTTATGTTACGGTCACTAATAATAGCACGATGTTTAGCACAGTGTTTGTTACCTTATCTTAACGCTCTTCGATAACTAACATTTCCATTTATAATGTTCTTATAAGAAAGATTTCAAGATGATAATGCATGAAAATAAAATACTTGTTGAACTGCCATGGTTAGCTAGCAGACAGTCTCTTACAGTGGATGAAAATAATCCGATTGATAAATCTGGACCTTATTACTGCCGCACAGCATAAAAAATGTGCATTCAAATAAGTGCTTTAACACGTAATTTTTAGATTTATTTTCAAGGAATCAGATAACAAACAGCTTGCACGCGAGCAGGGATGTGATTAGATCGGTAAAATTCAGTAAGAAACGACGACCGTTTTAACCGAATCCGTACTCCAGGATAGCAAAGATGGGAATTCAATGATTTTATTATTATTAAAGAAAAATTAAGTTATTATTGATTACGCGAACGATTCGCAAGAAGTATTTGGAAAATTTTGATTTGGAGCCAAATCACTCCATTCACACAAATTACACTTTATTCTCAAATGCTCCAGGAATATTCATGAATCAAAGTTATTTTTTAATTATTTGAAAATGTTTTACGACTTACAGGAAACTACTTTCCGCTAGTTCAGTAGAAGGTGACAAAATTTAAAATCAAAAATAATTTGAATCTCTCGGTAACACGAAACGAACAACCTTAATGGAAAACTACCTGAAGCCAACGTATCCACTAAAATACTTTTAGGGAAAATTAGTTCGATTAGTTATTGATCAGCGATTTAATACTGTTGATAACCCAGCTATTTTACTTGAAGCTATGGATATAAGTGTAGCAGGCAAAATATCAGCCTATTTTATTTCCTCAGCGATGAAAAACCTGTTTATTAAATTAACAAAGTAATCCACATTCTTGCATCATGGATTCGAAATAAGCTAACAAAGAAATTGTTTTCCTTCAAAAAGCTTGTAGGTTAGGTACGTTCAATGGGTTTTTAATATTGGGAAAAACTTTCTATATCCACCTAGTATTATTATTAATACATTATACATACAATTTGTATGATATAATACAAGATGCCCCAAGTATGTGTAATTTGTATCAAGGTTTACCAATAAAAAATAAAGTCTAATAAACCGATGGAGTAATGCTGGACTTCGTAGTGGCTTTATATTTTTTTTTGTTTTTTATCGATATTTGTAAATTAACTTTTGCAAAATACAAATCAAAGGACAACAAGATCGTTATAGAAAGTGTAGGTGTGTTTCGCAGCGCACATAATAATAAAACCGAATAGCGAACTATTTAAAGTTTGATATTCTAACCACGTGTCATCGCAAACTCGTAAATAAAATAATTTCAATCAAACCAAGACAGAGGCTTTGAGCTATAAAATTTCAATATTCCTCTCAAACGAAGCTAGCTGCAAGGTTTTCTCATTTCGCGTTCATGAAATTGCATCTAATTCCCGATAGATCCCGCGTCTCCTTTGTTCTTGAGGGATGAATTATGCGCTTATTCTGGCATTTAGAGCTTAGAGCGGGCATCACTGGATCTAACCCTGGGCTATTGCGATTAAAGGTTCCTAAATTAAAAAAAAAAAAACAAGTAAAGTGGATGAAAATTAAAGTTTTTGGACTTCATGCGTATTTATTTATTGTTTATAGAGTTGAAATTATAATGCAAGTAATTATCTAACTAACAGCGTGTGACCCAAGAGCTGGTATCTGGCGCAACGCATCAACAGTGATTTCTGATTTCAACTACTTTATTTTTTTAGGCTTACAAAATAAGCACTTAGACGAGTCCAATTTCATACAGCAGATTTTTATAAAATAAGAAATAAGGTGTTATTGATTTTCTTTTCACTTCAATTTTTGGATCAGTTGTCTTGTAGATTGTTTGCGACCTTCTGCAGTTACCTTCATTGTTTAAATTGTAAAAAGCTATAATATGGCTACCTATTGAATTGCAATTTCATTAAAGTAAGATAGTTATTGTAGTTACTTGGGTCATATCTGATTATGGTACGGAACTTTTTTCTCTTCTATTAAGTATTTAGTCATAAGATTTTATCCAATATTTACAAAAATTCGATAATCTTAAACTACGGAAAATTTTACCCACGGATAAAGCCATTTACTGCATTTATGAAGGAAAATTGGAGGAAATATTATAAGAAGAATATTACAGAGGGAAATGATTCAACTGGGAGTTACTCCAGTTAGCTGACCGAGGCGTAAAACTAGAGTATCCAATTTTATCTATTGCAATTCCTTTTGCCAACGGAATTCACGTTCTCTATTATAATTGAAATTTAACGAAATCATAGAAAGGTATTCTCTTAAACACTAATAGAGTCGCTGTTGAGTATGTAATTAACATATATACATTATAATTAACTAAATCCAGTCTTTGCTGACCATTGTCTTCATCACAAACTTATCCAGGAACTTTAAACGAAAACTACTTACCAAATTAATTAATATCCTAAACAAAAACTGTTTACTTTTAGGTAAGCGCCAAACTAAAACTTTTGCTTAAGGGCCCAACAAAAATGCCCAAAATCTTTTCCGGTCCGTATAATGTAAAGAAACATGATAATGTGCTATTTTTTTATGTAAATCATAACGTGCATTACAGAGCACCCAATGCGAAACCCCAAAGATGCTCGGCCATAAATAAGAACCTTTATATCAAGACCCAAACCCTTATCATTATTAGAATCTACATTATAGACTCAGAAAATATATTATTAGGAAGAAAGAATATAAGTGATGCAGTGTTCACTGATATTTTATGGGTTTTCGATCTCAATTCAATATTGAATTCTTAACTTCCTTTTAGCTTTAAGCTCTTAGCTTTATCCTTGAATTTCATTTGGTTTTTATTTTTTTTACAGAGCTTTGTGAACTCGCTTTGAGGTTGAAATAGTTGGATTTTCTCGGAAAAACGTGGAATTAATTTTGTGGCAACCAACTCTTTGCCAAGGTGAGCTTTGAGGCCAGTATGTAAAATTCCTTTTTTGGTTGGTAAAAGGTTCGTAGGTTGGTATTGTTTTAACAAACATCCCTTAGCTTCCGAATTTTTCTTAGACATTCTTCATTTAATAACGGAGTGAAGTAAAATCACAGCGACCAAGTTATTTCCTATTTAGCACGAGTAATTAATAAATTTACAAGAGTTCTGTAAGTTCTAAAAGAAATACAGAAATTATAATAAAGCTCATGGTTCAGTAACATAATGATTCTAAATATAACGCATGGCGTATGGAATGAATGAGCCACTTTTGTTATACTAATTCTGACAATGTTAGGTAAGTATTACCAACACAGCGGAAACAGTACAAAGTTGCGTTGAAAGTCAACCGAAGTCTTTATAAATAAGTATTAAGTACTCGTAAACCGTGCTAAGGCTACTTCATCCGCCATCCGCGGATTGGCTATGTCTCGCGATAAAGATTATTCATTTATTCATTTATTGTGTTTTTGTTATGATAACATAATAATAAAATAGGTCAATGAAGAAATGTAGTGCAGAAAGTAGAGTAGGTAGTTGTCATGGCGTATTAGAAGTGAAGAACAGGATATCCCTCACGAGATATATCCTTTCTTTGGTCCCTTCATTAAAGAGGTCTTGTCTTGTCTCTTAGATATTTCATGCCACCCAGATATAAATGGTATCATGGTACACGGTATTCTTATCTCATTACGTCAGTTCAAAGCTATGTTGTCATTGTCATTCTGTTCAACTCAAGGAGTATCCTACGAAACACAGGCCACTAAAGCTTTAGGATACACATATCTTCGTTCCAGAGTCTTTGTCACAGGAAAAGTAGAGGGAAAGAGATTGAAAGAGGAAGAGCAAGCTGATGTGACCAGATCTGCACCAGACTCGATATCAACGTGTCGAAAGCGGCGCAACATCGTACGGGGAAGGTGCTTTGGTGATGGGTCACGAACTCCAGTATTAGGGAACGGCGCGGCGGCGCGGCGAAAGGATCTTTGGTTTAACTTTAGTGACAATAAGCAATACCGACGTTTCCTTCTAGGGCATTTTACTTTCAGAACTTAAATAGGTTAAACAATATTACTAGTTAAACAATATTCGCGTTTTGTTAGGTAATCTGATAGGTACCTTAAGAATATCCGGCTTTATAAGCTTTGTAAAAGCTATATCTATCTACTGTTAATGTAAAATTCATGGAAGAAAATATCTTAGTTCCAACAAAGTTACTTTATAGCAGCTATGGAGAATTTTTCCTCGTTTATTGGCTTTTCTTTTCCATTCTTCGATTTGCACGTTCAACTTATAAATAAATAATTACACAGCATCCAATCTGCAACTAATCGATTGATTCGAGAATACTCTTCGTTCATTTAATTTGTAACACAAAGCTTTTCTATAGGGACTAGTTTCAGATAGAAAATTAAACTTTTTCAATTGACAATAGAGTATAAATTTCATTGAAAATGCGAACTCAAGCAAATATTATCCCCTTTGTATTTGTTTAGGGTCGTCAATAAGCGAACGCGGACGTTGTAGTTAAATCAACAAAAAAACTGTGATGGCAAATTTGAGCGTATTTGTACGCATATTGCATTTTGTGCAAACATTTTACTGAGTAAGAGTTCACTCATTTATTTACATTCTATCTACCGATAATTATTTGTAGTCCTTTGTGATTTCTTTTTATTCGTAATATGAAATTGTAAATTTTTTTGATAAAAATCGACATGGTACGGTAAAACCTTAAACCGTATAAAATGAGATTTAAACATATAAACAGTAAAGGCGTTTGCAATCATTGTTAAACAAATTCCAGAATAAAAACCATAAATCTTGCTTTACCCAAAAATAAGATCAAGGAAAGGCAGCTAAAAACGGGCTTGTATTTATCTACATATAAACATTGAGTTCTGTTTACATGTCGGCCTCACAAAGACTGCGGTTCATCGACTTGCTTGTTATTATAACACCTGATAGATTTTTGTAGTTACCTACATGTCAGATTGGTAGTTCATCTAGCAGGGAAACATATAATGTTCATCTCTAACGATAAACGAACCTGCTAACTTTCGATGTCTGACAATTGATCAAAAATGAAATGAAATAAAGAAGTGCGATAAAACAACAAACAGTCATTTGGGTAATAGTGTCAAAAAAAAATATTTAATTTAGGTATTTATTTAATTGTCAACATATTTTGGGTCGAAAATTTTTCAATTTGTGGTGAGAACTAACCTATTGGGTGATCCTAGATTGTTGCTACTCGGATTGGGTTCTATAACCTAAAAACAGTATTAGATAACTATTATAGATACCCAAATATTTAACTGCCGTGTGGTGCCGGCATAGAATTTCACCACCCCAACTCTTCCCGTGGGTGTCGTAAGAGGCGACTAAGGGAAACACAGCGGGGGGCGGGCAGCAGCGCCTTCTGCAGAACAACTACACCGAACTGCGATCCCAACCCGCATGCCCAGCGTGGGGATTATGGGCAATAACCCCCAAATAATGATGCCATCTATGGCGCTCATTAGGGGAGGCCTATGTCCAGCAGTGGACTGTTATAGGCTGGTGATGATGATGAAATATTTAAGACGTCTTATAAAATGGGATTGGTGCCTACAAAAAGCAAAAATAAAAACCAGCCGGTCATCTTACTACTAATCTATACTACATCTTACAACAGATGAATAATTAACAGATTTTCGTAGAAAACTGTCAAAAAGTCACGACTTAATCGCGCTTAGAAGCCTTTTACTCTATATGCCATATATGATTACGTTAATGATACTAATGCTTGGCCAGATGTCGCTCCATTCCACACCGACAATAGCATGTTAGAAAATGAATGTTGTGTTTAGTTCCATATCCATATGTATTTTAATAATTATTGACATGTATCTAAATCACACTAAACTTAGATTTAGATAGGCAAAACAAACATTGTATTAGACACATAAGTTATATATGAATGTACTAGTGGTTTCTTTTTCACTTCTTCCACTAGTGGACAAAAAATTGAAGTGAAGAGAAATCAATAACATATTTATTTCTTTTTTATAATAATTTATCTGTTTGAAATTTGACTTGTCTAAGTGCTTATTTTGTAAGCCTAAAGAAATAAAGTTATTGAATCTGAATCTGAATCTTAAATCGTTTGTGGCATCCGCGTATTCGGGTGGTTCGAGACATTTTCTCATTATTTCAAAGCCAGCAATCCAGGGAAATTAAAAAGCTAGCTTTTTAAAATGACAGCTTTTTCTACATAGCTGTCACCTTGGCGTCATGCATTATGTCCTTATACTTATCTCCAGAGATCCGTTTAATTTGCCTGCATTATTCTCACAGCGAGCACATGCTTGCAATTTCAGATTTTATGACCCTGGGAAAAGTTTAAATATGCAAGGGGTTCTGATTTTCTATGTTGACATTATTTTTGTGAAGCATTTTAAGGAGAGTCATTAAAAATATAAAAACAGTTTTGTAATCAATATAGTACATTACAAGATATAACTTCTGTTCTGTTTAGCATTGTTAAGATCAAATTTAAATTCTGGATCACAAATTATAGCTTTGCCTTCATAATCAGAAGGCTTAAAACATAGTTTTACGCAATGTTAAATGTGTGTGAAAGTGAGTGTGTGTCTATGCTCCTGAAGACACCGTTTCTATAAGAGTCTGGGCTATGGGAGGCAACCAGGTTATGTGTGTGACTAAAATCATTTGACAAATTCAAGAAGATCCTCTGTATCCTCTGACAATAGCTGTAGATATTCAGGATATTATAATTTTACATTTGTGAAGGGTAATGGGGTTGCGCACTTAATTTCTTAATTATTCAGCAATAAATCCTTAAGTTTTTAAAATAAATTGACAAAACTTCAAACATATATTAAAAAACTTTAATAAAGTTTATTTACAAATGGAATCATGTTCTTACCAAACTGATAACCAAAAAATTATTGCGGTATGTATCAAATTAGGTACCTATCGTTACGAAATAACGGGAAGAAAAGCCACTGAAAGCTAAAATTCTTCGGGATTATTTAAAATTTCACCCGTGTTCCATGTACGGAGGCGTGCGATGGTCAGGAAATTCGAAAGCGTTGCCCAAATTGAATAAAAGGGGAAGATATACATTTTTAAGACACGTGAACTGACTTGACCTGAATGCAGTTTTCATCTTTTAGCCTCTTAGTGGTTGTTGGAAATAATTCACCGAAAATCTAAGTATTTCTGTATTTCTTTACAAAGTTCTTACAGTCTATATGTAGAAAAGATCAGTTTTTTTTTGTTTTGGATGTTTGATAGTATAACTAGATTAAATTCTCCTGCTTTTAATCGATATTCTCATTACTGACTTCCTTTGTTTGACTTTATTAACAAAATTGCCTGCCTGCCCATTAATTTCGAATGGATGTGAAAAATTCAAAACAATATTACGTAAATAAGGAGTAAAGTAGTATCTACCTACATCTCTAAGTTTGCTTAAAAACTCAATAAAAGTAATTCCAAAGACAAGGGTCCAAAGTTTCGACAACTCTAGTTTGATAACTTCAATATACGAAAATCTGTCGAATAACTTTGAAACAATGGGTAGCGACATCGGGTAGCGATGACCCAGCTTTTGTATAGGTTATATTAGCAAAGTATACCTATATATAATATAGAACTACATAGGTATTAAATTGGTAACCTTTGGCGGAGATTACCAAACAAATGACGGTCAGAATTTTAAATATCGAATGGCAGAGTCGGCTTTTTTATGCCAATCAGTTACCTAATTTTGTGAACCTAATTTAAGTAAAAAGTGTTAAGGCTAGAGCAACATTATCTTTGTAGATATGTTCGGAAATTAAATTCAAATAACGAAAAGTATGCTTAGAAGTGTTTGATAAAGAAAATCCCTTTCAGTAAGGTTTGTTTACGGTTATGCGAATAAAATCATGTTTTCTTACAAAAGAGATATGATTAATAATAAAGTTGTGAAATTATTCCCTAAGAAAATGTTATCAGTGGTCGTTACAGATTATGAGACCAGACCTTTTATCTTCAGCTATAAAATTTTGTTGGCATGCCTCGAGCAAGCTTCATATAAGTTAAAGACAATGATTTTCCCTGAGGAAAGTAAATTTATTTAAAAACTAGCGACCCGCCACGGCTTCGGACGGGTTTGTATAGCCTATTTCTATAGCCTTCTATAGGCTATTTTCATCAGGGAAAATTTAGGATTCTAATGGTGAAACAATTGTTCAAATCGGTTTCCAAGCCTATTCAATTCAAACAAACAAACAATCAAATCTTTCCTCTTTATAATATAAGTATAGATATTATATTTTAAAAATACTAATACTACTAAGTTAGAAGGTACACAAAATTCAATCTTATTTTGTTAATAGAAGCAGATGTTATTTGATATAATTAGTTTTAAGATTAAAACTAATTTAAAATATAACTCAAATAAGTTGCAAAAAACTACTAAAGAATACTCTTCAATTTATTGGACTATAAGTTGAATCCAATTTAGAGTCCCTTTGTTTGCGTATGGGGTAGCTGGTACCCTTGTTACGTTGAAGTTTTGAATGCGTTGATTGACGCGACGCTCTGCGGGTTAATAGAGGCTTGTAAAGAAATATTACCCCTTAACCCTTAACCCTTGAATGTGCAATGAGGATAAAAAAATATGGTGTTGCTTAAAAATGCCTTTACCATGCGATGGAGTAAAGCTTTGACTTCAAGTTATCAACACAAGCATATTTGAAATACTAACATTATATGCTTGAGGTGAAAATAAATCAGAATTTGTAGTTAACGACAGAAAAGTGTGACAAACGAATATGTGGAAAACGAATACGTTTTATAAATAGACCGTTAACAAAATGAAAAAATTGTTTATTCCCTATAGGGTATATGCCAGCTTTTATTAGAGCAAACAAAATACTGAAATTTATCGCCAAGCCCGAGTTTACATACCGTTAGCTGAAATGCAACGCACAAAGAATTTCATGCGCATTCAATCTACAAAAGCTACATTTTTGACAACTTCTGTTCAAGTACGTAGGGAATCCCCCTTTTTTGTGTCCCCATTCGCAAGCTGACGGGCCAAACCCCTCCAGTGTAAACACGGCCTAACTATTGTTCTGGCTTTTCAATAGTTCTATTGTGGAGGACACACTGCATGGTACTAGTGAGGTGCTATGGTGCTATGGTTGCCGAGAGGGTTGATATGTTTCACTGTTTTCTAAAAGCGTTCGCTATGGTTTTATTTTTTCGCTATGGTTTTGTTCAGGAATAAAAATAAAGCGTTTTGTGCTTTGGTTGACCAATTTCAGCTGTTAGCGTTATAATCGCACTCATATAATATATTGCGAAAGTTTGGAAGTATGTTATGCTGCATGTATGCCTCTTCACACCAAAACACCTACAGAGAGGAAGAGGCTGAAATTGTGCATAAGTACCGTGGAATAAAAACATAAGTGGACATTTTTTACCATAAATTAGTTCACGTTTTATAAATGGAACTACCCTTTCCTACCATATGATTCTTTTTACTTGCTCTACTAGTGTTTAACATTTAAGTGAAAGGAAAACACCTTACCTCTATTTTATAATAATTTATGGTATAAAATTTTACTTGCAAAACTGCTTATTTGGTAAGCCAAAAGAAAAAGTAATTGAAATCTGAAAACAACGTTTCCATAGAAACAACGCAAAACCTTGAGCAGATCCCACCTATAAATCCTTTATGTTACAAAAAGTAAGGTTACAAAATGGCGACTATAACATTGTGATAACAGCAACCATTTTATTACAAAGCGAAACCATTACGCATATAAAAGAAGAAATGGTATCAGATTGCTTAAATTTATAAAAAATAAATTCAATACTTTTCCAATTCAAACAAAGAAAAATAACACTTTCGAATTCCCAACGCAATTATTTAAATCTAGGTTATCCGGATAATCTGGTCATTTTCGAAATAAGATCGTCGCATCACTAGGAACCAATGGCGCGAGAGGCATGGTGGATGGTGGGACCATTGTGTGGGCAATTTAGAATAAGGGCTGATCCGTGCTGTATTGCGAATTGGAGAACTGTCGAATCTTTCACGGCGAAGTTTCTGAGTGCTTATGAGTGCCCTATTCTGGCGTGAAAGTTCTTTTATTTTTGGTGGTTTTAGTTGGAAGCTCTTGGATAAAAAGCTGTGTTACATAAATGCAAGTTAAACTTCCTCTGGAGAATTTTATATGCATGTTATGTAACTAAGTTTTTAGGTACATAGTCATAATATTTTATTTGCTTAAAATAATAGTTTTATTACAAACGAAAATCAAACGAAGCTGAAAAAATTATTGAGTTTAGATTTTTTTTATGTTCTGTTGCTACATTATAAGTATTTACGTCAGTTTGTTGGCATGATGATCATGATGATGAGAACCTAATCATAAAAAATCTTACGAATCAAAAATATTCCAGGATACGTTCAGTTAAACATTTAACATTTAGGGTAACTAGGAAGTAGTTAGGTATCTCATTAGTGAACATTGCGTTTACTTCTTCTCCTATATTTATACCAGTAACTCCCAACCTGTTTCCAACACCATCTTTACACCAGGCACCTGCCTGTTTTACAGCCGGTAGAAATACCGCAGGACAATAAAAATGATTCGTTGCACTCTGGCAGCACTGAATTATTCGCCACACTCCTGTCGTTAAGTTGGTAGACTTGGAAGCCCACACATGCACACAAATGCCTATTCTAAATGTAAAACGTGACAAAGGAGCCCTTGTTACATCTTCTCGAAGGTACCTAGCAACCTAAATAACCATGGCGAATCTGAGTAGTTGGCAACATTGCCTGTAAGAAAATCAACTTGGTTGATTCAGTTGTATAGGAGTGTTTTAAACAAAAAAAATCAGCAGCTGCATTTTGATAAAGAAAAATAAATGAACCAGCGAAAATGGTGATATCCTCGCCAATAAATATGAATAAACCATCCATCAGGTCAGTATAAACAAGAGGAAGAGCTTGTGCCACGCCGCTAGCAAAATAAATAAAAACAAAGCGTTTTGAATATATCAGATTTGAATTTTATGAATTTCGAAAATGTTTATTCAAACAGTGCCGACCACAACCGAGCCCTATATTCAACCGAGTTTGAAAAAAGAGAAAGTTTAATTTTGCTTATTTCTGTGTCGATATCGAAGTGATTTTGATTATTGGGCAGGTTTTGGTTATGAATATAAAATGATCTTTAGGGTAGTCTTTAAAAACGTTTTTCCTAGTCGGTTATTATTTTCAAAACAATAATTTGTGCTTAAAGATACAGAAGAGCATTTAAAAATTCATTATACCAATTTTATTGGACAGCTCAAAGAATTAGTTGTGATCTAAAGATAAAAGTCTACTCAATAGCTATGCCTTACACAATGAAATGTCTGTGAGGGTGTAGATATGTCATGTGAGGAATGGGGAGATAAGAATTGGAACTACAGGTTAAATTCTGGGGTTATAGCTATGACGTAAAGTACTTCCATTTCTACATCATTGGTAGTGGCAGAGCATCTATTTATCACTATAACCAGATTTTACTATAGTTATTTATCCAAAGATTGATCTTGGAAGACTGATCTTTGAAGAGATAGCTTTCAATAAAAAGGCCGTTTGTGCCACACTAAATTTAATTAGAAGTCACTGTTTGCTAAATTAATTTATAAGGTGGAATATACATACTTATCATCCATTTATAATATTATCTTATTCTAGATAACAGCAATGAACTTAGCCGTCTTATCGCTGATAACAATGTCTTCCAGGTAGAAATCTTGGACTATAATATGACTAGGTACTTGGTTTTCAAATACCTTACTAATTTGTTTAAATGATTTACAATTGGTAAAAACGCCTCATTAATAATCTATTTTCTTTGCATACTTTAATTTACGTAGGACTTAGTAAATAGAGCTATAAAAGTTAGGTTAGTGTATTTACAGGATTTAATTATTAACAAAGTTTAAGGCATCCCGGTCAAATGAGGGTAGGACAACAAAATTACAAACTGTCTCTACTAATTAGTGCAATTAGGAGTCGTGAGGAGTGTTTGTCACGCAAGCACTAAATTTTGAAAAGGGTTAACGAATGGTCAATTTGCGGATTTTGACCGTCTGCCCGTTAAATATTGCTAATTGTTAAAAGTTCATCAGCATTAACGCATTCCCTGCCCAAACCGTAACGACGCCTGCGGGTCGCGCAGCGCAGCTAGTTAGACTCTTAGTTGTGTGCGGTTATGTCAAAAGCAAAATTGATGATTCATGATGATGAATGATTCGAAAATTGTTACAGACAATATAATACCTATATAATATTATAAAGAAGAAATATTTGATTGTTTGGTTCAATTGAATAGTGTCCGGCCGGGATCAATTCCAAAATTCTTTCAACAGTAGAATCCTACTTAAACTCTAAAGTGACTGACAACAATTTATCGCATTTTATTATAGGCATACAATTGCATTATTTATAAAATAAACAACTAAGCTAAGGGCCATTATTTCGAGAAGAACCGACAACCGCTGGGGTAAACGTATTCTTGAGTGAAGACCGCGACTCGGTAAACGTAGTGTAGGACGCCCTCCGGCCAGGTGGGATGACGATCTGCGACAAGCTGAAGACAGGGTGCTATGGCGCTTATTAGTTGGAGGCCTATGTCCAGCTGTGGACTGACGTGGGCTGATGATGATGAAACAACTAAGCAACTACGTAAGTAATATTAGTCATAAACTCAGGAAAATAAAATTTACATAAGTACTCTGATATCGATTGTGATTCTTAACCCAAATTCAGATAAAAATCACAAGCTTTCTTATACTCTTTTAGTACCTACCTACCTTTAGTTTTGTAGCAATATTCCTATCTCCCAATTATATTAGGAACTATCAAACTCACTGTTCCGTCATATCTCATCGCAAATTACTCTAAGCCACTTCCAAAACGCTGCCCTTGCTAAAATGTTCATCACAATTGCAACACTTGCTACACTAGCAACACCCAAGTGCAACCTTAGTGCAAATACTCAGCACGTATCCCACATTCGCCTTCTCATGACGTGCTTTGTCACTTTGTCTTGAAGTGGCGCTAGATTGATCCCCTGGACGTGCAAAATTATGATGAGCAAGATCCGCGATGCTCACGTGTTTTTATTAGTGGACGAAGTGAAAATGTTTTTCTGTGTCCATCGTCCTTCCGTCTACATTTCTGACAAAGGTGGCAGGTTAGGTCTTGGCTTGCCATAATTTCACATAATATTCGGTTTGGTTTTTTCTTATTAGTTATTTTTTTTCTTAACTTTGGTTATTATACTAAAGAGATACCTTTTTCATACTCTCTTTACCAATATGTACTAACGTAACTCCACAAACAAAACACAAAAGTAGATTTTAATCATTAAAATCCAAATTATAATTCACTTAATAACAAAATTTTAGACTGTTCTGTGTAGCTATGAACTTTAAAATTTTAATTTAAGAGACCAAAATGTTAGAGAGTTTAGACAGAGTTGTCAACGCAGACACTTATCGCCATTTCGTAGGGAAAAGATATAAAAAGATACCATCATCATCATCACCAGCCTATAATAGTCCACTGCTGGACATAGGCCTCCCCTAATGAGCGCCATAGATGGCATCATTATGTGGGGGTTATTGCCCATAATCCCCACGCTGGGCATGCGGGTTGGGGATCGCAGTTCGGTGTAGTTGTTCTGCAGAGGGCGCTGCTGCCCGCCCCCCGCTGTGTTTCCCTTAGTCGCCTCTTACGACACCCACGGGAAGAGTTGGGGTGGTGAAATTCTATGCCGGCACCACACGGCAAAAAGATACCAACATTGTAGGAATTCTAAGGTCGTATTCCGACCATCACCAACCTATGTAGGATGAATAAAATATAGTATTATTTATAACGTTGTCTGAGCGTCTGTTCGAAGCGACCTGTGACCCGAAAGCTGGTCAGTATCGCAACGCCATCAGCATTGCCATACAGCGAGGCGATGCAGCCAGCAACTTGGGGACACTTTCCGACTGATATTGATATGTATCAGTTGAGGTACCTGTGTTTGTTTACAAGTCTGCAGTTATCACAATTTTTTTATTGTATATTTTAGTTCTAATTTGGTTATTTAATTAATTTAAAAGTTAATAATAGTTTCACCATATTATATACTAAGCGTAATTTTAATTTGTATTATAACTGAAAATATGGATCATTTGTGATATCTGAAATAAAGACTTATTATTATTATAAACGGAAGCTAAATTGTCGAGCGTGGCTAAGGTGTAGAAAAACCTATAACTATAAATTGAATATGCCCAATACCAGGGTACTAAAACAGCTTATTCAGTCCGCTACCCCAAAACATGCCTCAGCATCGTCGAGAGGGAGAGTGCAATTGCACATGACGTTGACGGAGGGTTGTAATGACCACAATAGAAAGATTACAGTACATCAAATCCATATTTTCCGTACGGAAGATAATGGAGGTAAATGGCCCTTAAAGGTATCCAAATAGGAATAATCCTATTTATCTTTAGGTCTTTCTTTATCAAAAATATAAATGAATATTATTTCAATATCTTTTATAAGAAAAGATCCTAGGTATAAATGGGTTATGTCAAAAAAATGTACATAATAATTTTATTATATATTGTAAGTCTATTTGAACCTAAGCACTTTCTTTGTTCTATTGGAAAAAATATTCATATCAATAATATATTGTGAAAAAAAAAACAATTCGTCAATGTCTTTACCTATTGGTTTTTTGCCTATAACAGTTTCGAAAACGTATCATTATAGGTTTTCTTTTTCATTGTAAAAATTGATCGATCTCTTTAGATCTTCTATCGAATCTATTAAACTTGTAGGACCGTAATCAACATATTATGATTACGGTAACAGATTGATTTAATTATTTAGTTAAAGTAGAATCCTCTGTGCAGTAGGTGGAAGTTCGTGTAAACATACAGCAGCTAAATCTAGTGTAAAGGAGGTTTGTTTACTTACTGAACAAAATACCTACTATGCTAACCAAAGCGTTTCGATTAAACTGCTTTGGCTGACTTCATTGAAATAATACCTATACCAACAGTCCTTAATGTCTCTTTGAACCTCCTCAATCACTTTTATTATTTAAGGGTATTATATAAGGACGAAAATTTAAAGGCTAGAAAAGTATTTTCTAGTGTTAATTATTATTATTTATGACTCTCAAAACATCAGAAGTGTTAAGTTTATAAGTAGGTAAAATCTTAAAAATAAACTCTTGAGGATATAGGGAATCGATTGCATAAAACTTACTAAAAAAAAAATTTAAGTACCGTTACCTCGGTACAAAGTAGTTGTAATACCGCTGGACCAAAAAGCTTCTCTTACATCCAACCTAACTTACCTCCAAATTATATCCGACCAAAGAAACCCAGCGCTGCACTTATCAACTAGTAATTATCATGAAAAAAAAACAACATAAACATAACGAATAATCTGTAACGTTTCCGTAAATTAAAAAACAAATGAAAGTTCGAATACTTCTAAAATAATAATCGTTCGAAATTTGAAGTTCGCGGGCGCTTATATTGACGCACTGAGATCCATTATTGTTCAATTACCTACGCATGTACATTTAGTATTGAATGAATAAAAACAAAGGAACGTTTATTCGTATTCAAAATCGTTCGAATTTCAAAGTTATCTCGCGGGCGCGGGAAACGGTCCAAGGGCACGCGCGCTCCCTCCGGACAGCGGGTACATTGTGAATGACGGGAGCTAATGGAGGGAAGATGCAGGATTTTGAGGTTATCTTTCCATTCATAACATCAAGCGATTCAGAAGGTAATGTGTTGTAAATGATGGAGACAGTCGCTTGTATTATGCACCCTTAGTACCTACTCTAGGTAGGTACTAATTACTGGTTAATGTGATGTGATCGCTACAGAATAAAAAAAATATTTCATTGAAATAGATACCTTTATTTAAACTGACGAATAGTTACACAAGTATTTACAGTTGGCTGGAATCAACACCGGCTAAAAAACCCTTAACATCATCAACTTACTGGTTAGGTACCTTATTACCTACTCTTTTTTTAATTTTAATTTTAAGTTAATTCTTAGTTTTAAAATCATTTACTATGTCAAAAGCTAACTTTGTAACTAGTTTTTTTTTGTATATTATAATGTTTTGTGACAAATTAATTATAACATTTTCATTTAAATTCATCAGTGCCATTTGCCGCCATTCAGAGATTATTCTCTCTAAGTAGGTAAGTATATGATGTCTTCGTCTATCGAATCTACTATGGTACTCCCTACTCCATAACTAAATAGGTAGGTACCTATTTCATCCTTTTTGCAATATTTATGGCCCAATTCAAAATTGGAGCATAATTTTTATTGTTCCGTTCGCAATATCCTCAACTTTCAACGGGCTTACATTGTTCGATACACAATTGTGTTGCGTTGATTTATTTTTAATTCGCATCCGCAATGTTTATAGCCGCTGTAAAAGTAATACGTAGCCGACTCGGCCAGAGCTTTGTGATTGCAGATTGTGTTTAATGTTGCCTTGTTAGTCTCAATAAACCTGGGATCGGTAACTAGCTCGGGCTATTGCCTAGTTAACTACATTATAGCCAACAATAATAATTGCTAATCGACCAAATTTATTGAGAAATATTTTGTAGATATTGTACCCACAATATGTTCTATATTCTACGTTTTGGATTGCATTTCTCTAATGAGGTAATTTTTAACCTCCATAACGTCAATACCACCGACTTTATTTTTGTGTTCAAATATTATAGAAAAAATCTATTTTGTGTATCATTGTCATCACCATCAAGGCCATTTAGCTTATCAAGATACACTCCTAAATCTTATGCTGGGTCCATTTCTTCCTCATTGATGTTGACAAAATGTATGCCAACAACTGAGCTTATCAAGAGCCCTACAATTTTAGTAAATAAGGCATTCGTGATCAGTATTTTAAACCAACGCCCTCTTCATTGTGCGCACAGAACTAATTTGTTATATCCACTTTCGACACAGCGCCACTTTAGCTAATCCAGAATACACGCAGTTAGTTACTCAGCTTCATAGGAAGAAATGATGTCATGAAGTTAACCAATAGATGGCGCTTAATTTTAAGTCTGTGTGGTACTTTTATAGAGCTCCTAGTTCTTTGGGTACTTTACTTTGCTGATTAGCACGAGAACCCAAGCCAATGAACATAATTATTTTGTTAACAATCGATCTAGAAGTAGGTATTTAGAAGATTCAATCCATAGAATCCGATTATATTGTAATTAGATATTGGTTGGTTGGTACCTTACCTACTCGTGCAAGGAGAGATAAAGAAAACTACGTACCAACCTAATGATAGTAATGAGTGGCTTTGATTTTCCCCTAACAGACCCTTTGGCGTTGCCTTCTGATTGGTTAATGAAGTGGACAACATTGTGAAAAAATGATAATTCTAAATTCAAAGGACATTTATTTTGGTCTTTGATCCCAAGGCACAAAAGAGGCTATTTTTGGATATGGTACAGAAGGATCTTAATTAATTGGTCTTTGTTGAACTCGAAAGTGTCTTACTCCTGAACTAAAAACTTCAAGGTCCATAATAAAACGTTGTTGACATTTATGGTTATTTTTTTATTAGGTGCCCTGTAAAAATAGTGTAATTACTTTTGTAACTAAATATGAAATCACTGTTTACGCCCTTGATATACATATTATCGAAAGAAGAGAAATTTGTTATTGAAGTTGCTTTTGTTGTAGGTAAACAAAACCTATTGTTAACCTTAAATCAATGAGGATTGTGTAGGACGCCCTTCAGCCAGGTGGGATGACGACCTACGGCAGACACTAGATGCGGGGTGCTATGCCATTCATTAGGGAAGGCCTATGCTCAGCTGTGGATTATCATAGGCTAATGAGATTGAGGATTATGGTTCTTAAAAAATAATGTTTAGGCGTTCTTTGACCACTTTGTAATGTGCCTTCATCTAGTTGTGACCAGTTCTGGATTTGCACAATCTTGGTGTTTGCCCAACCCATGAAGGTTAACTAATACGTACATAATGCATAACTAAGTACCATTTATAAATTAAGGTTAATTACAACGTCTAACACGGGTAACTGGTAGGTAATACCTAACTAACTGATGAGTTTCGAGAAAAAATTAAGCTTGTAGACAATGACGAAGGCAATTCTGATGACATAGTTGAAATCAGGGTTGTCCTAGCCGGATGACTAGACATAGACGCTCCACAGTGTAGTGAGAGGGCTAACCCGCCTGTGTAAAGTGGTGGTACAGTGCAAGTTCTATTTCGGTATCGCGAAGAGCGATACGCGCATGACCGGACTATCTCCGCTACACGCCGGGCTCAGTTCGACGCTCGACCACGAGCGGCCGCGCGCCGCTCCGCGTTCCACAAAATAAAAACAAATGCGCAACGCGTCAATCGAACGTAAAATAAGTGACAGAAAGTGGCAAAATGCGGCGAAACCTAAAGATCTTGTTGCTTCTAGGAGCAGTGTGGATGTTCTTAGTATTATACTACATGCAACCGGACTCTGTTCAGTCAAAGGTAAATATATAATTATCGATTGTTGAGGGAGGTTGTTTATGAAGGATCAGCTGTTCGGGCAAGAATCGCTGCAATGCTAGAGCAGGGTTCATTGCGCATGACCCATGGCATCTTACGCGTCTAGCATACCGCAATAATGTGAAAAACATTTAAGTTTGTAATGTTGTGAAAGTACGTTACATTTTAGTAAATGTGCGTGATCATGATCACTGCTTTGACCTAAATTATGAATAAAAATAAAAACATTATGAGCTTGTAGGTAGAGAACAGTGTAAAGAAATAGCTGTGAGATATTATTCAAGTGTAAATGAATTTGTAGACGACAAGCTTTGACTTGGTTCCACTTTGAAGATATTTTAATAAATAAAATTATATTTATTCTTTAAAAAAATTGTCGTCGTCAGAGCTGCCAAAAATTTACGAATGTCTTCAGTTCTCTACCTTATTGGATAGCTTTCGTACACTTTAATAAAATTTTGTAAGTTTTGCAAAAATATAACTACCTCTACGTAAATTTAAAGATTTTTTGATAAATTTAATTTATCATAAATTTCATAAATTTGTTATGGAATCATTTCAACCATCATAGTTGAACCATGTACCTTCTAACTCTCTATTGTTAACCGGTACCTTTTTTGATCTTTGGTCTATTTTTTACCTCTTATACAATTTCCGCATTGTGCAACTAAAAAATTTTTTATTAATTAAAAAAACACACATCACATCCTGCCTTGAAATATTGAACGTGAAAACAACAATTTTCTCGATTTATATGACAAAATATTGCCAAATACCATTTTCATCTATGTAACTCTAAAATATTTTAAGGAGGAAAGATTTCATTGCTTGTTTTTCATTTTTGATCGAATAGGCTGCGAAAGATTTGAACGTTATTTCAAAAAATAAACAATAACATTATAATCAATAATAAACATTATATCTGATGAAACTGACTCTTCTCATACTTTTTAAATAACCGTGCGAAGCCGGGGTGGACAGTGTTCATTGTAAACGACAAATTATTACAAAATACAATTTTCATTCAAGATAATCAGATAAATATGTGGTTACATGACGTAATATTAGACTTTTAGACATTCACCGTCTGTGCGATGCTGAAGTCGGTCAATCGTGCTGATTACAAGATGGTGATCACGACTAGCCAAGTAGACTAACTTGAACCGGGAAAGGTCGAACTAGACTTGATCACTTAAGATCACCTTCATAAGCCAAAGTGCCGCAACAAGACAATAGAAAGAATTTCTGTGATGGAGAATCGGACATTCCAAATAATGACCTTTTGTATGCAGTTTGATTCAAACTTTAGTTTTTAGTTCCGTACCTACACGAAAGGCGAAACAGGACCCTATTAAACCATTAGCAGATAAAATACATTCATGTTAAAATAAATTTGAAGAAATTGAGAAAATTTGTAATTTCATCCAAGATATTTAAATACCTAGTAGTCAAACATACGCAAAACCAAAGATACATTAAATATTTCAATAACCATCAGTGACACGACCTATAAAGATTTGGGTCACGATGTAACTAATAGAGTAGAGACTAAGCTGAATAATTAGGACGTAGCCACGAAAATAGCATAGATTTGTTTCAGAAAATTGAATATTATAGAACAGAGAAACTGTCTGTGTCATGGTAAATTCACATGGTTTAAAACAGTTGGAGAATAATAGGGGTTAAAGTATGAAATTGCGGTTTTATTGTAATAAGTACTTCGAATTGACATAAAACCTTCATGGCTTGAGATTTTTGAGCAAAACTTTTTTCAAATGTTACTTATGAGGTTCCTCTTTTAAAATTTGCAACATTCGATTATCAAGCAGTAAAACAGCCTCAAATCATGAATCGGTCTTCACCATTATTGCTCTATGATAACGCGAGAATTCATGCAGCAAAAGAAACCGTTGTATCTCTACAAGAACTTCAATTACAAACCATTCGTCACTCTCCGTATTCGCCAGACCTTGCTCCAACGGACTACCGTTTTTTTCGTGATTTGGACAATTTTCTACGTTGATAAAATTTTTCTTCCCGGGAGGCAGTATAATGCTTTCATACAGTTTGTCGAATCTACATCACCAGAGTTAGAACTCTCGCAAAGGTATAAATGACCTTCCTATTAGATGGCAGCCATGTATAGATAATAATGGCTATTATTTTGATTGAATAAATGTTAAATAAATGAAAAAAAAAAAACAAATTTAATCATTATCATAACACTGCTGGGCAATGCCCTTTTATGGAGATAGGTAATCCCTTTCTATTTCCAGCGGCAATATTTCAGATTAAATTTTTTTTATCTCACAAACCTAGCACTAGAGAAGTAAATTTTTAGACATAGATCATTTGAGCTCCCTGTTGATTGTTTGCAACGGTCTGCAGTTCATTTCCTTTTTTTTATATATATTTTTATTTAATTTATTAGGATATCAAACAAGCTTTTCAAAGCACTTAAGTAATAAGTATAAAAATAACATACAATAGTTCAAGGTAGACTCATGAACTGCCTTGGTTAGGGAAACTTCATCTTACTTTATGCATTGCAATTTATCGTACTATTTATTAGTCTTTTATATGCTATCCAACTGGTTTCAACCTGTTCTTATTGAGGTATGTTAAAATGCGGAATTCCCGTATCTCTACCTATCGTCATCTACCCAGTAATTAGTTCCTTCAAATTAGTGTAAATTAATGATATTGTTTTACTTTTACAGTAACTTCTCTGACCTGATCATGCTAACTAAACCCAAGCCTCGACTCTGAAGCAACGGCTTCTACATTTTTGGGCTTGAATCATTAGAAACAACTCAAAGTTGAGATTCGTTTATATCCGACTGAATCGTTGCTTCAGAGTTAAGGCATTTATGTAATCACCTTCTCCTTTAGGCTTTTAGTACCATCTTTTTTTACGAATTTACATACTCGAAGTCGTAATAACATGAAATGTTTTTTACTTTTTATTTTCATTGATTTTTCTGAATTAATTAATGAACGTTCACTACCTTTTAACAGTTCATTTACTTCAACACAGACAGTAAAAAATATATGTTAAAAACGTTTAATATTTTACCGAGATTATGGAAAAAACAAGTAGCAAGCAACCCAAACTACGACACCATATGCAAATAAGGAGTGCGGAATTACCCAACACACACACACTTGTCTAATCTAAGCACTATAATTTGCTTCGGAAGGTGTTCTAACGAGAGTTATTACTCTAAACCATTTATGTGTAATTGCTGCAACTTCCTAACTGTTTTCCATCTTCTACTGCTAGATGGCTGTCATTTGTTTTACTATAAAAACTATCGTAGTTTGATGAATTCATTATGAATGTAAGCGGGTTAACTACGAACCTATTATATGTTAAGAACACCAACCAAATGAAGGGATGAAACGTTGGTGTTCTTACAACATATAACAGGTTCGTAGTTAACCCTGTCATTTGTTCTTTATTATCTAGCATAGGTACTTATTTAAATACACAAGAATAACATTACAATCTGGTCATACTTGGGGCCGTGTGGTGCCGGCATAGAATTTCACCACTCCTACTCTTCCTGTGGATGTCGTAAGAGGCGACTAAGGGAAACACACCGGGGGGCGGGCAGTAGCGCTCTCTGCAGAACAACTCCACCGAACTGCGATCCCCAACCCGCATGCCCAGCGTGGGGATTACGGGCAATAACCCCCAGATGAAATAACGCCACCTATGGCGCGCATTAGGGAGGCCTATGTCCAGCAGTGGACTGATTATAGGCTGATGTTTGTTTTTGTTGGTCGTACTTTTTGCTATTGGGTAATTTGTTTTAACATAATTTTATAAAAATATATCACTAAGAACGTGTCCATCGGCATTCTTATTTTCTCTATTTAAGGGGAAGGCACTTTGTTAATGTGTTCTTTAGAATGCTGGGCTGTAAATTAAGTTTGTTATTTGATGTTTAGAATGCAATGCAATAAATAAATAACCGATTAGCGTAAATTAACAGATACCTACTCAGTGATCCGGATGCTAATTGGATGAAAGCGGTTGTTGCTATAAAATTACTACCACGAAAAGGTTTACAAAAATTTGCCGCCTTAAATAACATTTCAAAAGGCGCTTTAAATTCAAACAGACCAGAACTGCACTTACAAATAATGAAAGAGACCTCAAGCGTTTGAAATAAAATTTAAACGGGCGTATAGAGTTTAATTGGACCAGTTCGAGAGCTACAAACAGTGGTCTCAAAGGAAACATACAAAAGGAAATTCGCTTCCAAGAAAGTTAATCTACAGACAGTTTTGTTGGTTTGTATTTCTGTTTAGTAATGTCGTAGAATAGTAGGTATAATAATAAATTACATACCTATTTTAAATTTTTAGGCTATAGATGTATTGTTGCTTTTTTAAACTTAATGAGCATCTCTACTTTATTTTAACCCATTTTGTTTTCTTTTCCTAATTTTTAATTGAGATCTTGTCGACCTCTATGTTGCGGTGAGCGAAGGTTCAGATTCCCGCCTTGGGACAAATATTTGTACGATCTGCAGATATTTGTTCAGGGCGTTCTGGTTGTTTTCTATGTATATAGTAAAATATACCTATAATAATATATGTAATAATATAGTATTATGTAATCAGTCATCTAGTACCCACAACACAAGCTCTGCTTAGCTTGGGGCTAGATGATGCTGTGTGGATTATCCGGATTTATTTATTTATCTTGTTTTTTTATACTCAACGGTTTCAATTGCATGAAAATCAGGAGAGCAGCATGCCGGATTGCCACCTTGACCGTATAAAAAAGGAAAATAAACTATTTATTATAAATTCCATGCGATCTATTCCACAAGCCAACCCTAGTGCAACACCGAGTAAGCCAATTTAAATCGTACCAGTTCTTCAGGTTCGTTATTTTTGTGGTTTCGTCTGACCACATCAGCACGACCGTACTACATCCTATTCAACACGACATACAGACACTTTGAGAATCACAAAGCAGGAGGTCTACTTTGAAAAACAAACGACGACGTTAATGGTCAACTCCGATCGCACGAAACGATCGACCAATTGTCGTCACCGATTGGTGTGGTTGGCCACACCAAGTTGATCAACCGAGGCGTGGTGGATGGCACAACTTTTACTAGGTATATACTTAAGAAAATCCAACTTTGAATGATGACGCCATAGCTATTAATATTTAAGCATTCACCCCAAGTTCTCAGCGTGTGCATTGCGCGTATAGAATTCAAAATTTACTTGAATCACAAGTTTAGTCCTTCAACTCCTCTCACTTTTTGTAGGCAGGTTGCCTGAATGATTTCTCAGAATCCTTACCTAATATTATAAAGTAAAATAACTCTGTCTGTCTGTACGTCTTTCACTACTGAACAGATTTTGATGAAATTTGGCACAGACGTTATCTGGAGGTGTCGAGAGAAAGGTCATAGTAACTTTGTATCCCATGTTCATGTCCATGTTCTCGCAGGATATATAACCGAATCCATTTTTTTTTTATATTATTTATAAATAATAAATAATCTAAAAAAATGGATTAGTATAACATTGGATTATTATAAAAAAAACTATATAACGTTAAAACCCAATTACAAATACCATTTGAACAATTTTCGACATCTACGCGGGCGAAGTCGCGGGCAGTTAGTTTTTAATACAATGCAGCTACGCAAGCAAAAAGGTGACAGCGATAGAAGAAAAGAGCAAGAAACATAAGAGCTATGTTTAGGGCAGAGGGTGTGCAGATCGATAAACGAAGGGGTGAAAATAAGTTTAACAATCTAACTAACGGTATTGGTATGGAATATTCGAGTTACTTCTAGAATGTTGAAATCAAATGATTTTACTAAAACTATATTCATAAACTCTAGGTTTTAGGAATTACTTTCAAGTTAAAGTAAGGTGTTATACTCGGGGAAAAATCTCCCTTTTGTTTTATTTTTAAAATTATTACCCACTCTGTTTTCCTTCCATTTCTCGCCTCTATTACCTCACCCCCATATCTTTAGACAATTCTTCAATTCAACTAATCCTTCACTCAAACATATCTGAGGGTTTCTCGAGAATTCCACCAAAACATATTCAAGTTTGGTATGCTTGATCGTTAATTAGGTTTAATCTCAGCTCTATTCGAATACCATTGTCGACCATGCCGTCTGAGATCATATAATTAAATTATCAAAATATAGTCTACTAGCGGCCCGCCCCGGCTTCGCACGGGTATTAAACAAAAATTTCAGAAATTATACACACTAAAACGATGGGTTTCACAGTTTTCATACGGATCTTTACTTTTTTTAACAGCATTGGGGTTTTTGACATTGACTCGACATTCCAAAACTGACACTGGCCGTAGAGAAAAAGCAAGCACCGTGCGCTATACAACCTCTTTTTCTATTCTGACGTGCCATAATAGAAAAAGAGGTTGAATATACAGCCCACGGTTTAATTATTGAATTTTTCATGCGGATCCCTAACTTTTTTGAAAATATTATATAGCCTATGTTCATCACGGAAAATTAAGGATTCTAATGGTGAAAGAATTTTTTAACTCGGTCCAGTAGTTTCGGAGCCTATTCAATTCAAACAAACAAACAAACAAACAAACAAACATACAAACAATCAAATCTTTCCTCTTTATAATATTAGTATAGATTTGCTAGAAAATGGTAAAGATTTGGTGACTAATGCAGAGGTGTGAACCTCTGTGTCATGACACTAGGAATAAGGTAAATGTAGTTGTTGATGTAGCATTTAATGAAGAAATGTTACTATACAATTGACGACTAAACTATGGCCGACACTGACACAAATCTATATTTACAATACATAAATAATATTTTTTTAAAAAATATTTCCGATAGTGAATAATTAAAATCTGGGTAGGTACATTGTACATATTTTTACATATTTTTGTATAATTTTTGACATGTCTAAGTGCTTTGTATAAGTTTGAATATTAAATAAATAACTTTATGACTGTTGAATTGAGTCATTTTGTACATTACTAATAATCTCCATCGTCGTAAATGTCATCAACGCAGTCTGCAAAACCCATTAACAACAAGCACATTTTAGGAGCATTCAAGGTACTACATCGCGAGGTATCTCGAGATGATCGAGATGACGATCGATCCAATTATAGTCAATGACTCCAACCTGGAACTTCATTCTGGAGTATGATGATGAAACTAAAGAACACCTAAGAAAGTAAATAACAATCACTGAACATCTCTATTATTTTACTGTCAAGCAAAACTTCCAAAACACCACACAACGTTTACCAACTAATTATCGTCACCACCTGTTTATTTGTTCTCATTTGCTGATCCCTGATTCTGTAATAGTTTCTCTTGCAGTTTTAAGCTATAGGGGTTACTTCAGGTCATCATTTATCACAACCAAATATTTACATAGATAAGAGGCCTGGTTACCGAGATAACGAGTTATCAACGGAACAGGGGCGGCAATTGTCAATCGAGTCCCCCTCCGAAATGACAATTAATCAAAACACACTTTTGATTTTCGCTATCACTAGAAGATTAGCTTTGTTATCTGTGATAAATTAAAAGTGGCATTTGTTATTTTATTACAAATGAAAGTTGATGTTAAAAAGTAAAAATCGCCATATTAAAGAGTTGTTAACAAACGGAGGAGGTCAAACGGAGGTCTATCAGTTATAAAAAAAAAACAATCCCTTATTTATAA
The DNA here is from genome assembly GCA_963931895.1 of Eupithecia pulchellata. Taxonomy (NCBI): domain Eukaryota; kingdom Metazoa; phylum Arthropoda; class Insecta; order Lepidoptera; family Geometridae; genus Eupithecia; species Eupithecia pulchellata. Next base: position 11,550,563 of record OZ007530.1, read on the forward strand.
AATAATAATTCTTACAGAAATTTACGATTTTGAGACGTTTTTCTTCAATGCATCTTGAAGTGTCAGAAATGGAAGCTATTGTTAAATGAGATTATACGACTCAATTAAATTCTGATTGTAGGGGGTAAAATTAAAAATTTTACTCGATAATAATATTTTGAGGTTCGTTCAATATTAAACTTTTGCTTTATCGAAAAGGCGATAAGGTATATCCAAACAAAGAAAATATAAAACAGCGGAAACACTTTAACAAAATTTATAGAACTCTTTCCTTTATCTCTCCGCTCACGTAATTGCTATTGAGTACGAGTATTCGAAATTCTGATTCAGCAGAACTTTCAAATCCTGTTCAAGCCTACATAACAAATCCAGGTCTACAGCAATAAAAAAAGAAAATCGTACCATTTTGTTGATGATGATGATAATTTATATCATTATCATCATCATCAACAACAGCCTATAATAGTCCACTGCTGGACATAGGCCTCCCCTGATGATTAAAATTATATACCTATACAGTATTTATTCGGATTTCATACTGCAGCGACTTTGAACTTTTCTAATCGATAGTAGCATATAAGCAAAAAAGGAGTTTTTAATTTTAATTTACAGCAAATAAAATAAACCATCATTATTCAGGAGGAAAATATCGCTGGTTTCAATGCTAGTTAATTAATTAATCAACAATCAACCCGAACAATAACTACCGGAGTTATGAGTCGTGCGTAAGTAGATAGGCATGCGCTAGTCATTTGTGAAGGTACTTGAAGATTACTTACTTACATTAGGTAGTCCCATTGAAGGATACCCGCTCTAAACAATAGTATTGTACTAAAATAAATATTTAATGCTAGACAATTCAACAAAGCGAGCTTGTGTTATTATTTCAGATTTTTATAACATTATTTCTTTACGCTTACAATGTAAGCACTTAGACAAGTTATACTAGAAAACACACTTAATAAACGAATACAGTGTTTAATATATATTTTAGTTCATAGAAGATACCCGGAACACCCGAAACAAATTTTGGATGGAATGGATTTATATGATCTGAAATAAATGAATATTAATAAATGTCAACAGATAGTACAAACATCTGTTCCGGCGGGAATTGAAAACGCAACCTCCTGCGTCGCAGGCGGACCTGATCCCGCCGTGCCAAAGTCGTCATTTATGTGATATGGGTCGCATATTGGCACAAATTATAATTGATAATATCTTAATCATAGCCTATAAGCCCAATACTGCTGTACACACTATTATGTTTATGAAGAGAGGTTTTATTCAACTATAATCGAAGGTACTTAGCACACTTTATCCGTTGTCATTCGGAATTTAAAACCATAATTAAATAATTATGTTAATACTTCAATTTAAAATACAATAAAATTCTTCATTATCTACCAACTTCAAAACAACACACACAAGACGGTATGTTAACAAAAGACGGTCGTTTCGGTCAGTTTCCCCAAAGCCTAACCTCCATCCTAGAAAGCAACTAAATTTCATTATTCCACTAAATCAATCAAATTACTATGTAACAAGTACGTATAATATTATAGTAGGCACATGCACAGAGCCACAAGGGCAGACATTAATTAGAATTGCAAGGAGCTTCGCGCCGGTATTTAGGGACCACGTGATCCGCATTAATTTGATGGTCTAAGCACATCGCTATGCCTTTAGCCAGAAGTGGAGTTATGAACCGACGAAATATGTAGGTTACTGGGTGTTGACGATCTAGTTTGAGTCTATGACTTCATTTATTATAAATGAAGGCATAGGCTCAAACTAGATCGTAAACTTGATAAATCCAAACTTGGAAGATCTTAAACTTGGTAAAGCTAGCATCAAAGTATTTCAACAGATTTCAATAACCTTATTTATTTGGGCGTTTTAAAATAAGCACTCACATCAAAAATTTCATAAAATACATTAGTATAAAATAATAAATAAGGTGATATTGATTTCTAGAGTTAAAACCATTAATATATAAAACTTTTAGATAATATTGAGAAGCTCGCGTCAAATGTATAATATATGTAAGCGCATTCCGGAACAAATCTGATCTTTTTACTTAACTCTTACATAATGGCGCGAATTAGGACAGAAGCAAATGGAATAGACTTAATAATAATAAAAGTTTAATCATACAAAGGTCTAACATAATTCATATTAGTATTCTAATATTTTTGAGTCATTCAATTGTGTTTATGACCTAGTTTAGCATATGGTTCAACTCCTCGCTCTAAGTTTATTAAACTTATGATGTAGACGCGAAGGGTTTCTACCTTGCAATAGTTAGTACTTATACCAAGATACAAGTGCAGAAGGTGTATACTATTGATGTGATAGATGATAATAAGGAAGATTCATCTATTCCACTCCCTGTTGTTCTTCAAAAGTGAGTAAGAGTTGGAGCTCGAGCCAGGTATAGGTACTTTTGTAAGAGACTCGTCATGTAACATTGATCAATAATCAAAAGTAAGAGTCAAAACTACCCAGAGATTGGTTCCATTAACGAAAACTGAACGTATTAAGTCAAGACATCAAAGTCAGTATCAACTTCCGGCCACCGTTTACTCACGCACTTCTACTTGTTTGCTAAAGATAGTGTAAATATTACTCCATTAGCCGCAGATGTATCATCTATGTAATTATTATCCTATACGTAGTTGACCTATTTCGAGATGCTGATAAAAATAGCATCAGATAACTGGAAACGTGCGTAGAAGAAATATTATCGCATGCCTATGTAATGTGAGTGTAGAATGAACTACCAGGACGAAGCGAAACAAGGCATTTCCTCCTCATTTTACTCGCATAGACCTTCCTCTTGAATCCCTATCTATTTAAAAAACCGTATCAAAATCCGTTGATTGGTTTTACAGATTTAAGCATACATAGGGACAGATAGACAGCTGTTATGATGCTATTCTATATTACATATCTGTACTAATAAAGAATTACATAATTTGAAACCTGACCCAGATAAAAATATGGGCTGAATTCAAAACAACTAATTTAGGTAAGTATTATTATCATCCCATATGTAGGTATTGTTTGGATAACGACATTTGAATAGGCCCGGTCACAGTAGAGTGCGGCTGAAAAGAAAGTAGGAGCTATTGTTTACCATTAGGTGCTCTTTGCGCATTGTCTACTTGTACTTGGGTAGATTGCTTCACTTTTACTGTGACTTTTCTTGTTATTGGTGAATACTTGAAACAATAACGATCTCGACGATAAATTACCCTTTCTACATAGAACATTTTTTCTCTATTCTATGTAGATCATTTTAGCTGTTGTTTTTGTTCAGTGCTTTGTCATAATTTGCCCGCAGTAGCAAATACATCTTCGTGTTCCATCTGCCTGCAATCCAGTACAAAAGCTAGTACCTTTTGGAATGCGATAACCCAATTCGCACCAATAGCATTATTATGTCATCATTCCAAGCAAATAATTTAAAAATTCTGCTCCTGATAAGTACCAAATTACCATGCCTTACAAAAAAGAGAAGGCATAGCGACCAAAAGAATTAAACCAAATTTATGCAATTGGATAAAAAGTGTTCTTAATCAATGCAAGTGATCAAAGATAAATCAATTCGCAATGTTTACAAAAAGCCTTCCATCAAATCGCAATTTAAAACAAACTCAACCAGACCGCGTCTAATGAGAAGATGATTATGCAACTGAATAAATCAATATCCGATACGAAGAGATTAAGAGGAGACAGGCAGGGCTGTCGCGGCCAAAAATCTCAAGACACAATAAAATTTTTAGAAGTTCTCATTTCTCATAACACCCCTATAAACCCTTTACCAAAGCTTAATTTTGTTATGATTACGGGATGATTAGAAACTTTTGGTACATTGTTGTAGGATGTAATTAGCATTTATCTTTAGAAAAATTAAACTATCTCAATTATTTCATTAAATATTCTATCTATTTAATCAACGCCGTAGATGATTCCAAATTAGTTAATATGTCTGTTTAACGTTCTTTATGAATCTAAGTCAAGCAATAGTTATATCAGCGACAATAATAAATAGAAGTGTACACTATATTTTCAGTATCACTCCAAGAAGAACGAAATTCAAACTTAGGTACGAGTGAAATTAAAAAAAATCTGCTGAGTGAAGTTAATGATAAGAAGATGAATAAAGTGAAAATGTTGAAACTCTTACAATGCAAGCTCAAAAGAACGAAAAATAAGAAAACTAACAACTGACAGCCCTTGCGGTTAGTTATGAGGTTCTGGTTCATCAAAAACGCAACTGCCAGAACCGATCGCACCGTTTAATGAGTGTCCATCGAACCGTGTTGGTATGTCGCAGTGTCACCGCTGCCTTGCACAGCGCGTAATCTATGTCGTCATGCAATCGCGTCGCACTCATTAGCAAAGCTTAAGCGGTAGATTAGTGTGGTAATGCCCTAATTAGGATTGTGGTGGAGATCGAGTTTAGTTCCTTTTCTGGGTAATCTTGAACAATACCAAATTCAATTCTAATTCTGATTTCTATATCCGATTTGAATGAAATCGAGCAAATAAATGGCTTAGGTTGGTTTATTGTTAACTTGCGGTCCGCCCCGGCTTCTCTATTTAACAAAAAATTAAAATATCTTTATACTCATACTATTTTATATCCTATGTTCATTAGGGATTATGCAGGATTTTAGTGGTGAAAGAAATTTTCAAATCGGTTCAATCATTTCAGAGCCTATATAATCCATACAAACAAACAATCAAATCTTTCCTGTTTATAATATTAGTATCGATTACATAATATTGTCTAAAAATGTAACATAACCTAAGATTTTTTTCATGGCCTTACCACAATATTGTCGCTAAGTCAAGGTTGGCCAGTAATTTGCGTACCTAGGTAACAAACCAATAAACAAATAGATACATACTACATGCAAATAAGTGATCTTTATCTTAATATGGACGATAGAAGAATCGTGGCATAGACAGAAGAAAAGAGATTCGCGATTTATTACACGATAAATAGTCTCCACTGCAACTAAAAATAAAATTCAGAAAATGATGAGATGATGCTATTTACGAGTAAAAAGATTGAAGTAAACAAAGAATCACTTTATTTCCCAGTATTACTATACTTATGTATGTATTTGTATTTTGTGACGTGTCCAAGAGTCCTGTAAGGTTTAAAGAAAAAAACGCACTTTGATTTTGATGTTGAGTTAAAGTTAGTCTAGGTTTTGTAGAGATGCAAGACTTATTATGACCTAACAACTAAGGTATTAAATTTCTCAGAACAAGACTAAGTGTTAGGTACAGTTCTCAAGTATGTTTGATCTTTGCCCTTATTGGTTGATAAGTTCCTAGTATTTTAATTACCTATTGAGCATAATAACAAAATTTTCTCCAGTCGTCGTGTCGGTTTGCCATCGGATTATCAGAGTGAAATAATAGAGAGTCATAATAATAATTATAGTGCTCAAAGGTGTGTTCTTATACACATTTGGGCACTATAATGTTAATTTTATTTGTACATTATAAATTATGTGCTGTTTACTGTTTTTTGTTAAGTGAGACTGGCGCCATAGCGGATAGCAATACTCAATAACTCAATTGGGTATAGCTCTCTGGTATTGGAAACAAATCTTCGATAAATGGCACTACGCTTCGGAAAATAGAAGGAAGAACTAGAATCTTTTAAAAGGTAGGTGATTTCTTCCAGAAAGATAAATATAATAGTAGAATGAGTCCTGCAGTGAGAAAATGGTTTGAAATCAAGCTGAAATACATTGCATTCAGTTTTGTAAGATCACGCATTATACATAATATTCTAATCTCAACTTTACAGCAGAATATGAATCAACTAACTGAAAGCAGCTATGTGTGTAGTAGGTGTGCCATTCTTACCTCACTTTCGATTCAATAAACCCATAGGTTTATTGGGTGAAGTAAACTTCCATAATCTACCATAGTAGGTAATAGTAGATCCCGTAGATCCACCCTATGATTTATTGGGTGAAGTAACCTACCATAATCTTCCATAGTAGATTATAGTAGATCCACCCTATGGTAGGAAAAACCATAAATTAACCTAAAGCACTTTCCATACAAAGGTTCCAATTATCGTGCCACTTGCCTGCCCTCGAAAGCGATTACGAAAGTGAAGAACAATCGACGGTTTCCATGATTTACTCCATCGGTTTCACTGACAACAATCGTAATATCTAATTAGTTTTTACGAGTATCTTCAGTTTCACGGTAGTTGCGGTACTTGCAACTTCGCACCGGGATGGAAACACTGTTTTTTTGCAGTCTTAAGCAAAAAATGGCGTTCGCACTTTCTTGCGCCTACCGTTTATTATTTATAGCGAAGGTTAGCAAGCAATTAAATTGTTCATTGCGCTGCTTTGCTTTCTTTATAGTGATCACTAATCCAGTCATAACCATTGTTCAATCAGATTCGGAACAAATCTTTGTCCGATCTGCAGATATTTTTTTACGGAGGTTCTGGTCGTTTTCTATGTATGATAATGATAAAACATTATTAGTAATGTATTATGTACACTAGTCATCTAATCATCTAGTAGGTAGGTACCCATAACGCTTCCCGTAAGCTTGGGCTAGATGGTGTGTGAATTGTCCATTATTATTTATTTATATCATTAAACACAAAATCTAGCTGGGGTTTAAATTTTGACTTGTAAAAAATAATAATAACTGAAGATTTTTTCTCTGGATTTTTTATTTATAGAAACAACGTTTCAATACTTAGATATTTCATTGTTATGTACCTTTTTCTTTTAGGTGGTGAGGGAAACTCTAAAAAATCATCTAGCTAAAACAAAGTAACTTAAAAAATACTACTATGTATATAACCTTGTAAAAACTTAACAATGTGCTTATTTTGGGGAGATCGGTACATTACTTAATATCTACTTTCATTACCTTAACCATATCGTATAATACTTTAGTTACTTAAGTTAGAAGGTCACCATACAAGCATAAAACCACTTTTTCATTTAAACCCACTCATACCATACGTTGTTAAGTATTTCGAGCGAGAATTTGATGGCAAACAACCTACTTGACCATACCTTGTAAGGTGATACTGCCACCTACAGCTCTAATGCACTTTGTCATCTGTAAAAGGAAAAGTACCTAAGGGTTCATGTCTTGATCTCAACTTAAATATAAGAGCTTGAAATGTACACATGAAACAACTGAATAAATGAATATGAATACGACCTTTAAAAATGTTGAAATGTTGTATAGAATAATATTTTTATTGCTTCAGGTAATGTAACGTGGAATCCGAAACTACTACGATCTGAATCCGGGTCTAAGTATAAATCTTCAAGGTTGTTCCTTTTGCCAAATAGTAACTGGGTAGATAGGATTTCAACTTTATTCTGTTTATATTTGTAGTCTTAAATTCGAAATTCCGTATTCTTTAGTGGTAAAAACTTTAATCGAATCTTTTGTTGGTCAGTTTGATAGATCCGTCGAAATCATTGTCAAAAGAATCTTCAATTTGAACAGATAAGCAAAAAATCTTGATAGAATCAAAACTACAGACCTATTTTTGATTCTGTGCAACAATAAAATAGTTTTGAAGCTGTGGACTTATTTGTGACTCACAAGGCCTTCCAAAGAATAAAATTATTATAACTTTCAAATGACACTGGGGGACTAATTAGTGAAAATGTCGCAACCATGGGAAAGGGGGCCAATGCACAAGCGAACAAAAAGCCAATAGCTCTATTGTATTGCAAATTATAATGCAGGTACTTTATAGAGCATTCAGACAGTTTTTGTCGTCATATGACATTGGTTGCTAAACGTGTTTTACTGAACTTGATGTTACTCTTATCCAATGGGAACTTTTCCACTTTCTTGCGCGTATTCGGATATATATTATGAATCCTTTGATTATGAGCATTTTCTTCAGCTTTCTGAGTTTTAATTGGATTTATTTGAAGACGAATCACAGAACAGAATTAGGGATTTGAATTGCTATTCAAAATGTTCGCGTAGAGTCGAATGAATTCATTATTTTATCGACTTATTCGATTCTTTCTTGCATTAGGTTGCAATAAATGTGCATTCTGGTGAGATCGAGAACATATCGCACGTTCAAAAACTGGTCAAAAACTCTCCCGGATCAAAATTAAGAACGGACGAGTCCCCCTACCCTACCCTACCTCTTAGTGAATATAACAACTTGCTCAAATGTATTAATGCTTTAACGTCAACAAGAATATAAAACAATTTACAAAATGTCTTTCTTATATTTTTTACCAGTATTCCCTGAACCGTAACTCTAGCCGTCCTAATTTATTATTTACAGGAATTTACCAAGCGGGGTTGAGGTTGGATTATTTATTTACGAAGGTAGCAAGGCGTTTAGAAAAATAATGAATTCGTTCTAACGGAGTTTTCGGTTACCTTTTATTTTCGTTATCATGTGAAAATAAACAGAGTTTTTTTTAAAATACCATATGCAAGGCTTTTTGCAACGGGTAGAGTCTACACTACATTCTAGACCAGTTGTCAAAAGATAATAAGGTACCTAGATATTTTGATTGGATATACAAGTTCTTATTGAAGTTATCAAAAAATAAGCTAAATATAATACAAATTAACACGAAATAAATACTATTTTTGTTATTAGCTTACGTACTACAATACAATAACAAAAATCTACAAATAACACGATTTAGTAAGGTATTTAAAAAAACAGTCAGTATTTCTCGTACGTAGTTTTATTTATCGATCAGCATCCTTCGAAAGGTATTTCAGAAAACTGGTGATGGATAAATAATCTAAGCAAACAGTGATCGCTTTCCCCTTCAGTAGTTACATGATAGTGTCAGAATAGTTATAGCATGTGTGATAAATGTGATAATTTATTTCGTTACACGCAGTGCCACTTCACTTGTTTGAACTTTCATTGCTGAAAACTCATTATCATGTCGTAACAAAAAAACTTTTTAATCTAAAACTCTTCTATTTTACCATTACTTAAGTAACAAAAACCTACGAACTCTGTGGCGCGGTGGGCTAAGGTCCGCCTGCGACGCAGGAGGTTGCGGTTTCGATTCCCACCTCGAGACAAATATTTGTACGATCTGCAATTATTTGTTCAGGGTGTTCTGGTCCTTTTCTTTGTATAATAATAAAAAATATCCACCAATGTACTCGTTATTATTATGTATATAAATTATCTAGTACCCATAACACAGGCTCTGCTTAGCTAGATAATGCTGTGTGAATTGCATTATTTATAGCATTATTTATTTAAAATACTTATTTTGGGTTTAGCTAATAAAAGTAAAAACAAATGAAAGTAACACTAAGTTTTACCAGTCAAACCTGCACTTAAAAAATAACTGGTTTACATTAACCTTGTTACGTAAGAGAGTAAAAGTAGTTAGATTTGACCGACATGCACGACTTTTACGGTTCAGGTGTAGAGATTCCTATCATGTCTCGAATTATTATTTCAACCATGTGAAAAAAATACGCGTCTTTGTTAATCTTCTACTGCACTTAAGCACTTGCCAACTTTCATAATATAAACCAATCTTACCTTCCTAATCCAAACTCTGAAATTATATATGTTGTTATCAGTCATGTATATCAGTCATAGGGGAGGCCTATGTCCAGCTGTGGACTATTATAGGCTGGTGATGTTGTTGATATCAGTCATCTAGTATGTACCCATAACAAAAGCTCTGCTTAGCTTGGGGCTAGATGATGCTGTGTAGATTGTCGGGCATTATTTATTTATTAATATGTCTTATTTTATTTATTTGTACATATAATACCACTAACTTACTGGAACATTGCCCTAACAAACTTCTATTGTTTTAATCGGTTAGCTTGCGTAGCGAATAATACGATGGTATATTGGTTTAGTTATTCAGGACTACCCACATATTAAGGAATTTAAAAACATCGAATAAGGTTTTTATTTATATACCATAGTTTAACTATGTACCTACCTATATTAAGTAAACTGAAAGGCCTATATACTTCTATAACTTTATTTACAGTTTCTCCATAAATTTGTAAATTATAAAACATCTCAAACCTACATTTAGCACTTGATCTAATCGAGTTTAAATAAACTACCTCGTTTAATCATGGCCTTATAATAATAGAAATGAATATCCGTCGAATTATGTAGTTTACGTCTGAAGGGATAAAATTAATATTTAGAAAAGGGTTGATTGAGGTTTTAAATATATTATATAAGAATACATAATAATAAAGATCAGAATAGGAATCTATTTCGTCGGTTTACGTGAAATTAGTTAGAACTCGTGTTTTTTCTAAAACGGTGCATTCATTTGTAAGATTCCCGAATAAAACCTTTAATAAAGCAACCTTTCTTAGGTTTATCTTTACCTTTTTCTCTCACCAGATTATATGTAGTATTTAGTATTGACCTAACTGCAGACTGTTGCAAACAAACAGGTAGCCTAAGTGGATTAGGTTCGATTCGTGCGTCGTCTTTTGGAGTAAACAACCAAGTAAGTGCCAATTCGTGCGTTCTGCTAGGCAGCGTAAAAAAGTGATCTATAACTATTACCCAATAAGATGTTAAGCTTAAAATGCATGTTACTTAAAAAAAATACACTTAACAGTTTACCTTTCTTGCTTTCCATTTTACTTCATAATAATACTTCGGTACCTGTCTATCATGTAACACCTTAATATCCCCTTGTCCAGCCATAGCTATATACTTCTCAGAAACACGGTATAATTAGATCAATTGTCTACTTGATCTCATTAACATTCATGAGCTTCCATCTCAAAGACAACGTAACCACTTGTTAGGCTGTCCACACACGAGCAACTATCGTAAGCGATAGTTGTCGTCAGCTATAGTTACTAAAGTTTACTAAAGTTACCATTTCGTTGTAGAGGTAAGCAGCTACCGTACCCTGGCGAAACCGTGCTACCCGTTCAACCCGCAGCGTATAAGCTTCAACTAGGCAAGATGGGATAGAACAGTTTCAAAATAAAGCACTGCAATGTTAACAAAATATAGGTTTAAGCGGCGTTGACACGATCAAAGTCTCCTCGGACCGAGTGGACTCGGATTGTGGCATGGCAACCCTTAATGGTCGTCCGAGTGCGCTCGTATTATGAGTTGCCACAATCGGAGTAGCGTCCGAGTAGGTATCCGTTTCCACTCGGTCCGAGCAGACTTTGATCGTGTCAACGCGGCTTTAAACTCGTTATCTAAAGATACATTTAACGGTGGCAAAATCAAACGATTGACGAAGAGATACAAGCTTGAATCGAGTTGCCCGGGAGCTGACTGTCATCTGATGCCGTCAGTATAAAATGCATATCACTATTGTCACACAGCGAGGTAGTACAGTCAGCTGCAGCATCTTTAGGACGCTTAAGATTACTATTGATATTGACCAGCTGAGTTATCAGCCAGCGGATCGTACCTTGCCGAGGTTGGGCAGTGAATAGGTTAATTATCGTGTTGCGCAATTCATTTAATTTACTTGATTTTTTACCTGATCCGGCTTCGCACGTGTCCAATACAAAAACCTTCTTCTTAAATCACTCTATGTATTAAAGAAAACCACATCAAAATCTGTTGCGTACTTTTAAAGATCTAAGCATACCTAGGGACAGACAGGCAGACAGCGGGAAGCGACTTTGTTTTATAACATGTAGTGATATATTGATAACAAGTTAAAGTAGCCAGTAAAAGTTTAGAAACTATCATAATTATAACGGGATATTTTTATTACCATGTCTAAGTGATATTTTGTAAGCCAAAAATATAATTATTATACTATATATAATAGTATATAAATATAATAATAGTATTATACTATATTATATACTATTATACTATAAAGAGTTATTGAAATGCCCGTGCGTCTCTAGCCACGTCTGGTAGGGGATGAATAATCTAAAATCTGTAGGAATTATTTAAGTTCTGATTTTCTTTGGCTGATATATGTTTTTCGTTTTTATTCTTAACTCATTTAATCTCATCTTTTGCTACAGCAGTTGCTAAAGCCAATGTGTGGCTAGCCTTAGATTTAATTAGCTATCATTATAATTGTAACATCTGTAAGTATAGAAATTCAGATGTTTTAGAGCTGAGGCAACTGCATTGTATTTTAGATTTTGCCTGGTTGCTACATTAACTTAAAGATTTGCTTAAAGATACGAAATACAATTTGCTATCTTCAATGCTGCAATTTTTTTACAAAATCAAACTAGTTATTACTTTTGCATAATAGGTAGGTATCACAAACTGAAATGACACTTTTAAGAGGAATATTATATTTTTGAAATTTTCTTCGTTCAACATAGTCATATAATAAAATAGGTTGCGACGTTATTAATTTGGGTCGGGGCAACGCCTTAATAAACCTAAAAGCATAGTTTGTGTACAACCATTAAGTAGGGTCTGATTAAGTAAGAACGCTGAACTAATACTAAGCCCTATTAGTTGTACATACAAAGTAGAGTAAACAAAAATAACGCGTGGACGGTCGGTTCCGAAAAATGCCTAATTTAATACAAAGATGCTTTTCTAATAACGAAATAATCTGCATTATCCTCTTCAAAGATTCGAGTCTAATTGTACCTCGATTACGTTTTGGAACAGTTGAGCAATATCATTGTTGCCTAGACAATAGTTTCCACATCATGGATCCTATCTCGCCATCTGCTTCACATTACTAAACTCATGGCTTCTATACTGTATTCATCATTACCATATTAGACTACCAGTTCACGTATAAAATCCAAAGTTGGGTATATCAAAGCTTCTTCAAAAATGGCTGAAGAAATTTAAAAATTTTCAAACATTTATCTGTAGAAAGGGTAAAAAGGCGTGCCTAATACAAAATATCGGATTAATTAGAGGATACAATAGCTTGGGACGGGATTTACTCTAAGTCGAAATATGTATAACAACTAACAGGCGAAAGGTTGACATCTTCGTTATGGCAATATGTGAGGGGAAAGGTTTCTTTGTCGAAGAATTTTTAGATATTTTATGACTTTCACGATTTGAACTGTCAATCAAAGAGCTTGCTAGGCAACAACTAGTCTTGAGGCTTAGCGCTCTTACGCACTAGCGGCTAACCGCGGGGGCGGCTAACCGCGCGGCTAGCCGCTTTTCCAGTTTAATATGCAACCGCTTATGATTGTACGCACTAAACCGCCACAAAATTTCAACCGCGGCGGTTGAATGGAGTGACGCGGCCCGCTTCGCGGCTAGCCGCCATCTTGTGTATACGCACTGGCGGTTAGTTTGCGGCGAGCCGCCGGTGAAGTATGCACGTGTTTTCAGTTGCGCAGCCATGAACTTCGACACAGAGAAATTCATTGTTGAAATTCATTCAAACAAAATTCGTTGAAACACTCATTCTAACATAGCCGAAAAATTTATCTTGGTGCTTCTTCAGTTCTTGAAAACAACTTGCGAACTGGCCAAATTCGTTGCGTGTTTCTAGTAAAGGATGAATCCAGTATCTTTTTTTATTTTTCTTTCGTTGTTTTCGGGAGTAAAAATAAATAACACAAGCTATCTCGACGGCGTCCATTTTGTTTATGAGCCACGCGCCTTCGAGCGGTCCAACCGCTTAACGCGGTTTCATCGCGGCTGACCGCTATGGCGGCTAACCGCGAAGAAACCGCGTTAAGCGGTTGGACCGCTCGAGTCTAACCGCCTAGCGGCCAACCGCTAGTGCGTAAGGGGCCTTAGTAAATAAATACAATGTTTTGATTCTACACCAAGGCAAATATAAGAAACGCATACTTAAGAAAAAAAAATCTATGTTTGTGACGACATACTACTTTTTGACAAGGAATCTCCCGTCATAGAGGATGAGACTGAACCGCCTCCATCCATCGACTCACTACAGCCCCATCAGCTCCAATGTCAACGGATCCCAGCGAAGTGGAATTTCTCCTTAAAATTCAGCTTCTAGAACTTGAAACCAACCTCTTTGATACCAACCTTGTGCCTTTACTTTTTTAAAGGCACAACAACGCTCAGTACAACTATTTCCGACAAGATGAAACTAGCAACAACAGCGACCAAGTTCATTGAAAAAGGTCAACTTCATTATTTTTGCATTAGGTAGGTACTCGTGGAGATTAGAGCAAGGTATTATTACAGGTAACATTCTAGAAACTTCTGAATCTGACATTTTAAAGCGCAAAAGACGGATGTGCAACTCTAAAAAAATGACCTCGATTTATTTAGTTTCGCAACGAATGAAAGTATTTTTGTTGCGCTGTATTCAGTCCACATTTCAGTGATACTATTATCTCCGCATTCGAATAACATAAGCTTTTCTAAAATTTTACATTGCGGTGACCTAAATCAAAAATATCACATAATTATTTCATGTTAGTTGAATTTTCCTTTGAAAGTTTTCTATCAAAATCTCATTATGTCTGTCGTTTGCAAAACTAAAACCAAGCCGAAATAATCAAACCGAGTGAGTTTGTTATTAAGTATTTCTGCTGACTGTACATTAGATAAATCTCATGGACATATTGGAAAGTCATGTATGAATATTTAAAATTTAAGAAATATTTTTCGTGGACCTCTTGGGAGTGACAAAACAATAGAATCATGGACCTCTGGGAACATAAGCCGTTATAAAGAATCGAAATACCTACATACATAATAATGTATTTCGATTCTTTATAACCAATTATGTGAGTTGGTTACTGTCGAAAATCCTTTGATAGATCCTTTGGCTAACTTGAAATTTTTTAATCAAAGCTCAGACATCAAAATAAGCAAATAAATCCAAATCAACTGTACGCATTTAACAATAAATAGTGTATCAAATCATGATTACCCTGTACCCATTGATCTCTAGCTTTCGAACATCCATCACTTTCTCCCTCGTTATTCCGAGCACCTGCTTTACGAGCAATTAACCAGTCTAGTAAGGCCGTTCTATGCATTGACAAGCGCAGATGAGGTCGACTAACATAGAGGTGGTTTGATGATACTTATCAGGAAAATAGTGGGTACCCTCTGGACCAGAATGGAAAGGGATAGGGATGAAATTTGACACATATCTAAGTGCTTATTTTGTAAGTCCTGAATCTGAAATAGAAAGGAATGGTAAAGCTTGGAGGAAGCGGTACTTATTGTACAAAAACTGCTCAGTTAATGTAAATAGTTTGTGTATAGTTTTATTAATAGATAACTTTTAGATATTTATTTTTAATACTAATATTATAAATAGGAAAGATTTGATTCTTTGTTTGTTTTGATTGAATATGCTTCAAAACTACTGGACCGATAACAAACAATCTTTCAACATTAGAATTCTATCATAACCCTGATGAAAAAGCTATAAGTAGTATTTTTTTTTAAAGTTAGGGATCCGTACTAAAACTTAATAATGTAACCCAACGGGTGTTTGTTATAAAGATTATTATTTTCAAATTTTTTAATTTTCGCTACACGAACTAGCGGCCCTCCCCGGCTTCACCCCTAAATGGTAAAACGTTCGACTACCAATTTACATGTGGTCTAAGAAACACGCTTTCCAACTGAGATGGAACTGTTTCACTCTGGTTGAGAGAAGTTAGGACCTGAACGACAAAACCCAGGTATACTTTCCTTACTTATCTATATACGAATCCCATTTATCTATCAAACTAAGCCTTTCGTCGCCAAAACTAAAACAAACCGAACGTAAGCAAGATAATATTGGACGATTTTTATGTCTCCCTGCCCGTGACTTTGCCCGCGCTTTTCCAGGACTTAACTATTCTCATGCCCATCCTCGCGGATCTCTACATTCTCTCAAAATTTCAATCGGATCCGTTCAACCGCGCCGTGAAGATGTAAAAGACAGACAAACACATTGGGCAAATCTTATCTCATTATATAATACTAGCGGTCCGCCCCGGCTTCGCACGTGTATTAAACAAAAATTTCAGAAATAATACACACTAACACGATGGGTTTCACAGTTTTCATACGGATCCCTTACTATTTTTAACAGTTTTTGACATTGACTCGACACTCTATAACAGACACTGGCCGTAGAGAAAAAGCAAGCACCGTGCGCAATAATAGAAAAAGAGGTTGAATATACAGCTAACGGTTCAATTATTGAATTTTTCATGCGGATCCCTAACTTTTTTGAAAATATTATATATAGCCTATGTTCATCACGGAAAATTTTGGATTTTAATGGTGAAAGAATTTTTCAAATTGGTCCAGTAGTTTCGGAGCCTATTCAATTCAAACAAACAATCAAATCTTTCCTCTTTATAATAAATTAGTATAGATTAATAGATATGCAAAGATATAGATGGATGGTATGGAAGTATATATTACACCAGTCAAGGACGTTGAGTGCTGCCAAGAAGATGACTTGCACGACGAGATGATTTGATACTTGCATTGTAAGACAGTGTTGCCTTGTTTATTAAAATAACCTACCTAGTTTTTATCATGCATCATACAATTTGTGTAGTATTTCTATATTTATCTATATTGTATGGAATATTTTAAAATTGTAATGAACTTCAAGATATAAAAACAAATACAGGGTTAAGCTCTTCCGTCCGGTCTTAAGTAAAGATCAAAGTTTCAGGATTCACTATTATGAAAGGTCCAAAATAAGGAAAAAAATCTAGATACTGTCAAAATTATTCATCTAATTTATTTGTAATTTAATCTAGTTTATTTGTAATTTAATCTTATTTATTTATAATTTAACGTTATTTATTTTAAATTTGCATTTGTAATTTAAAATCCTATTGACTTCTATATAAATTTTGGATTTTGTTTAATTAAGTTTGTGTGATATGGATTATTTTATCTGAAATAAATGAATACAACACAACAAAAAAAAATCCAATGCGATCGCTGCCGTCCTCATTTGTCAAAATTAAAAATAAAGTGTGATCGGATTGTACATAATATACTCGTATTTAAAAATGATATCAAAACTTTATAATGAAAAATTTTAATCTGGTCCATTTTTCCAATATTTACGCATACTAAATCTCTTTCACACCCACACCAAAGTCACCTTCTAACTATAGTGTAGTAGCTCAATTTATCTATACTAGAGGTAATATTATAAAGAGGAAAGATTTGATTGTTTGTTTGAATTGAATAGGCTCCGAAACTACTGGACCGATTTGAAAAATTCTTTCAGCGTTAGAATCCTTAATTTTCCGCGATGAACATAGCTATAGAATATTTTAAAAAATTAGGGTTCCGCATGGGAAAATATATTTTTGTTAAATACGCGAAGCTTGTACTACATAAGCGGTAAAGTATATCAGTGCTATAGCTTTTACTTTTATTCCGTGCCCGGCGGCCAAATTACTTCGAAACTAAACCGACGTTACGCAACGTGATTATCTTCATTGCGTGACCGAGTTTATTAAAATCTACAAAAAATATCTCCTTATTCCGGTGTGGTGTGTATTTACGGAATAAAATTATAATATTTAATGACATTAATATAAATTAGAAAGTCACTAAAAATGCGTAAAACCTTTATTAACGAATAAATTACAAATAAGATATATTATGAACTAGTCAAATGAGCTAACCGCAGACTATTGAACAATCTAAAGGTAGCGCAACTGATCCATACCTTTACCAGTCGGAAATAGAAATTTGCGATCCGCGGATATATAAAAAAGAATAATTGTAATAAATCTAAAAAATGGCATCAGTGTCCATTAAATAAATATTCCTGCTCCAAGAACATATTGTAGTGTATAAGCGAGATTTTTACAAAAAAATATGGGTGTAATAATGTATAACAGCCATCTAAAAAGACGCAGTGTTAGTTTTAAGTGCAAAAAGGGTTAAAGCTCGTATGCATTTTCGCAAACCCATAAAATACTGGCAACAAAAATAGCCACAGTAATACGAACCTTAACTTACGAGTAACATTTCGAAAGGAGACACGATCTAAGAATTTCATATGCCATGCGCTCCCATGGGAAGCAGATATTTGCAGCAGAAGGTTATATTTAGCTGCAATATTTTTCACTTTTCAGTAGCCTTCCCACTTCGGTCTATTGCACTATGGAATATATGGAATAATAGTAAAGCAAACTTGAAACTCGTCTCCAAAAATGGTGGTTTTGGGTACTGACTCAGCTCCTTCCGCTTTTTTTAGTGTGGATGGATGTACGCATGTAATATTCATTTCCGTAATATCTATATCTTTACTAATATTATAAAGAGGAAAGATTTGATTGTTTGTTTGTTTGAGTTGGATAGGCTCCGAAACTACGGGACCGATTTGAAAAATTATTTCAAATTTTCTTACATAGGCTATAGAATATTAATAAAAAAATTGGGTTCCGTATGAAAAATTTAATTTTTGTTAAATACCCGTGCAAAGCCAGGGCGGACCGCTAGTAAGCTATAAAATTAAGAAAACTTTTTTTCTGATATCAGACCTTCTTCTTCGTCGACAAAAACACCACATAATATAATATACCTTGAGAGTGTGATGAGTTAAATCGCTGTTGCTAAAAAGGAGACAAACTGACTTAACTACTTCCGCTTTATAATTTTTTTACCATGGATGTACACATGACTCTATTGGAGATATTCATTTCCGTAACATTGTAAATATTCCCATTTCGTATCGATATCTCTACCAGTTCCACTACAAATAGCTCGGATCCGCAAACTAGTTGGAAAGTTACTTCTAAGCCATACGCGCTCAAGTCACGATCCTAGGGTTAGCTGCCGCAACGAAATGTTCTTTATTGCTTACGTGATTGAGGCCATAATTGATTAGAGTGGTCCTGGAAGCTTCCGTGTTCCTATAAATTCTATTATGGAGCTTTGGCTTTCGAGTTATTTAGGGTCTACTAGCGAGAGAGTACCTACCTCTAGCCATTTTTTTTCTTTATTTATTAACAAAGTGTATTTAATAATTAACAGATTTAAATAATTGCAACTAATCATCATCACCAGCCTATAAGCTGCTGGACATAGGTCTCCCCTAATTGCAACTAATATTTACACTTATATCTTATATGTATATATATACTATATTTGACGACCTCTGTGGCGCGGTGGGCAAAGGTCACGAAAACCACGAAGAAGTGCGAAGTTTTTGCTTCAAAAGTTGAAGAGCATTATGAAGTAGGTATAAGTAGAGAAAAAAACTTAATTTAGACATAGACGTAGACATAATTTTGAATTTCATTCGCTTTCAGTAGAAAGTAGCGATTTGTTTATTGATTTTAACAAGAAAATGCTATCAAATAATCAAAATCAAAGTGTGAAATTCAATTACAGTTTGAAATGCATACACAACACACAATACTTAAATTCAATTTTGAATTATGCTTTGGGAGTGCTTATTAGTTGCGGCAACCGAAACGCTTTGAAAACCATAAACTTTTGATTTAAACATGAGAAGTGTTCTCATAAATCAAATAATAACGATTATAGATTTTTGTTGTTTTAGTAACGACCTCGTCGTACGAACTAGCTTTTCTTCATTAAATATTGTAAATTGTTATTCTTAATAATCAAGCAAGTACCTACTAAATATTTTAAATAAGGCAATACCCGTACGTTAAAATTTCAACAAATCAACAGAACTAAAATCCATTTTTCTGTAAACCCACGAAAATGTTTCTTTCCATTCGTAATAGAACAGACAGTAAAATTTTAGTAGTAGAATTCTTCCTTGGTGTTCTACCAACACAATATAAGTTCGTAGTTAACCCGCTTGAAATCTTAAAGAGCTGTCAAAATACTCAAAATAGTTTTTGTATCATCACATAACAATCGACCGACACCTACCGACACTGTCTAAAAATTCGCAGTCAATAGGTGACAGTGACATGAATCATAAAGTGCTACTGTTGTTATGTTAATCAATAACAAACGAACAAACAAAATAACAAACAAAGATGAATGTTGCCTTTGCCTACCGTTTCTATGCGTGCACGGACTTTATATTATGCATCCGCTTATATAATGATATCGAGAACAAAAACTCACTATCCATCTAGGGTTGCCAGAAATTTATTGCACTATAAATTTTTTATTGGATTATAAAATGAAAATTACTACATAAAGGTTGGTAATCTCTGGTTAATGCATCATTAAGTTAACCAATTCCTTATTAGAAGTTTATTAGAATTATTATTAGAAGTTTGATAAGATTAAATGTTGTTTTGGATTAAAAAACGGTTACATAGTAAACCCCGTCGTTTAAGCGAGGGTTTTTCAAGGCGACACGGTTTTTTCGAATAGCCTATGTTAATTAGGGATAATGTAGGACGATAATATTTTTCGAATCGGTAAAGTCGTTTCGGAGCCTATTCAATCCAAACAATCAAATCATTCCTTTTTTTTATTTTCATAATTTAGGTGTTTAGCAGTAGCAGCCCTATTCAACCACTTGCATTCTTGTGCCACCCCTAAACTAAGAAATCTAATACAGTAATTGGATTACGCATTTATACGATAGTGAAAGTGTGTCCTTGATAATTACATCACGATTCCGGTTCGAGTCGGCTTCGAGATCTCGTGATAACTATGCAGAATGCCGAATAGAAGGTCGATTGGATACGCATCTATTCGATAGTCATTAAATAATAAAGTTTAAAACATTTGGTTGTCGCGGTAGAGGCGTTATTAATCGACGCCTCCCAAGTTCATTCATACGGGCTTCCATCCTTGTTCATGTTAGTTTACTCAGCCCGGGATTTCCTTAGAGCTGAGTGATGAGCTGAGTACAGATAGGCCTCCGATACGCTATTTTTCGTTTGTTGGATTCGACTATACGAAGGCGATATGTGTAATTTACCTCAGGTATATGAAACACCATCGGCTAATAATTTAGCTTATCCATTGATAATCAGCGAAGAAGAAAGAAATATTTTTACTCGACTCGATTTTTTAAAACGGATAATTTATAAATTTTATAAAAACATCGATTAGTATTTGAGACAAAAAATTTAACATCAGACAACGCTGGCAGCAGTTGCATTTTTGACACCTCCACTGCGATTACCAATCCCCTTGCCAAAAGTAGTCGTCGGCCTTGGGTCAGTGACCGGGGTGGTGAGAAGAAAATTACAATTAATTAAATAAACAAATTATTAACTAGTATTTACAATTGAAACAATTGAGCTAATTGCAGACTGTTATCAACTTATCAATACCAGTCGGAAGTGAATCCAAGATAATGGCTGCATTACCTCCCTGTATGCTGCATGCGCTGCACTGCTTGATCGACTTTCATAATGTATTTTTATTTTATTATTAGTAACTTCACATCACATCATCACATCACCAGCCTATAATAGTCCACCGCTGGACATAGGCGCTATGAGGCCTATATAGGCCTAATGAGCGCCATAGATGGCATTATTCATAATTTGGGGGTTATTGCCCATAATCCCCACGCTGGGCATGCAGGTTGGGATCGCAGTTCGGTGGAGTTGTTCTTCAGAAAGCGCTGCTGCCCACCCCTCGATATGTTTCCCTTAGTCGCCTCTTACGACACCCACACGGGAAGAGTTGGGGTGGTGAAATTATATGCCGGCACCACACGGCATTAGTAGGTAACTTATTAAATCTTAATTTAATAAATCTACGATGCTGTTTGATCGGTTGCTAGGTATTATAATATAATTTGTTATTTTAATTTAATACTGACATTGACATAAGTAATAAAATAAAAAAAAATCGAATTCAATGAATGTGAAAATAATTCATATTCATTCTTATCAAAATATTGAATTGTGTAAAAATTTTGCAATTTTTAACGTTTTTATATAGCCTCTGTGCTCTGTCATTCATAAAAAATAATAAATCGTATCTTTATAGGTAACTAGCGGCCCGCCCCGGCTTCGCACGGGTATTAAACAAAAATTTCAGAAATTATACACACTAAAACGATGGGTTTCACAGTTTTCATACGGATCTTTACTTTTTTTAACAGCATTGGGGTTTTTGACATTGACTCGACATTCCAAAACTGACACTGGCCGTAGAGAAAAAGCAAGCACCGTGCGCTATACAACCTCTTTTTCTATTCTGACGCGCCATAATAGAAAAAGAGGTTGAATATACAGCCCACGGTTCAATTATTGAATTTTTCATGCGGATCCCTAACTTTTTTGAAAATTTTATATAGCCTATGTTCATCACGGAAAATTAAGGATTCTAATGGTGAAAGAATTTTTTAACTCGGTCCAGTAGTTTCGGAGCCTATTCAATTCAAACAAACAAACATACAAACAATCAAATCTTTCCTCTTTATAATATTAGTATAGATGAAGCCGACAGTGCACTCGGTGTAAATTATTGTAATCTGTGCAATCAAAATGCAATAACGAAAAACTAGTTAATGATTAGAAAATAAAAAAGATCTATCTTTCAAATCTACCATTAATCATAATGTTTGTCAAGATTTATAGATTCCAATAAAACTAATAACGTGTTTATAATTTGCTAATAGATTTGTAGCTGTGTTTGTAGTGTGCAAAGTAGATAGTGCTTTGTTTTCTAGGTAATACCTGTTATTGAGTTTTTAATGTACACGTAGTTTTAACATTTCAATCTTTTCTAATTTATAGAAGTTAGATCCCCAACCCGCATGCCCAGCGTGGGGATTATGGGCATTAACCCCCAAATGATAATGCCATCTATGGCGCTCATTAGGGGAGGCCTATGTCCAGCAGTGGACTATTATAGGCTGGTGATGTTGATGTTGTTGTTGATAGATTTAAAATAAAACTTTTTTCTCAATTTTATCAGCTTTGTTCTCAATTATAGTAAACTATACCTACGTGTTTACTTTAATTTAACTGTACGTTTGTAACAAATTGAAATAAATAAAATAAAATACTGTACTGTATCTTATAAATTGATTTCAATATGTGTTTAACTGTACGTTTGTAACATATTGAAATAAATAATAAAACAATAAAATAGCAATTTTTACCTTAGTCTCCAAAAACTCAATAAATCTTTTATAATTATGTTAGACATGTTATTTAGTTTAGTTTTTACTAACTGATTCTTTTTATTTTATTATGCCACCGTCCTAAAAAAACTAACTAATGATATCACTTGATTATTTCACGACTGAGTACCTACTTGAAATCAACATTATTGTTAGACAATCTCAAATAAGCATTACTACCACTTGAAGCTACCAATCACACATAATAAACCGCTATGACCGCTACCTACCCATCTTTACACTTACTGCCGCGGAAAATGACAGCCTCAAAGTATCCATAAACATCTCTAACTCATACCATAAGGTCATGCTTTGTCGACTATGACAGAGCACTATTTGACTGCAGTGTCAAGTACACTTAGATTAAAAGCTAATAAGTGAAGTAAACTTAACTTCACTTTATTAGCTTTCGCTTTTTAAGCTGCAGGCCTGCCTTAATTAACATTAATCAAATAATAAATATATAAATAAACAATGGACACAAATTTCAAGTTTTTTGTGGAGGCAATCTGAATACAACTTGAAAACAATTCATGGGCATTTGCCCATGAGTTTTTTCATTTATCGCGTTTATTTACCTATTATTTAACTGTTACAAATATTACCCGTGCAACCTTATAGTTGGTTCACTTCTCTTTTATAATCTCGTAAGATCGTTTTTATTTAGTATATGCTATCCTTGTTTTATACTAAACTTAGGATATTTACATAACTCTTTTTTTTATTATGGTGTGTATGGAGCGGCGCCACACACGCTTATTCTGGCTTGCATGGAAGACTAGCGCCAGTGTTGGCCATATTTATTATTATTAATTGATTTTATTTTATTTATACTGTTTGAATTGTGCAATAAATTCAAGCATTTTTTACTTAAAGTTAGTAATTAAAGTTATACGATGGACCGACACGAGCAAATCCAAACAATGTATTAAAAACAATAAAAACCTGGGTTGTGTTTTGTTTGATCGGTCAATTAGCACCTTCGCAATCTATCAATTGATTAAATGGCACTTATAAAGTGCTTCAACTTGATAGAATAGTTTCCATTAATGGCATTATAAATAGATACCTAGGTTTTATAGTTACTTTGTAGTTTTCTTACAAGGCATTTCGTTTCATTGGTTTATTTAAAATGTACAATACATTACAGGTCACAGGTTGAACAGTCTGCAGTTTGCTCAATTGTTTCAATTAGTAAATAATAGTTCGTTTGGTTATTTGATTGTAATTTATTAATAAAAGTTTAACCCTTATTTGTAAAAGTATAATTTTACAGAGATAATTTAAAGAACGCTTATCATTTTAATGAATTGATATAAAAAAATTATAAATTTTGATGTTGTTATTAAATACGTGCGAAGCCGGGGCGGACCCGCTAGTTGTATAATACTATGGAATAAATAAAACTGAAACTGCTGATAATTGCTGAAAAGACCTCTGAAGAACTGCAAACTAGTGTAGTGTTTAGGGAAAAGTTCAAATATTTCATTTTTAATTTCATCTTTTAGCATCTCTATTAACCATTTTATTACCTCATTGTGGATTTAGCGATGAAGACAAAAGATGTTTAAGAACATCCTTCAAACGCAATTTGTTTTTAAATAAACTTTTTTCTACAAGTGGATTTCACACAAACTGGATGATTGGCTCTTGCTGTCAACCGAACAGATATTTCTTCTTTTCACACTTACTTTATGGAAATCAAAGGACTGGATACTTTCACATCAAAGTTGAATCCATCGGACATGCATAGAAAGCTGCCAGACTCCTGGTAATAACCGGAAAATTAAGATAACGCCAGTCACTGGGGATGTAGAAAGTGCTTAGGTATGATCAATTCCGATGTAGTGAATTAATATTGCTCTGCATAGGGTTAATTGGATTTTGCGGCGGTATTAAAAATTGCTTTAACTCACTGCAACTTAAGCTTTAGGGAACACTTGCTTTTTATTTAATTTTGGAAAATCTACACAGCATCATCTAGCCTCAAACTAAGCAGAGCTTGTGTTAACAGTACTAGTTAACTGAAAAACATAATACAATACGATATTTTTGCTCTATTCTCTATAAACAAACATTTGTCTCGTGGCGGGAATAGAATCGTCACAGTTTGTCGCTTTTGTTTTATAGAAGAAGCAGATTTTTTGATAGTTCCATAAAATAATAATAATTTCCAGCTATTTATGTTATTCTATGAAAAAATAAAACCTTTTTGATATGTCGTAGTTTGTATGAAAACTTCTTGCTCCATGGTGAGGTATGAACATGTTTTGTTGAAAGTGCTTCATGGATTTATGCTGTTTTGATCTGGTAAAGACGTTACGTTGTTTAAGATATCTGTAGGTACACACGCTAATATATAGGTAATTCATAGGTATCCATAGACTAGTAGGTACTAGGTCTTTCGCTATTATCTAAAGCTTAAAAAATCCAGTATTTTCTGGAAAAGCAGCATACTTGCACTCATCTAGGTTTATGCAAATGTTTACGAATGTATGTAAGGTAGAAAAAATGATAGGTAAGAAATAAAAAAAACGTTAAATTTCAAAAGGTCTTAGTAGTAACAGTAGGGACAGTGTTTTAGCCCTCAATTATTTCTTAGACTTAGTTTCAACGTCTCGCTCTAACAAGTACGAAAAATAATTATTCATTAAATAATTCTCTTATTAGGTTAATCAATGTGTATCTACTTGCACTCTATTCTTCATTAGGTCGATTTAAGTCGGGCTTAAAAAAACTCAAATTCTACCTACGCAAGTGGGTTTGGATAAGACCATGGCGAAATGTTGTTCACATCACA
Organism: Eupithecia pulchellata; assembly: GCA_963931895.1. NCBI lineage: Eukaryota > Metazoa > Arthropoda > Insecta > Lepidoptera > Geometridae > Eupithecia > Eupithecia pulchellata. Next base: position 11,576,360 of record OZ007530.1, read on the forward strand.
ATAAGACCATTATAGCCATACCTGATGGAACAACGAACCATGACTGATGTGGAAATGAACACTTTGTCTTATTGTCGGATTGTCTCATTCATATTACCTCTGTGTACTGGACCATGAACTTACCATTTAAGTTTGAGTTACTAGTGGTCCCTAAATTTTTGGAAAATATTCTATAGCCTTTGTCTCTAACATTAGTTTAGTTAGTTGATCATCACCTGATAACGGTGTCATGGTTTGCTTCGAAAAAAGATAAAAAATATTACAAATGAAATTTAATTTAACTCATTTAAATAGAATATCCATTAATACCAAACTAAGCGATGATTTCATGTAGGCGGATACTTTCAAAAATTATTGGCATTCCAAAATATTACAAAATCTGTGATGACACGGCAACTAGAACTAGTTATGAATTTGTTATTTGTAAAACTGCGACTATAATGTCAAGGGCAAACCGCTAAGGTGATAAAAATCATCGCTTTTTGCTGTATCAAGGTTATACATATAAACAGTTTGAACAACCGATCCATGTTTATTAGATAATATGTTATGATTTTACAGTTTCTGATTACAATAACTTTCTTTATTTTTACAATAACTAATACAATAACTTTCTTTATTTTTAAAAAAGAAGTCAAATTTAAACATAACACTGTTTTATTTATTTTCTAATTAGTGGAAGAACTGAAACAGAAACCACTAGAACATTTATGTTATCACCTATGTTTAATACATATATTATTTGTTATTCCTATCTAATGAGATTTCGTTGATATGTCAATATTTATATTTTTTAAAGGCATCAAGTAGTGATGCGACAAGCTGAAGACAGAACGCTATGGCGCTCATTAGGGGAGACGTATATCTATCGAGTAAAAAAGGCCTTCTTGATAAGATTTTGTTTCATGTACTGTTTAAATTTACGAATATAATAGATGAAAGAATTTGTAAATCCGTATGCCAGCCCCTTCTTCGATAACTTCCCTTGGTCGCCTGAAACGACATCTACTAGATAAGAAAGAGCTTCCGCATTGAGCCACTAGACACGGACCATATCTTTATGGTAGACGAGTTTGTTCATACATCTATGGTATCGGCGCAAACCGAACTTTCAACATCTACTTGTCATGACATTTTATTTATTTTTCAGCCGACAGGTGAGCATTCCGATAATTATTATTATGAGGTTAGCATCCATTTGTGTTATTCCAGTTTTATGATAAACTATTTTACCTATTAATTCTCACATATTTTGTTTATTTAATGTTTTTTAAGTATGTAATACAGAATTTTCTAAATATCTACTTGAATACAAAATGGAACTCAACTGTGACCTTTGTTCTCATCGAATCAATTAAATGATCCTTATTTTGTTTAAAATGTGCAATTAATTTTTAAAGGAAAAAATAGCCTGTCTTAATATTACTTCTAATGTGTTTTTCATTTTGTATTGCAGCTCAGTGATTATCCTCAGGTTAGCATTCTTATGAGTCAGACTAAGTAATAGAATAAACAGTTTTAGCTTACTACTTATGTACGAAGCCAATTATTTTTGCAGAAACTGTTTCACTTCAAATAGCATTTTATATAACCTAATCCACGCGATCAGAATGGGATTTGATGAGATGTAACCTTTTCAATGTACACTCGCGATATATACAGACGCTACCCGCATCTGCAAAAAAGCGTCGGTTCTCGCGAGAGGAATTTACATTTACATATTGATCAAAGCCTCTGTGCCAAAGATCAAGGCACACTAAAGGCGAATCGTGTAGAATTTTAGAATATTTTGCTAAGATATAAACTAGCTCTATACTTGACTATGATGCACACATTTCTATGAAGACTAAAAAAGTTAGACTACAAAAAAGCGACTTACTTAACTTACATTTTTGGTATTATTATGCGTATATTCAAAAGAAATCCCTTCGATACCTTTAATCTTTTTTACTTTACCCTAACAACATCAATCTGGAAACTTATCGTTTTCGATAATTTCACATCGCGGTTTCATCACATTCTGATAAATAAATAAAGCTTCACAATTTATCCAGCAACATGTAAGCTAAGCAGAACTTGTGATACATTTTCTTAAGAGTTTACATTCCTTGTCCTTGCGCGAGCATCGACGCTTTTTTGCAGATGCGGGTAGCGTCTCCAAAAAACCTCGAATGTACTTCTAAAAGCTTAAACTGAACAACCAACCATAAATTGAAATAATTAAATTAAAAAACACTAGACTTAAGTCCTTTTTAAAATAGTATTTTTCGTTTTGTTGGGAGTCCTAAATAAATAATTATCTATATAATTTGTTCGCAGGAGGAAAACGTAGCTCTCAGGCTAATCAAACAGCATCATGACATCGAGGAGGCAGAAAGCAGTCCGCTGTCACTTGAAGAGTCTTCAATGGGCAGCAGCACAGGTAGGCACAGACAGCTACCTATTTAAAACATTCAAAACTACCATGGTTATCTATAGTAATATTATAAAGAGAAAAGATTTCATTGTTTGTTGGTTTGAATTGAATAGGGTCCGTAACCTAGGCATTTATTTTAAATATTTACAAAAAAGTTGGAATCCGCATAAAAAATTTAGTTTTTGTTAAATACCCGTGCGAAGCCGGGCAGACCGCTAGTTAACACTAAAGTCATTATTATCTTAATAATAAAATAGTTAACATTTTGCAGAACAAGGACTTCCACTATTTTCTATCTATCGCCAATATATTCCTTTTGTTCATCTTTCTACGTCTTTTAGTGTAAAAGCTCTTTCAAATAGCTTAATTAATTAATGGTGTGTGAATTAAAGTAATTTATAACGGGATATTAACCATGATCAGATTTTTGAGTTTTCCAATATTTCGGAAAGGTTTCATGCGCCATGATCATTGATCACGGAAAAACTGTGTACGATCTTTTTCGTACACTACCTGCGCACGCCGAAAGACACGTTCCAAAAATCGAAGAAGTGATGTACCAACCAGGTCGCGTTCAGATACCGTCAGTGTTGTGTGCCGTGCTCAAAAATCAAATTTCATTTCATTTCATTTCATTTATTTATTGATAATGGATCAATACATTATAGGTCAATCTTATATAAAGTTATTAAATTTTCAGTTTGTTAGTTTCAGGCTCGTGAGCTCATCGAAGGTATAGAATGTCTGCTCGACAAGCCAGCGTTTAAGTTTTAATTTAAATGTGGTGAGACTAGGAGCCTCCTTTATTTGCTTGGGCAAGCGGTTGTCAAATCATGGTAAATATCCCGTTATAAATGACTTTAGTGTAACCATGATAGTTTCAAAAGTTTTGTGGTGTGTGAATTGTCCAGCATATTTTTTTACCCACACATATTTCACAAATTTATCATTCCGATTGGCTTTGCCAGGTCGCGCATACTTTGACGAGGTGGGCTACGTCTCCGGAGGGTCCAAAGACCAGGATCCCTACGTGAGGAACCGTTTCAACCAGGCCGCTTCCGATTTGCTGCCCAGCAACAGAATTGTCCCTGATACAAGGAATGCTATGTAAGTACCGGATCTCGTGGTTACGAAGGTAGGCAATCTGGTTAGATTGGTGATAAGTGGGTAAAGTTGTTGCCGCGTGGTGTCGGCATAGAATTTCACCACCCCCACTCTTCCCGTGGGTGTCGTAAGAGGCGACTAAGGGAGACACACCGGGAGGCGGGTAACAGCGCTCTCTCCAGAACAACTCCACCGAACTGCGATACCCAACCCGCATGCCCAGTGAGGATTACGGGCAATAACCCCAAATGATAAATAATACCATCTATGCCGCTCATTAGGGGAGGCCTATGTCCAGCAGTGGACTGTTATAGGCTGATGATGATGATGATGATGGCTGTAAAGACCAGTATCCCTACGTGAGTAACCATTTCCTGATACAGGGGTAGCAGGGGCAGGGCTCAACTGAGGGTCTACGTCTAAGTTCGATTGTCTGTATGTTTTTATACCTATTGTGTTCTTCATAACATGTATTTATTGTTGCAGGTGCCGTTTGAAGAAATACAGTGACAAGCTACCCGAGACGAGCGTTATCATTACTTTCCACAATGAAGCTCGGTCCACCCTGCTGAGAACTATTGTCAGGTTAGCACGAATCACGTATTCCTATACAGGGTGTTTGGAAGCTCGAAGCAAAGCCTAGGGGGGGGGGGGGTAATTATCCGTTATATGTATACAGGATTTGGATGCTCGATGCAAAACCTTGAGGGGGGGGGGGGATTACCGAAGATATATTACCTTAGTCCAGGTAGAATTCCTGAATACACAACTGGACCGATTTGCAAAATTATTTCACCATTAGAATGATAAACATAGGCTATAGAATATGAAATATTCCCGTATGAAAACTTCAATAATGTCAAGCTAAATAATGTATAAGCTTTTGAAATTCTGTGAAATACCCGTGCGAAGCCGTGTCGGCCTGCTAGTAGTCATAATACGCCTATTTGTGTATCCATGGACAGGTGGACTGGGTGGCAGGTGGGATCAGGTCATTGGCGTTAGACTGTTCTATGTGTTCGTTTATATTGATGCATATGGTCACCCACCATCTTCGCATGTTGCTGCTTTAGCGTTGAATCGCGAGAGGAAGCGAAAAGGTTTTTTCTTTACTCTTACTCGAAAAGTAGGTCTGAAGTTGCCTGACGAGTGGGTTGAAACTGATACTTTTCAACCCTAGGGAAAATCTTTTTCAACTGACTACTATCACAATAAAATTCTATTGAACCATGGTAATGACTGATTGTGAAAAATAATGGCTCAAAAAGCGGGAAAGCGGCGATTTGATCTTCATTTGTTTTCTCGTGTTGTAGAGTTTTGTTGGATTTAAGGCGCTGCCATACGACAGACATCGTAAAACGACCACTTTTTCGTCGCACAGTTAGGCTTACTGCGACATATCACAAGCCCAAAAAAAATACAGTTTATAGTCAAGTGTATGGACAAAAGACTTATACAAAAATATTTCATAAAAACCACCTAGAAACTTGAAAAAAATATCGCAAGAAAGAACACGAAAATATTTTTTCGTCTCGAAATGCTCAATATTTTGAGTGATAACATTTTATAATTTTGTTACTGTAAGAAAGGTAATTTTATCATCTAGAGAATTATGTATAAAGATTTTAATTTACTGGTGTATTTACTTTTAAAATAAATTAAAACCGATAAATAATGTTGACATTGTCGAACAAGAGATTCAACTAAATCAAACGCATCACCATTTTTAACTTTATTTGTCAAGCGCTACGAACTACTAAATAATACTACTTATACCTAAATATTGTCTTTATACAGGGCCTTAACGCCTGATTTCTTAAGAGAAGAGGCAGTAGTGGAAAACCTTCATTTCCTTGTATTCTTTATGAAAAGCAGAGTTTACCTATACCTAGGGTAAAAGTAATTTATTTAGTCCCTCAAACTATTGGGGCCCTCGCTATGCTCGGGCTCCTTCTCTGTCCTATCCAAAAAATTTAATACCAAACCCCTGAATGGCAAGGACATTGAAATTCGAAGAAATCGGTTCGATAGAATCATTTACAGAGCATGTGTGACCTAGCTTTATAAATGTGAGTTTTAATTCCGCAGTGTCCTGAACCGAAGTCCAGAGCATCTCATCAAGGAAATCATTTTAGTGGACGACTTTAGTGACAACCGTAAGTTATAAATATTACTAATTCTAATCTGTATTCAGTTTAAAAATATCTATATATGTATTAATATATTTACTATGTATATCAGACATCTAGTAAGTACCCATAACAAAAGCTCTGCTAACCTTGGGGCTAGATGATTCTGAGTGGATTGTCCGGCGTTATTTATTTATTTAAAAAACATGTAAATTCAGAAGACTCGTGTAGATCTAATCCACTATTCACACATCATCTAGCCACAAACACAGGTTCTCTTAAAGAACACATGAACAAAGTGTCTTCCCCTTAAGTAGACACAATAAGAAAAGTGCCGATGGACACGTTCTAAGTGATATGTTTTTATAAAATTAAGTTAAAGCTAAATTACCCATTAGCCAAATGTATGGCTAGATTGTAATATTATTATTCTTGTGTATTATATAATTATGCTAGAAATCAATAAAAAGAAAAATCTAGTCACAAGCTATATAACTTACACATTTAGTACCCATAACACAAGCTCTTACTCACTTAATAAAATATATTACATAGATAAAAAATATTATCATATCATACATAAAAACGACTAGAGCACCCGGAACAGGTTTCTGCTATATATCGATAGCGATATGCTAAAGATAGCAAAACCATTTGTCCCGAGCGGAAATCGAACCCGCAACCTCCTGGATCGCTAGTGTTCTTTCGCCCACCGCGCCACAGAGCTCGTCACATTTGTGAGCAGTTTTTTAAGCCATAATAACAAAAGTTAATTTTTAAAAGATTTGAAAACCAAACAATATTTAACAAACTTGTAAGGTAATTAAAAAAAATTCACTCATAACAATGCACGATTGTTTCAACATTTTATTATGACTTTACGACTTCTGTGGCGCGGTAGGCGCGACCCAGGAGGTTGTTTCCCGCCTTGGACAAATGTTTGCACGATCTGCAGATATTTGTGACGAGTGTTTGTGTTCGTTTTCTATGTATAGTAAAAATATACAATACAATTTTAAAATGCTTTATTGTAAACCAGAAAACAATAGACATTACAATGGTTAATATCTATCAATGTAGGTAATATACTGTATTTATTATATCAGTCATCCAATATCCATCACACAAGCTCTGTTTAGCTTGGGGCTAGATGATGCTGTTTGGATTGTCCACCATTATTTATTTTTTTATTATAATTTTATTTTACAGTGCTAGAAGCAATTGATAAAATTGTAAACTGATTTTAAGACTTATCAATTATGTAGGTTTAAAATAGTATCGAGCCTAGTATTTAAACAATTCTACTAAAAACTTATTAAATAATTACTATTTCTAGTCTATCTTGAAAGAGTACGATCAAACCTCTGTTTCTCACATCATTAGAGTACCTAACAATGCGGTACAGGGGCAGACTATAATTTGTTTTCACTGTTCACGGAGTTAATTTCACAATTACAAGCGCTCTCACGGGGCTAACAGTTTTCACACGGAAGAAACAAACGCAACTTAAAAGAGAAATAATAAGTTTGTAATAAGATTGTTTAATTCAAGAGGTTTCACAGGAAAAAGAATCTAGCGAACTTCATTGGAATATCTTCACGACCGACGATTTCGACAAAGTTTTTACGAAATTTGGAGCAATGTCAAAAGCTGAGAAGTTATCGATTTGCATTAAAAAAAACAAAAGAAAACAAAAGTTAGTTTCTGGAAATTAGAGTATGTCAATGTCAAATAAAAGGAAAGCCAATGTTTTCAACTTTCTAGTCAGTGTTGCCAATATAGCGCACCTATTTTTGTTGTTTTTTCTTTCCTCTCGTTTGACATTGATTCCCTAATTTCCACTTAACATTTATCGAGATATTTGGATATAATTTTTCTTTACAAAAATGCAACACGAAATCCGCTCATACAAAATACGGTAGTATTAATTTGATGAATGTATGTAGGTTGAACCGAAATAAACAATGGAGAGTTGTTATTACAAATTTAGATAAATATAAATGTAGTATTGATTATTAACAATGGCATCTGCTATTCATAAAACAAAAAACAGTGAGTAATTAAATGCGAAATTATTCCATAAACGTTGAGTGGTTTGCGTCAACAACCTTGATTATTGAGCCCATTTCCGGAACTAGATATTTTTCTACTGGAACTAGATAATTTACTGACGATTTTGCTCAATAATATCTCATTTAATATACATGATATTGCAACGCACCTTCATAAGACAGAAAATACCTACTTTATTAAATATACAGGTTACTTTGCATTTGGTACTGGTATCTGGCTTTGGTACTTTGCATGTGGAATTATAGTATGGACGATATATTATTATGTTTCTTCACCATTAAAATACATAGGTATATTATGTAAAATTCTAAGAATGGTTAGAAATATTCACATCTAATTAACTCAGTATGTTAATCATACTCTAGCGTTAGAAGCCAGTATATTTTCTTCATGTTCGTGGGCTTCTTTTCTTGCTCCAAACGATTATCCCCTTTCATTTTGCTGTTTCCTTTCAATGCCAAATAATGATGCTCAATGCTGTGTTGCGTCACATCACATGAACTAAGCTACTTATTTATCTATCTATAACTAATACCTACTGTTAATATTCGTCATTGTCTATAATTTACAGCGGAAGATGGCGCCGCGTTGCGTGCCATCCGCAAAGTGCGAGTAATCAGGAACAACAAGCGCGAAGGACTCATGAGGAGCAGAGTTGCCGGTGCGGACATAGCTACAGCTCCCGTCCTCACCTTCTTGGATTCTCATGTGGAATGCAACGTGCACTGGCTGGAACCATTGCTGCAAAGGATCAAAGAGGTAAGCGTCTAGAAACTAAACGTTTTGGTGGTAATTTTCTTTTATTAATAGTAGCCGACGTCTGAGATCAATAGGCGCGAAAACCTCATGAGGAGATGAATCGCTGTTTTGGATATATTGGTACAACACCAGAGCTCACCTTTTTAACCCACTTGTATTCACATGTAGAATGCAACGGTACGGGCTCCATTCCTCCTGGATCAAGGAGGCATCATCTTAGAGTCCAAACTTTTTAGTGGTCATACTCGTCTGATGTATTGATGGACAAGGATATTTTTCATCATTTTCTTGTTCACCTACAGAATAAAATAACTATAGTTCTTCCTATTTAACCAAATTATCAGGTTCGATGAACAATGAACCTCTTGTTTAACCTTATTTAAGCTGCTGGTTATTAAACTTACTTACTAAACTTAATTGACCAAGTTCATGAAACGGTTTAAGATAGGTGGTCCTGATGTTGTTAACGTGTTATTGCAATGCCAGCATTCCAGCATAACGCAACTGTTAAAATTATGACCATGTTTTAGAAAGGTAGGTTCGTAGGTTTACATTGTTAGGCAAAATAACTAAATGTTCCTACGAATCAAGGGTTTAAGTTTGTAATAACTATCCTTTAGAGGTGATGTAAATTCTAAACTTCATTGACAAACACTTATTAGAGATAAGAGTTTTGTGACAGTTAATCCTCATAGTGTAAAACAACAGCCATAACTAAATGGTTTGCCGATGAGAAATTTAAAATCGAATGCAAACTATAGGCAACAGAATGTAGAATATTATCTAAATAATGGGTACTGATAGTTTCTTAACGTCACTAAAAGATTATAGGAACACCTGCACACTATAACTTAATGCAGTTAGAGCTTTTACTTTAACCACAAGATATTTTGAAAGTGTTAACTTGGTCAAAAAGTGCCAAAGCCTCAAAATTAGAGTAGAACCACTCTATCTCAGAGAACGTTGATCGCATCTGCATCAGTTTCGAAACACATTACGACATTGCAAATAGCTGGTAATGTATTGACGTTGGACCCATTACCGTAAGATGCAACACTTGAACCACTCGCTGTGTGCAATACTTGTAAAACCGATGCTCTTTGAAAGACGATAATCTGTCGATAAATTCAACGACTTTGAAGTGCTACACTTTGAATTGTACTTTCACTTTTATCCTTCCGTCTCTTGGGTAATATAAGGATGTTGTAAAATGCCTACCTAACATTTATCTAAATTCAACCGTTCTTTGAAACTGAACAGTCTAAAAGACTGAAGAAATCGAACTAAAATAAGTTAACTTTGACGATTAGTTTGACTTGGCACGTACAATCTAGTGAATTGCCACACAGGATTCATAAATTCTTTACAAGTGATGATTTATGACCAAATAAAATATCATAGAGTCTAATACAACAATCAAAAGACCTAGTGTGCGTAGAGTGCTGGTTGCATTCCTTGCAAATGTTAATACTTATTCGTCTGCCGAAGTAACCCAGCAATCACCTGTGGTCTACTAAGAGTTTCGCAAGGTCTCTAAAATATTGCGTGTGCCCTGGGTCCCCAGGGGAAAGGAAAAGGGGTTTAGGGTTTCAACCTCAAAAGGTTCGAATAAGTTACCTCGGTCAAGGTTGGCATTCTTGTTTTGAAAGTACAATCTAGCTTTGAACAGGAATGTACATTTTTGGCATAATTATTTACGTATGAACATTAAAGCTTAAATGTTTAACACCTTTTTTGCTTTAAAACCAGAATAACACCAGAAAGACAAAGACCTTTTTGTGAAGCAAAAAATATGATGCTGTGGTTAACATCATCAAGTTTTTTCTTTGCATTAATAAACTCAGAGCTGTCTTTAGATAAATTACAACAGTCGTTAGTTGCTTGTCTATTTTATTAGTTTAGCTTAGAGTTTGGCTATAATTTGTGTGTCGCTGTTGGGTACCTTCATTATGAATTGCAATTGCAAGGCGAGACTATCAGCGACGATAAATATAACATCTGACGTGGACGTATTTGCCCGACCGATCAGTAATAATTCACCGATCATATACAATAACAATGGATAATTAATATTTCATCGCATATAAAGGAGATGTATCCAAAGTTTTGCTGATCATGCTGACATTATAGATCTAACAAAAAATCTTTTCATCACATTACGTTTTTGGAAGAACCTACTATGTAGAGAAACACATAAACCTCTAGTTACAACATTTAGTAAGACTATAAAATCGCTAACACTAGAATTTATCTATTATTAAATTACAAAACGTATTGAACAGGAGGTTCTTCAACTCAATAATAAAGCTGACCTAACATTATTATTAAATAAAACTAAATAAATTATACCGGACAATCCACACAGCATCATCTAGTCCCAAGCTAAGCAGAGCTTGTGTTTTGGGTACTAATGACTCATATACATAAAACAATAGATTACATACATAGATATTTTTATACAAATATCTGCTGATCGTACAAATATTAGTTCCGAGGCAAATATTACACGTGGTTTATTCTGGACAAGCAAAGATTTGGCTAATTCTTCTCTAAGTAATTTTAACTAAGAAAGACAAGAAACGCACCAACTTTCAAAATATACGTAGTGCTTATTGGTACTCTTGATATAAAATGTGTCATGTCGAAACGAAAGCCATTAGATAAATCAGCCACAATCTTGATACATAGTAATTTCACAAGCGATAAAGATCACTATAAAGATCCATTAAAAGCAACTCGGATGTGGTTGAGCCGAGTTTCCTATCCATAAATACTGATACAGGCAATTGCGCCGGTCCGGCTAGAAACATAACTGATTTTCTTCCTGATGTAAAACTGCTTTCGCGCAAGGCACCAATAGAACTAAGCATAGCGGAACTTTGGATGCGGAAATTATAAACAGTCTACCTCCGCCCGTCTTTTCTACAGTATTGAGTCCATCTGGAGCAAGTGCAATATTCCTCAAACTAGTACTTTTGTCACAATACAGTTTTGCTTGTGTGTAGTACGTAATACGTACTACATACATGCTTGGAAGTTATTTAAGAAGTGCTACTAAAATTGCAATTGCAACATGTTAGAGTGCTCAGATTCCTTTCACCAAATTCTCAAAGTAACGAGCTTGTTGCGAGAAGATACCGAATCATATTAATTGATTGTCTGATCTGAGCGTCTGTAATTCATCAGTCACATTTATTGGACCGAAACGACATTATGTAATACATGAGTAAAATAAGTTAGAAAAAACATCCGAGCCGTTGTTGCAAGATCTGATAGTCCCCGTATGGTTCAAAAGTGTTTCACGTCTCTAATGCAAAAATTTGCCATAATATATTATTTTTCTTGATAAACTGGTCAGGCGTTTTTAAAGATTGATTATTTATAATTTTTATAGACATTGAATGTATTATTTCTATCGCGTCTTTATCCGTTAGGTACTTACATTATTCGATAGTCACAAACGGATTAAAAGCTGTTTGATATGATTTATGAATACATACATTTTTATGGTGGCACAAAATCACTATTTGCTTATCTTCCCTACCAGTTACTTAGGTTTTCTTCCCCTATTATTATCTCTTATCATTATTAACTCATTGCATATTTGCTACATCTTGTCTCTTGGACCAAAACTATATGAAGCGGAAGAGTTGCTGTTGAGCAACTATATCGAGCTATCCCTTCACCCCTGCGTTGCATTTGATTTATGTCCTTCATGTTGCTATTTGATTTCATATTGCATTGTCTATGGATCTATTATTCATGACAATAGCGTTGTTCGTGATGCTTCTTCTTATTGTCTACTAGTTTTTTACACTGTCTCGACTTAGATAGCTAAGTCGTTTATAATGTGGCTTCTGTAAAATAGGAAACGGATATGATTTTTTTTAAGTCTGTGGTTTTTATTTGAACTTTATTCTTACCTACCATTATTTTAGTAATCAATAAAGTTTACTTCTTATGAATCTTAGAGTCTACTGGTTCCCACCTGATTCCTAAAGCTGCTTTTTATATCACCTTTTTTCTCTCTCTTATTATAGAGAAACCTGAATATAAAGTAGAAGAAGTATAAACTACTTTTTATCAACCAAGCTAAACACATTAATATTTTTTTTTCTAACAACCTAAGCCCCAGGAGGCAGAGCGCCCAGAATGCTGGCATTATACCTCTTACTTATAATTAATACGTTTATATTACTTAGTATGAATATGGATTTTTATTTCAAGCAGTTACATGACACAAATTACATAACCAAGCAACAAAATAGTATAAGTATCAGATTTCATCTCGTTCAAGATAAAGAAGATTTACTTGACCTGAGTGACTGCAGGTGAATCCGGTTTCTGTGTTGACGCAGCCTTGACATTATGTCACGGTAATGAAAGCCGGGTGCTCTTGGTAGTCAATGTCAGGCGAATGATTCAGTGTTGGAAAGGTTAAGAATGTATTCGGGGTTTTTGGATGACACGCATTCATATTAATTACCTATACTAAGTATACCTCCAGTCTATATCTAACTAAAAATATCATCCGCCTGTAATTACTTACTGCTGGAGAAATGGTAATTTTCATTCTCTATTTATATACCAACCTAAAAAACAAGTTATCATTGATAGATTATGAAGATAGAGATAGAGAAACATTTATTGAAAAACCTCAATTACCACAGAACAAAAATTTTAAATAATTAACTGTTGTATGTTTAGAAAATTCTAAATTTTATAAAATGAAGATTGTCAGTCCGGTCAGATAGATAATTCTTTATTTGACGTACCTATTCAAATAAAGTGTTTAATTCAGCAAGTTCTACAAATCCTTTTAGTTGTAATATCTTTATTATTAAAATTGATGTTGTCTGATTAGGTACTTGTCTACAGTAGTTTTTTCTTATCTAGATATACCTAGGCATTCTTGTTTCTTAACTTGTCATGTCTTTTTAGGGTTTTGCCATCGGTTGCAAAACCCTTATGAAATCGCTTTGGGTCTGTTTTGTGTTTTGAATCCTTAATATCTCAGAAACTACTGCAGCTATTGACTTGAAATTTGAAATAATAATACATTTTGTGCGCCCGCACATATTTATAGAAAAATAAATGAAAAATCAAAATGAAGATTTTCCATACAAATTTTGAAATCGAAATTTTAAATGGAACGTACAAAGTCAAAAGTGGTATCAAATGAAAGGTACACGTCTGTAGATTTCAAAAAAGTTTTGGAAATTTTGGTAGATTTTATACTTTTTAAAATATTTTGAAAAAGGTCAAAAAAATGACCGTTCCCCCCCCCTTATCTCCGAAGATTGCAGAGCGATTGACGTGATATGTACCAAGTGTTTGTAGATATGGATCTATATTTTACAGGAAAAATATAGAGAAGTCTGTAAAAATAATAGTTTTTGAAATATGGTCAAAAAAGGGCGGGAAAATTTTCTGAAGGGCTGACTACCCCACCGAGTTGGGTATCAAATGAAAGGTATTGGCTTGTACATTCCAATACAGTTTTTGAAATTTCGATAAGTTTTATACATTTCGAAATATTTTGAAAAAGGTCGAAAAATTGACCGGTACCCCCCCCCCCCCCTATCTCCGAAGATTGCAGAGCGATCGATGTGATATGTACCAAGTGTTTGTAGATATGGATCTATATTTTACAGGAAAAATATAGAGAAGTCTGTAAAAATAATACTTTTTGAAATAAGGTCAAAAAAGGGCGGGAAAATTTTCTAAAGGGGTGACTACCCCACCGAGTTGGGTATCAAATGAAAGGTATTGGTTTGTACATTCCAATACAGTTTTTGAAATTTCGATAAGTTTTATACTTTTCGAAATATTGAGAAAAAGGTCGAAAAATTGACCATTCCCCCCCCCCCCTATCTCCGAAGATTGCAGAGTGATTTATGTAAAATGTACTAAGCGTTTGTAGATATAGATCTATATTTTAGAGGAAAAATATAGAGAAGTCTGTAAATATAATACTTTTTGAAATATGGTCAAAAAACTAATTTTCATACAATGGGGGCTATTTCATTGAGAGTAATATCAAATCAAAGGTATGGATTTCGACAATTCAAAACAGGTTTTGAAAATCGTCTAAATTTCATACTTAGTGAAATAGGTTGAAAAAAGCCGAAAAAAAATTGTAGGTACCAACCCACTTACCTACCCACTAATCTCTGTAGTAACTGTAATAGGAGTATCCTAGATAATGACTCAATATCATTTACCCACAAGCTAAGCAAAGCTTGTGTTATTGGTATTACTACGATAGCTGTTATACTTAATAAAGTATAGGTATCACATTAGATGATTTATTTTTGTGTACAGAAAAGGACTAGAACACCCGAACAAATAATCTGAAGATCCTACAAATATTAGTCCCGAGGCAGGAATCAAACCTCAACCTCCTGCGTTGTAAGCCCACCGCGCCAAGAGGTTGTCATATACGTACCTACCTAAACGTCAAAAGTTCAAAACCCTCGGCGCGCGAGTTACACTCGCACTTGTCGTACTTGTTTATTATAATATAATACTACCCTTTGTGCCACCCCGTACCACACTCTACCAAGGCAGGTACTGTCTGAAAACCAGCGTGTCGCCAAGCTTCGGCTTAAAGCGGTATAATGCTGAGATAGGGACTTATTTGGACTGTGGCTTGTTTGTTTCGCTTATTCTTTTGTATTTTGTTATTTTATATTTATTCATTGTTTCATGTTTTACAGTAAGCACTTATTTAATTTATAGCTTAAACCGTGTGTTTGTCCGTAGCTTAAATCAAGTTCTGACTCTATTCTCTTTGGTATGTATAATTATTAACAATGTATATGAACCTGCCTATCCCGTTAGGTAGGAAGATACACTCAACCCGAATACTTAAATAAACTAATAATGGCCAATACTTATACACACATCGGATCAGAAACCCAAATCATATTAGTAAGTACTCTTTTCTGTTCTGTGCAAATATGACCTATTTTTATAGGATGGGAACGATTACTTTGCCGTAACATAGCTATAAACTAGTACAGAAAGTAAATGTGCCGTCGTTTTCGTTTAGCAATGTTATTTGATACTTGATTTTTGTATTTAGAACAAAATAGAAGATTTATTTATTGCAACATCAAATCCTAAAGGATAATTGGTACAATATCTTTACACTAACTAATGCGGCACTATCCAAATTAGAACTAGTAGGTATTAACAATTAAGCTAACTGCAGACAAACAAACCACAGGTAGCTCAACTGGTCCATATCAATACCAGTCGGAAACGTCCCCAAGATGCTGGCTGCATTGCCTACTGTATGGCAATGATGATGCGCTGTGTCAGATACTAATTAGTGTGGTTTACCATGATAGAGCACTTCTAACCTAATGTTGCCGCCTATGTGTTTTGCAATTGTATACAGGTCAGGATGACCTCCAGTTTGACGGTAACACATCAAACTAGAATCACTTGAGAACGTTTTCAGTATAGACGAGTACATATACCGGCCACGGTCGCAACTAAAGTGTTGCAATCACGGTAAATTGGTCGTGAAATTAGGAATAAATGTATTATGATGCTGGCAATGATTATACCTATCCTATTAAAGTTTGTGATGTGTGTAAACAGTTTAAATAAATCCTCGAACAGTCAGGTCAGAGTCTCGCGTAGGTATGTTTCAGTTAACATGGTTTGATAAATGCGTCAATTATTATTAAAAAGTTAATGATAAATGGTATTTTTATTGCATAAAACATGGTGGTTAATGTTATGTTATTATGATTAATGAACTTACCTATATTTAACGATTCGATACCATGCAAATAGGTATAATTTATGTCTATGGCAAAAAATTAAGAAATTCATCAAAGTCATAAAAACTATGTACCTACGTTTAGCCATTGCAATAAATTATTCTAAAATAAATAGCCATTCAACAATTTATATTCATAAGATACTTTGGTATAAACTTTTACACACGTAATCAAGCAGCTGTTTTTGTGGGTCACTGACTTTGAGGTATCTTTTAGAATATGCCTATACGTGTCTCTCCATTGCCTTGTACTTTTGTCAAATGGTTTGTCTGCCTAGAAATAGTATTATTTAGAAAAAAAAAATATTTTTTGGAGAACCTAATTTTTTTTTATCGTCGAATTAAATTTTCCTCGTTGAAAGTTTTCAGTTATTATAGGAAATAGCAGTCATTCATACCACAATCTTTTTTTTAATGCCACATGATGACTACATCTGGTACAGTTGATATAACCTAAGGAATTTCTCCTTACCTTAGAACGAACGACGCAACGTCGAGGAAAAAGCCAATGCTTTTTCCACTTTTACATCGATCATGCATATATGATGCAAATATGCATGCAAATATGATTGCATACAAAACAAATGATCTTTGAATTTTTCAGGATCCTTTCCATTTTCAGGACACGGGTCTTTGTTTTAGAAACCATTGAAACTATTTTTTTCTTTGCTGATTATGGTGCTCAGTAACTTGCTTGTAAACTATTGTTTATTATTTGTGTTTTTTTTTTTAACAAGGGTTAAGGCGCATACAGCACCTAAACTAGCGCCATCACCTACTTTATGTTATTATTCTGTTTAACAAAGGAATTTTCAAAAATCCATCGTTCAACCATCGAGATACGAAAATAGATTTTGGTGGCCACCAAGGGCAACTTCGTATCTCTGCCTAAACTAAATAGAATAAAACTATTACAGAGGCATTAAAAAAAGCTCAGATAGGAATCACAAAATGGACGATGGATTTTTGAAAATTCCTTTGTTAAACAGAATAATAACATAAAGTAGGTGATGGCGCTAGTTTAGGTGCTGTATGCGCCTTAAATAAAGAAACAGAATCTGAATCGAGTCTGAATCAGATCTTAAATTAAGCTGACGTTCCGTATAACCTACTCTTTCGAGCGTCCAAGGATTTGTTATAAAATATTTGTTAAAAAAAAGGGGGAATCGCGGCAATTCGATATTCATTTTGTTTTCTCGTGTTGTAGAGTTTTGTCTATTTTACAATGCGTTTATCTTATTTTTTTATATCTATTGACTAAGCATATAAGAGCTACCAGCTAGAACCAGAAACCAGCATCGCACGTATTTACGAAATCAAAAGTTATTCAGTGTAAAAGTTTATAATCTTTGAAATTTTGTTAAATACCTACCCGTGCGAAGCCGGGTGGAATTAGTAATTATTAAAACTCTAGAAAAAGGCAAAAGTAAGCAAATACTTTTTTATTGTTGACATACTTCAAATGCACTTGAAATGAAAGCGGAAAAAAGAAGGACTTTTGTAAACACTCAGTCACTCTTGATATAAGAGCTCTCATGAAAAGTCTTCAAAACAGGCAGCGTGCAATTTTTTTAATTATTGATGATCCTTTCATAACATCATTATTAACTCTTGACATCTTGCAATTATCTCTTTCAAAGTTTTTTTCAGCTTCGAACTTTTCAGATGGAATAAATAATCCACAAAGGTCATTTTATGGTCTCTTCATGTTGTATGTATTGTTAAACTTAATGGACTTGTGGGAGACAAGACGAATTATGTATTGTTTCTGGTTATAAGTTATTACCTTGTAATATTTATTTTATTTTACCCCAGTAAAATCACCGTGCGGTCTTGACGCTCGAGCGCGATCTCAACCTGACAATAGTGATACTAATACTGCCCATATAAATACCAGTGGTCTATCATATTTTGGTCATGTGTTGGAAATTGTTGTTGTTGTTGGTTTAAATCCTAATATTATATATAAACTAGAGGGTATATGTGCCCGAGCTGCAAGCAGCTCGGGGTTTGTGCTTTGCCTTAGGCGGCCTTATCGCATTGGAGTTTTTACTTTTCATAACCTAAAACATCTTTGATTTGATGAAAATCGATATCCATGTGTAAAATCTGCGATAGTAAACTGTCAGCCATCTTGGATTTGAAAATGGACATCTTTTTCGTAATCTACGTGTTTGATTTAGTCGAAAACGATACCCATATAAGTGGGTGTTAAGTCACACAGCAAGGCTCGCTTCGCTCGCCTTGCAGTGTGACAGTTGTCGCATTGCAGCTCGCTTCGCTCGCCGCAATGCTCCCCGCCTGCTGGAAGAGGATGGTCGTGGGAGGTCACAGCACGGCTCGCTTCGCTCGCCGTGCTGTTCCCCTTAGTCGCATTGCAGCTTGCTTCGCTCGCCGCAATGCTCCCCGCCTGCTGGAAGAGGGGGGTCACAGCACGGCTCGCTTCGCTCGCCATGCTGTTCCTCTTAGTCGCATTGCAGCTCGCTTCGCTCGCCGCAATGCTCCATCCGCTTGCTGGGAGTGGGGGTTCGTGGGGGTCACAGCACGGCTCGCTTCGCTCGCCGTGCTGTTCCCCTTGGTCGCATTGCAGCTCGCTTCGCTCGCCGCAATGCTCCACGCCTGCTGGAAGAGAGTGGTCGTGGGGGGTCACAGCACGGCTCGCTTCGCTCGCCGTGCTGTTCCCCGTAGTCGCATTGCAGCTCGCTTCGCTCGCCGCAATGCTCCATCCGCTTGCTGGGAGTGGGGGTTCGTGGGGGTCACAGCACGGCTCGCTTCGCTCACCGTGCTGTTCCCCTTAGTCGCATTGCAGCTCGCTTCGCTCGCCGCAATGCTCCATCCGCTTGCTGGGGGATCATGAGGGGGTCGTGGGGGTTACAGCACGGCTCGCTTCGCTCGCCTTGCTGTTCCCCTTAGTCGCATTGCAGCTCGCTTCGCTCGCCGCAATGCTCCCCTGCCTCCTGGGAGAGGGGGTTTTTGGGGGATCGTAGGGGGTCATGGGGGGTCACAGCACAGCTCGCTTCGCTCGCCTTGCTGTTCCCCTTAGTCGCATTGCAGCTCGCTTCGCTCGCCGTGCTGTTCCCCATAGTCGCATTGCAGCTCGCTTCGCTCGCCGCAATGCTCCACCCGAAAAAAAAGGTCAAAATTTGGCCAATTTTCGGTTTTTTATAAAAAAAGGGTGTCTGGGGGGTCAGGGGGGTTAAACTTTTTTTGGCGTTCAGAACGACTTTTTCTCCTCTACATGACTGTGAAAAAATTTTTCTTCTAGGTCGACCCGTTTGGGAGATACAAAAAGGGGGGGGTGAAAATTGGCATGGAGGGGGGGGGTGTTTTTTTTTATTTTTCAACACGAGAAGGAACCCTCTATACGGTGCTGCAATCAATTTTTTTCTATTTCGACTCTTTTCGGTAGCAACTTTAAAAGGGGGGGGGTCTGGGGGCAAAGGGGGGAAAAATTTTACCTGCCTTTGAACCATTTGACCCCCTCTATACAACCCCACAAAAAAGAACATTCAGTATGGCTCTGTTCGGGAGCCCCCCTAAAGGGGGGGGAGAAGGGGGGGCAAATTTTATTAATTTACCGATATCATATAGTACATACATTAATATTATATATTATTACTTTTTTGTTTTAATTTTATAATAATTTTAGGTTTTATTTGTCAGGGAATACTTATTTACTGTAAATTTTAACACATTGAAAGCCTAATAGGGCAGAATACATTAAGATATCCTTTTACCCTATAACAACTTTTTTAACATTGTTCGATTTGATTTCAAAAATTGTTTCTCTTTTCCAGGACCCTACTCGAGTAGTCAGCCCTGTCATCGATGTCATTAGTATGGATTCCTTCCAGTACATCGGGGCATCTGCTGATCTAAGAGGTGGCTTCGACTGGAACCTCGTCTTCAAGGTAAAATTAAAATGCTAAAAGCGCTCCGACAGGTAGTGATATGGATCAGTTGAGCTACCTGGTAGATTACAACATTCTGCAGTAAGCTCAGATGTTTGGCAGTTCTAAAGGAAGAAAACGACTGCTACTGATGTAGGTATTACCAAATGCGTCTTGGTAGATGGTTGTTTGCATTGAGACATCAACTTTGCCCTAGATCCTTGGGAAACAGCTAGCTTAAATTAGTACTGCATACTCCTTCCTATTGGTGACTACATGAAGACTATTTTTCCTAGATTATTTTTGTAATTTGATGCGAACAATTTGGTGGAAAGCAGCGCTACACGCGCATTCTGTGCGTGTTTGTACCTGTAGGAACACAGCGAGTGTTTCATGTGTGCGTCGCTCATGTGCGTCACGTCATGAGACATCAGATAAAAATAAAATAAATAAAGTAAATACAGTCACAGTATCATCTAGTCCCTAAACAGAATTTGAGGAACAGTATAGAATAAAAAAATATTTAACACAAACACAAAAAACTCGAAAATATGTAGCACCAACTCGTTGGTTCTGTTCTGTCGATTAACGTGGTGTCATAAACTAGAATCTGGTATCCAAGGTGAACTAGCGACGGGCGAAATGTACACGTGCTGGGAAACTTGCTTAGACAAAGAAAACTAACATTTATTATCCTTAAACATATCCTTAAACATTATATATATAGATACATAGGTTGGTACCTATCCTTAGGATAGGTCAAATCTTAACTTATCTATGCAGATTTGTACACACTTATAGTACTATATTATTTGGGGGTTATTGCCCATAATCCCCACGCTGGGCATGCGGGTTGGGGATCGCAGTTCATTAGGGGAGGCCTATGTCCAGCATTGGACTATTATAGGCTGGTGATGATGATGATAGTACTATATTCAAAAATAGACTCAAGAAATGGTTATTGGAGTGCTCTTTTTACTCTGTAGAGGAGTTCTACAGTTTGCCTGTTATTTAATAAAAAATACTAAAGATGAATTTATTATTAAATTCATTTAATTCGTTCATACAATATGTACTTCATATTACTATAATTTTTGTATTTTTTTGTCTAAGGTATTATACAATATTGAAAGTTTTATTGCTTACCTTATTTACGTTTTGACTTGTAACTTGGGGTTATAAATAAAGTATTTGTATTTGTATGGTAAACAGTGGCGACCTTAGGGGGTGGAGAACAGGGCAATCGCCCAGGGCCTCACTCGCGCAACAACCTAAGCAAATAAAAAAACATACCGAATAATCTACTATATTTTTTAGTAAATGTTTTTTACTTATTAATTAAGGTATTTTAATATAAAATTATTAATTCATTAAAAACATAATTAAACTATTTCATTCATTAAAAACATAATTAAAATTATTGTAGGTTGTAGGACTATGACTATATATAATTTTTGTAGGACTTGAAGATCGATTTTTTATCGCATAGCATCGGGTGCGCTCTATATCTATTTTCGCATCACAAACTTTTCATGATGGACAAAGGGTCTCGAAACCTCGCGGCCACACTTGTGTTCAAGAGTCCTGTAAGGTCTAAAGGAAATAAAGCACTTTCATTTTGATTTTGCAAAGACCTGCCGCCTGGAGCCTCGCAATGGCCGCCTCTGATGGTAAACATTGTAACATGATTCCAGTGGGAGTACCTATCCGCAGCTGAGAGAACCGCCCGCCTGACTGACCCCACGCAAGTGATCCGAACCCCCATGATCGCTGGGGGGCTCTTCAGCATCGACCGGAAGTACTTCATCAAGCTCGGGAAATATGATATGAAAATGGACGTCTGGGGCGGGGAGAACTTGGAGATATCTTTCAGGTATTTGTCTTTAAAGGCTAGGCCTAATCTAGGCTTTAAATTTAGAAATAACGTTATATTGCTAACGAATCCGCTTTCCATTTTCTTAGTCACATTTATTAACAAAGAAAATTTAAGTACTTAACAGAATAAAAAAATATAACTAGTACCTATTTACACTAATATTATTTCCTAAAAATCTAAGCCGTCACGAGGAGGCAGAGTGCCCAGAATGGTGGCTGCACAGCCACGTTGGATGACGATGCTAATTCTGTTATTAAAAGTCAGCGTTTCGATTTCTAAGTATGTAAACTTATCTTCAACTAGCGGTCCGCCCCGGCTTCGCACGGGTATTAAACAAAAATTTCAGACATTATACACACTAACACGATGGATTTCACAGTTTTCATACGGATCCCTTACATTTTTTAACAGCATTGGGGTTTTTGACATTGACTCGACACTCCATAACTAACAATGGCCGTAGAGAAAAAGCATTCAACCTCTTTTTCTATTATGACGCGCCATAATAGAAAAAGAGTTTGAATATACAGCGCACGGTTCAATTATTGAATTTTTCATGCGGATCTCTAACTTTTTGAAAATATTATATAGCCTATGTTCATCACGGAAAATTTAGGATTCTTATGGTGAAAGAATTTTTCAAATTGGTCCAGTAGTTTTGGAGCCTATTCAATTCAAACAAACAAACAAACATACAAACAAACAAACAATCAAATCTTTCCTCTTTATAATATTAGTATAGATATGATTTTCTTGCTGTCTGCTGTTTCAAAAACGAGATTAATAAATTTCCTCATAGAAAGGGCTCAATAGGTATGTCTGACAAACCGATTTCACGCTATTACACGCATTTTAAATTAATAGATTTAAGACAATCATTTTGGAACAAAATAATATACATAAACATTTATTTGAGTGTTTCTTGATTCGTCCCGCAGTCGACGTAGTTGCGCGGTAGTATGCGTGAAATATCGCAAAATATTTTTCTGGACACGTTATATAGCTGTCATTTCACACGAGCAATTTTATTATTTCATTTGAAGATTAACATTTACAACATTAAAAGCTTACAAATAATATCTTACACTTCTACAGCCCTTACAGTCTTTGAAAATGTAGTAGTTAGGTAATTAATCATGTTCCTTACAGAAGAAACATAATTATAAGCTTTGTGCAAATTCTCTACTAATAATTATCTCTAACTTTAACATAGTGTACCTACATAAAATAAAATTTAGAAAACTTTTTATTCTTATTCATCACAAAAACAATCACAGTATGTGTACGAAACTATATTGGTACCATAAAAATCTTGTGAGGTTTATCTTAATAATCATACGTTTTGACTTTAATTGTAGTATAAGTAAGTGTATATGATAAGATAACTTATTCAGTCCTGCCATACCTACTACATCGACTTAATACTTAGTGTATCATACTTAACTGGCTCTTACATAAACAATAACCTCAACATAGATTATTTCCTGTTCAATTAATACGCTAACATTCGCAAATATATTATTTCCTGATCAAAAACGCTCACATTCCAGAGTATGGCAATGCGGTGGTTCCCTTGAAATCGTGCCTTGCTCCCGAGTCGGACACGTCTTCCGCAAGCGCCACCCCTACACCTTCCCAGGGGGCTCCGGAGCGGTGTTCGCTAGGAACACCAGGCGAGCCGCCGAGGTCTGGATGGATGACTACAAGAAACTCTACTACAAATCACAGCCGCAAGTCCAGCAGGTCAAATATGGCGAGTAAGTTGAGGTTGTTTCGTTTATAGACAACTTTCGTGGTACGGTGGGCGAAGATGTGCCAGCGACGCATTAGGTTGTGATTAGATTCCCGGAACAAAAAAGTATCTGCAGATATTTGTTACGGATGTTGTAGTCGTCTAGTCGTTTTCTATGTAAGAGTATATGAAAAATATATATTATGTAAGATTATATACTTAATATTGCATTAAGTATACCAGCAATCAGTACCCACATACAAGCTCTGCTTAGCTTGTGGCTAGATGATGCTGTGTGGATAATCCAGCATTTATTTATTGAACTCTGCTTGCAAGGCTAAGTTCACTTGGTCCAAGAGAGTTCTGTATCTACAGTATATATATAAATAGGTAAAGATTACTTATAACCGTTATACCACATCAGCCAGTAAATGATAGTTAGATGACCGACCACGCGCAACGCGCGATGGATGAAGGTCGGCCTGTGACGCAGAAATTTGCTGGTACTATAATATATGATACCCACCTTGCGACAAATGTTTGTACGATCTGGAAATATTCAGAGTCTATATCTAATACATTTAAAGTATAATTTATATCAGTCATTTAGCACTCATTACACGAGCTATTTAATAATTTACTTTGACATTTTATGTGAGTTTTGTGTAGACAGAATGTGTTCTGTGAGGGATGTATATATAGCCTTTTAAGGTTATTTACATTCTATCTTTAACAAAGAACCCTGATGAAACCAATCTTCTTTCCAGCATATCCGAAAGAGTAAGACTCCGTGAGAAGCTCCATTGCAAGCCGTTCAACTGGTACCTAGAACACGTGTACCCTGAGCTGAACGTGCCGGCTGGGGACAGTTCGCACGCGATCAGGCAGGAGACGCGCTGCTTGGACACCATGGGTCACACTATCGATGGATCTGTCGGTAAAATAACCTCTATATTCTGTTGCTCTGAAATCCTAGAATTTAATTTGTAAACAAAGGGTTATTTAGCAAACAATTAAAGAAATATGGATGAATATTATTTTTGCGACACTGGCTGGAATCATCGCATTTCGCCGAAGAGCGAAAGGTTTTTTGGTTGACAGTTTTCATAAATCATTTCATTTGTCTCTCGTTCATTTCCAAAATCGAGCTTGCACCATTTTACTTGTGCTTGCACAAGGGCGTTATTGTTTTACCTTGTTCTTTTCTCGAATTTTTTTATTTTAGTAACGAGTGTAACTTTAAGTAAATACCTACTTTACTAACTTGTACTACTTTATTGGACATTGACCTATGTCCAGCAATGGACGATTTAGTTTGATGATGATAATGGTGATATTTCGTTCACTTGCTGAGTTGAGGAAGTTCCTCAACTCAGCAAGTGAACAAAATATCTTTGCTTTGAGCAATAAGGAAAAAAGTACGTTAGGGAAGAGGTTGCTTAGTTTTGCGCAACTTGCGCAATTGTGTCGCACAAAAGGAAACTCGCGGCTTTTTAATAAACGCTCTAGATCTAGGGTACCTAACTACTCTCCTCAAACAATTGTTATTGGAGAAGATCAAAAAACCGTTAAGTAAGAAAATACGGAATAAACAAAACAAGTTGAATGAGTCAATCTGATCCCACGTCCCCTCGATTTAGAACACATCCGTCAGATTCCACTTTCGTCAGAAGTAGTTTTCCTCCCCCTTTGCAGCTCAACATGCTACTTTAAGTTTCTATCGTCTAACCACTTTGTTCTTTCAGGCATGTACCCATGCCACAACGCAGGTGGCAACCAAGAATGGCGATTCGACAAGGGTATGATTCGACATAACAGCATTTGTTTATCGCTAAACACAGAGGATCGCGTCTCGGTCGTCCTAGCCGCTTGCGACACCGCTGACGACAATCAACAATGGCGACGGAAAGGCCAAATGATGCTCAAACACGCTAAGCTCGACGGGTGTTTGGACTCAGATCGAAATTTCCTGGAGCTCTATCTCGACCAGTGCGACAGCGGCAAACCTAGTCAGCTGTTTATATTCTAGTGCCTATTCTCTGTGATAGATTTTCTGAGGGAACGTAATTCATGGCAATTGATATTGGTGATGAAAGTTGAGATATATGTACCTACATGGTGGGTACTGCACCTATTATTCGCTTTATAGTGATAATTTAATAGGAGATTGTACTGTACTTATTATGGAAGTTATTAATCTTCAACTATAGCTTTTGCGAAATATCAGTTCTTATCTATAGTATAGTTACTGCCACTACGAGTTACAATGTATTTAAGAAAACGTAAGTTTGAGTATCTATACTTTCTTGCGAAGCGTTAGGTATTATAAGTAACTAAGGCATTTGACGATTAAGGCACTTGTTCCAAATGATAATTATACGGTTCTAAGATTATTTTTATTATAGTGCGTAAGCCCTCGCATTCTGGTTAATCTCTGGAAAATTAAATAATGTCCACCCTGAAGACTTGTATTTGATTTTATAGCGTAGTGGTCAACGCACCCCCTACTGAGGGGAGCTCGCGGGGTGAGATCCCGCCGAAATTGTAAATTTTTGGAACATTATTTAATAGCCTAGTTCTTCTTTCGTTTTATTTACTTTGCCAAATTTATTGGTTCTTGTAACTCTAACATTCCAAATAGTATTTTTGTTGTTCTGCTTTGCATGAGTTTTCAAACTCAAGCCACCAGCTAGAAATAACACCCATTTTATGTTACGATAAAAAAAAATGTCTTTATTACTCTTTATTTTAATTACACTTTGTCACAAAAACTAAAATATATTATTAAAGAAATAAAATTAGACACGTAAGTAGTTACCAATGTAGATTAAAAATTATAAGTGAAAGCGTAGGTACGTAAAGTGCCGGGATCGTGGAATTTGGAAATAATTAATATATAATGTAGATAACTAATGTATAAAATTATCTTTTTTCATAGGGATTAAATAGGTATCCTTAGTAAAATATCACCTCTTTTAATCTACATAATGTGGTATAACGATTAGAGCCATCAAACATCTTTCTAATTTTATATCCAGTTGTTTATTTAAATTTTCTTCTAACGCGTAGGAGAATTTTTTTTTCTCTCTAACTCCACGGTTTTTACTAGGTACAACCACTAGGTATAAACACTAAGCTTAGTTTTCCCTCAACTTGTGTAAGGGATTCAAATGAATCTCCTATATCTTTTCTCACAAATTTCTATAAGTTGTGTTTATTGTAAATAGGTCTTCAAATTTGTGAAACGTTATCATCTCCCATTATAATGCGTAAAAGTTTCCTTATATATTACGAACATGATGTGGAAGTAATAAATAGTCTATATATAGGTAGGAGTGTGTAGGTATAGACTTTTTTAAATAATCAAAAGTTTTTAAACTGAGAATGGACACTAGATTTGTTAAGTAGCCCAATAAGAGCACATAACTTGTAAGTTATTTCGAAATAATTAACCTCTGAATATTTTGAAAGATCTGGAAGATGTTAGTCTTATAAGTCTAATTTTGTCACGAATTGTTGGCCTACCTAGAGTACAAGTTTTTTTATTTTTATCTGTATATTTTGCTGGATAAGTAAGACATTTAATTAGTGTCTAATTACGAGTATTATTGAATGAATATTGATTAAGTACCTACATGTAGATTTTTGAATCTTGTACATATTTTTCGTTCCAAATAAATTTCATCGTTATTCTTTTATTTTTTTATATGGAAAATTTATTTAATATGACGTATATCAATTTGTTTTTATGAGTTTTTGTTATTTTTATTTTTATTTTCAGTTATTACCTAATATGTTATGATTACCTATGACTTTTGAAGAAGTTTGTGTTGACTTATATAATTTATTTAGGTAGGTAATTATTTTGAATAAAATCTTTATTTTAATCTTCAAACAAACCAACCTAGGTACCTACTTAACTAGTAAACATGATACTTACATAGCTCATAGGTATTACTCTGAAATAATTATAAATATGTAACTGTTTTGTTTTCATGTTTTTCTGTACTGTTTTACCCTATTTTGGTGTGCAATAAAGTGTATTTGTATTGTATTGTATAGTATGTATGCGAAGGTACTTTGCAGTGTAAAATTGTAATTAATCTACCCAAAATAATAAACTACTGCCAATAACATAATAATAATTCTAGTACCTAATACCTAATCATGAAAACTTTATTCAAGTATAAATCCATCGAATAAAAGTAATTATGATATGAATTAGTATACCAGAATAGATTTTACATAATATATTCATGAAGTAGAAACTTAGTCTTACCTTTATGTCTTCACCTCAAACATATTTTCATATGTTAAGTAATGTCCTATAATACCTAATTTGCAAAATGTATTCTCATCAACGTCATTTTTATATCTAGTAAAAAATATATAGGTAATGTTTATTGTAATAGTAATTTTTTGATTATTTTAAGGTACCTATGCCTTATATAATATAATATAATATAGAAGTAACAAATTGATGGTAAATACTAGACATAAATGCTCATAACACATTCCATGAATTAAATTGAGATTTAACTGAAGAAGAATTTGAATAGAAGTAAATATCTAAATACTTTAACATGTACTTATGATAATACTTATGACATTTTTGTAGTCTGACATTATACCTTATGCAAGTTGCACAGAATAAGTATAGTAATTACTTAGTAGAATCACATTAAAATAGATTTTTATAATAAAACACTTTGGGCACTTCAATTTGGCTGTCCTAGTCATGGTTTTAAATGATTGAGATGTTTTTCGTTTAAGTTATGTGATTTTGTTTTAGTGAGATATTTTGGTGTGTAATTAAAACATGTTTACTTGATTAAGTTTTTTATTCACAGAATTCTGAAGAGTCAGACCCCAAAACCTTATACTAGACTAGACCTACAATTTTTATCTTTCAATCTACAAACATATTATTTTGAGTATATTGAAAACATTTTGAATGCCGATTAAAACAATATTAGGTATGGTACCTTTTTAAAACCGTAAACTCAGTCTCAGATGCGCTTATTGGCAAATTTAAAATACTAATACCTTACAATCTAAATCACACAAATACCTAAATCTTATTAAAATACCTACATATAATACAGGTAATATAATTATGCCTTTAGGTCAAACCAAAGTTTCTCCATTACTAGGTACGAGTATAGGTAACCTATATTTTTTTGGTCTCATGGAATTAACATTGAGAATCTCCAAAACCGTCTTATTAAATATTTTATTTTCAATATCACAAATTACAAAAAACTAAAGCATGATACATTGTTTTCCAGTCTTATGCTTTTACCTTGTGAAACTTATCTAAAACCAAGACAATACAAAATACCTTCAAAAATGTTAAATCTTCTAACCCTTAACATGTTAAATTACATTTGTCCATGTATCATGTAAAATCCTTTCGTCCATTTTCATAACTGTTTTTCATAACTAGTTACTAAAAAGGCAATTTCCTTCACTGTTTCATAACTAGTTATGAAAATGGACCTTTTGTTCGCTATTTAATAACTGTTTTCATAACTAGATACGAAAAAGGCAATATCCTTCACTGTTTCATAACTAGTTATGAAAATGGACCTTTTGTTCGCTATTTAATAACTGTTTTCATAACTAGATACGAAAAAGGCAATATCCTTCACTGTTTCATAACTAGTTATGAAAATGGACCTTTTGTTCGCTATTTTAACTGTTTTCATAACTAGCTACGAAAAATCATGTTGGCCTTGTCATGATGTTAGACCTTGACATACATTGCTTATCCAGGTTGTCACATCAAGCAATCAAACAATCAACGTCTGTGATATCAAGCAGCATGTGTTTCATAAACATGCTGCCTGACACTTGAACCATAAAAATTTCAAACACCAAGTATCAAAATCCGCATCAAGCCTCAAGAACTAAGAATAGATATAGGCAAATTGTACAGAAAATACTTGGTACAGTCCAACTTCTAACTCATTTCAATCTTGTCGGATTGGACTTCTTTCTATACATTGTTGAAAATGCCTTCTCTATGTTGTACCTCAAAGAGCTCAATTTGTCTTGACGAAGTTGCCAATGACCTTGATAACTCAGAAGTTATACTTCGGTAAGGATCTCTACATAGTCAGGAACCTATTTTCTATAATGTTGATGATCAAAGTAGTGGAAAAGTCAATACAGCACGGATAATTCCTAACCTTTATATTCTAGCTCAGAGAGCTCATTTTAGTCTTAACAAAGTTGCCGATGACCTTGATGCCTCGGAAGGCGTAGTTAGGCGAAAGCCTTTGTCGCAGTAAGTAGTAACCAGCTAGGTTCATGATGATGAGCATTGCGAAGAGAACTCCGAAGTCAGCCCAGAATGAAACACCGGACATTCCCATGATTTTCACGAAATAACTGTAAAAGAAATAGTTTACTTTAAAACTGACTGCTCTTTTTAAATAGATATAAATGAGTAATTAAAACAAGAGTAAGAAGAAACAGAAAATAGAACAGAATAGTTATAATTAGTGTTTGGTACAAAACTAGATCTTTTGACTTTTCATACAATAATGCTTGTCTATTCATCAGATCATACAGATATTACTACTGGGTTTATGACCACTCAAAAATGCTTAAAGGATGTTTTGCAACCAACACGTATAACGTCTTCAGCTCAGCATTCAGAACCACCTCACGATATTGCATACGAAATGATACTTAGCATTACCTAATCTGCGATACTTACTCGACATTCTTATACTCGCAGTAGTCGACGTCATCAGGGCAGATGAGGTCTTCCCTCGGAGCGCCGTAAATGGCCGCTACAAGGCCTTCTATGCCGTATCTCAGGAAGGAACAAGCCCTGGCGAGACGCCAGACGATTGGTAAGGGATCGTCACCACTGCCGATGCCGTAGACTGCTAGCAACATTAGGGGAACGCTGAGTGCTGGGCCGAGGAATACTGAGTTCTGGAAAGAAAGAAGTTAAGATTTTACTGAAGGCGAAAGGTAAGTACTAAAAATATACTGGAACCAGAAATACCGGTGAACAACGTACCGGTGTCCAACGTAAAGAAAACCACATTATGTTAAGCTAAGCAAACAAAGAAGGGTACCTACTCGTGCCGGGAACTCGATCCAATCTTAACTATTTTGCTACTATTATGCAGTTGCACAGTAATCACTCATACCAAACCGAATTGGATTGAATTGGAATTAAAATAGAGTTCGAGAGAATTCGACTGAAAAGTTGTTGCATGGTTTTAGTACTATACTGGTTTTAATAAACATGTGGTACCTAAAAGTAGATTCTACAAAAAATCTTTTGACAATACTATAAACCGAATTAAGGGCTAAGGGTTAATTTAATTTAGATTGCATCCTATTATCCCTTACCTAAGACTTTTAACAATCACTGTTCCTAGAAAGCAACTCTATCGCATCAACTTCGCCCATGCGACCAATAAACCGTACTTCTGGTTCAAGCCATATACCAAAAGTTTTCCCAACAGTATTACGAACATGACGGGCTAGGTTAACCACATCTTGACTGACAGCATTATTAAAATTCACTAGCACCAATGCTTGTTGGTCATGTACCGTTGCGCCACCAATTTTATACCCCTTTAAGCTGCATCGGTCTATCAACCAACCAGCTGCTAATTTGAACAGTCCATTCTTTTGGGAGAAGTATGGCATTTTAGGGTATATTGCCATCAACTCAGCAAATTTGTTTCCATCAACTGTGGGGTTCTTGAAGAAGCTTCCAGCGTTTCCTGTTACTTTAGGATCAGGGAGCTTGCTATGACGTATATTGCAAACTGTCTCGTAAACTTGATGTGGTGTTACGGATTTCGCGTCAAGTTTAACTAGCTCGCTGTAGGTGAGTTTAGGTTCCCATTTCTTAGGCAAACGCAAGCCAACTTTCACTATAATGTATCCTTTCTGATATCGATGCTTGAAAATACTGTCACGGTATCTGAATTCACACTCTGTAACTGAAAAGCGTTTGAGAGCACCTGTTTGTAAAACTAGTACTTCTATACATAACTGCAGAAATCCTTAAGCTCAACGCCATATGCGCCAATATTCTGAATAGGTGCAGATCCAACTAAGCCTGGTATGAGAGCCAAGTTCTCCAGACCAAACATCCCGTGATCTAAAGTATAAGAGACTAGATCGTGCCAGTTCTCCCCAGAGCCAACATGGAGGTGCCAAGAATCGTCATCTTCTACAACTTCAATACCTTTCAACTGGTTAACTATAACCGTTCCAGAGAAATCTTCGAGGAATAGTACGTTGCCGCCTTCTCCGATGACCAAGAATTGTTCGCGGCGTTCTATTGATTTATTCCAAGCCTCTTTCATTCGCTCGATGCTTCGAGCAATAACCAAACGCACTGAGTAGATTTGAAGTCCGAAAGTATTGTGATCTTTTAGAGAAACACCTTGTTCCATGTTGGTAATAATTTAGAGTAGGGGCCTAGAAATGAAGATGGATTCAAATCACATGTACAAACTAATTAACAGATTTGAAAATGCAATCACTGTACATAAATCAATAGGTAAGCACTGTCGCAGTCACTTGTGTTTCAAATAATTAACTAAAGACCGAGCTTTATTAATAAACAGAAAATACTAAATCATTTGTTTATTGAATTTTATAAATCATTATGTAACGCGTGCAGCCTTGCCCTTTGCGACGAAGTTGTAGAGGTTATTGATATAATATAAAACCTGCTAGAATCAGAACCTGATCTATACGACACAACCATTAAATTTGACGTAAGTGATAATATCCTTGATTGTTTGTTAGATTTTATAACTTTGTAAACTAACACAGAGTTAATAAGACCACAATGGCCATCTTTGTGGGCGGCTGATTGCAAAAATTAGATTTCAATTATAACTTAATGGTAGGCTTGACGCTATAAATTGAATAAAGTCATAATTTATAAGAATTAATACCGTCGTAAGAACAATAAAAATGTAATCAATTACGAGGATATTACAAAACAATAGCTAGTATCAATAAAACAACGATGTTGTTAGTTATGACACTTCATGAGAGCTTAATCACTGATCATTATATTGAGAACCTAGGTATAAGGAAAACATCTATCTCTATGCTAATAAATCATAATATTAATACTACGTTACAAAATAGCAAGATCTTAATAACGACCTTTTAAGACCTTCATTAATTAAATATTGAGTTAATTTCAAATTATTAAAATAAAAAAATCAATACGGTTTGTTGAAACCAGAAAAAATTATACGGGTTTTTTTTCTCCTTTAATGGGATTAGATACGACTCCTCCATACTAATATCGCACCTCTAGAACAACACGGAATTATGTCGAAAAACTATTTTTTTCAGGATCGTCAAAAAACCGTTATCTGCTTTTTCATCGAAGTTATTGCCCAAGTCTTGAATGTTTTATGTAACGTATCTAATGTGAATCAATATTATGTCGTTTATTCCCCTCAATAAAAGTCGAGCAAGCGATAATATGCATTTTTCGTTTTAATTCTCTATTGTCTAATTATCTCATAAAAAAAAATATAACTATGTCGAAATACGTCCTGCTTGTTGAATGATTCTGAAATAATACTCTTATATTTTATCATCCATTGGTTAAGAGTAAATAGACAATAAGGACCTATGATTTGTTTTCAGGCATTTTCCTGTTGTTAGTAAAATTAAAGACATTAAATTACGAAAATCGGCATATTTATTCAAGTTTGTTTAACAAAACCAACAAAATCATCCGAAAACCGCAGTGTGGTTTTGGATATAGTGATTATTATAATATGAAACAAACAACATTATGCAGGTATAAATTTAAAAAAAATATACAGTGTAGAAGTGTAAAACAGTTAATAATAATACTAAGGAAAGGAACCATTAGGATACAATAAGTAGTTGCTGACTACATAGTACTACTGATTGTATACAATGTAATACCATTAGGTAAAAAAAAAATCCTTACTATTTGTACTATCTCGGTAACTTACGATAACCTATCTTTTATTCTATTTAAATGGAAAATAAAACCGTACGCAACCTTACGTTATAAAATATTAATTTACTTAAATCTCACAGAATCAACAAGTACCTTCATAAGAACAAATCAATACAAATATCAAAGGTAAAATCAAGTAAAATTAAAGTATAAACACCTTTTGAAGTCAAACGGTTCCATATGGAACACTTCATCCTGTGTTGCTTTTCAGTCTTACGTTGATAAGATTAGGGTCTCTTTTCCAAAGCTTTATTATTCAAAGACCTCAGGATGATGAACTAACCGTTGGAATTTCTTAAAATTAGTATTTTGGTTACTTCTAAGGTTAGAATAATAAGACTACAATAGGCCGAGTTTTTTGTTTAGCAGGGAGAGAAAAAATAGGTTCTTCATCTGAATCGTATAAAAAATTACTTTCATCACTTGGACCAGCAGCCTTATTGTCTAACTTAAAATCCATTACCAGTGAACTTGGTATGCTAATGCTTCAACTGCTGTTGATGCGATGACTGGTGCCGCCACAGAGGAAAGTTCCGCATTATTTTCCATTTTGATATCTTGGACAGTAGACTGGTCTTCTATGGGTGTTCCAATTGCCTTTTCGAGCATCAGCAGGCAGCGACCTTTAATCATCTACCAGAAAATGAGAGTATACTAAATTAATTCAACAATAGAGCATTATCTGAAAAACTTGATTTATTTTTCCTATTATGATGAGATAAATACTGCTCAAAAACATTTTTTTTATAATATAGAACAATTATAAGAATTGAAAGTATCCAAAATTTAATTTAAACTATTTTTTAATAAACTATGGCTAAATGAAAATGTATCATCAATAGGGCATTATTTCAGAAATTTTCACCTATTTCAAACAATACTGTACTATTTTGGAAAAATTAAAATAAATTTACATACCTTCTTCAATAACACCGCCGTATTTCGGAATACCAATAAAACACCAACCAGAAAAAGTTCAATAACTTCAATAATACCAGATTATTCCCTAATAATTTGCTCTTGTGTAAGCGCAATACGGTTTGCCCCGACGGCGAACATGTTGTAACTGGACATAGATTATTATTCGTGGTATGACCTTTTACACATTAATTCAATAAGAGTGAAGTACAATGCCATCTCTTGGGCGTCTGTGCGAATATAAATAATCGTGTGTTAGTGGTGTGCGCGGAAAAACTTGGCGGATTCAAATATGCAATAAAGTCGATTTTGAGATTTTTCGACATAATCCCGTGTTGTTCTAGGGGTGCGATATTTTAAATTCGATAATTATTGTTCAGTCTGACATTTTGTTAACTTTTTAACACTTACGGCTATAATGGATCTATATAAAATTTTGCAGAAAGGTGAATAGTTTTCTGGGGATAGACTAAAGCTGCTTTTTATCCCGAATAAGTTTTTGCGCAGCGGGCAGAAACCGGCATAGGTATAGATATCTATAAAAGTAATAAAAAAGTGCTTACCACAACGCTAAGCATAGAAGATATCATAGTTCCCATAGACTCAGATATTAGGGCCACCATGATACAAATGGTTGTAAACATCGCTATTCTCGACCCCTCCATAGGTTGTGACGTCATTGGATATGTGATGACCAGGTATATAAGACTGAAGAATATGGTCGGCGGAGTTCTAGAGGCGACTAAAGCAGCGTAGTACGGTTTGAGGCCGTACCAACGGTTGAAGTATTCCCTTTTTATGAGCTGTACTTCGTCTGGAACTGAAAAGAAAAATGAAACTTTTAGAATTATCCTTTAATTGCTTGCATCGCTTGTTAATTTGAAGATGATGTTGTAAGAAATGCAGAATTTTGAAGATTTATGGAGAGCGGCGGCCCAAAAATTGAGGCCACACATTTCTTTTAAAATCGCGTTGAGTTTCAGTTAATATTTCATCATCGTCATCATCATCATCATCAGCCTATGTTAGTCCACTGTTGGACATAGGCCTCCCCTAATGAGCGCCATAGCTCCCTGTCTTATATTAATATTATCTTATCTTAGTTAATATTTAATCAGAAAAAATCTTACATGTCAAGCATACACCATAAATACAGCATTACGACTATATATACGAAATATACGACAGTCATTGTGACTGTCGTATATTTTTATACAAATAAAAAATTTGCGAGTAAACGAAGTTGGGGCAAAATAAATATCCCTTTTGAATTTTTATTCTTCATACACTTTACCAAAAATCTTTATCTATTTATCAAAGATCTCCTTATTCTTGTAATAGCTATCGATCCCCAAGAAAAACCGCGGGACAAAGCTCAGAAGTCAATTGATATTGACTAAATTGATTTGGGTCTAAATTGGGTTTATGGAGCAGTTGATGCTCTATAAACCCAATCAAGACCCAGTTTCATTTATAATGACTCGAAAATTCTATTTTTGTTATCAAAATGTGGTTTTAACTCATTACTTTATTAGATTATGTGCGGTCGGCTGGTAAAGGAACTGGTTTAAAATTATCTCATCTCTACATTCCGATAGACTCTTATTCATAATAGCCTGATAACTTCAATAATTGCTATTTCTCAATGTGTCTTCTTATATTGACATAAGTCAGAGTGAGAAATTACACTGCTTAGCAACTGTTTCAATAAACAGACAATTTTGAATGAGGCGGAGGTTTCGGATTGAATTCCCTCTTCGGGATTAATGTTTGTACCATCTACAGATTTTTAAAGATACATTACATAGATAGATTTTTTTGTAACGCTGTCGCGAGGGAACTTCGCCCGCCACGCCACAGAAGTCGTCATATAGTCAAAACGAAATACCTACTTCAAATTCCCTAATATATAGCAGGATATTACTTGTCTTATCCCTCGGAATAAAAATTATACACAACAATTTTAATTCAATGTCCACGTCATTCATATGTTTTTATTTATACAAAGGCGAAATAATTTAGAAAATTGGTCCATTTAACGGAGAAATCAAGGAACATACATAAAAATATAAAAAAAACATACCTCTACATTGAACTGCCCATAGAACATATTAACGAATAAAGGCCAAATTCAGATACTTCTCCCCGAAGAACATCCTACAGTTCCTAGCCGCTGCCAGGGTAAGTGGCGAATTATGAACGCCACAACATCACGGGTGATCTCATAAAGCGGCGACCAAAATAGTCCTACCATGATCGCGATGATACATTAAACACACTAGGTAAAATAAAAAGACGCTGGGTCTTAAAGTCAGAGCGGTAGCTAATATAAAATACTCACAAGCTAATAGAACAGGCATCATTGGGATGTATAACATCGCGATGACACAGGCGTAGCAGAAGCCAAAGTTGTTGATCGTCTTAGACGCGTCGTAGCCCATTTTGTAAAACAGCATCGCGACGATGAAACCGAGGAACAAGTGAAGACCGACTCGAAGCCAAAGGTAATACTGAAAGAGAAAATGTCCATAAGACTATTAGGAAACATGCTTGGCATGTGACGAGATGAGTGTAAGTATGAGGAGGATGTGAAGGGAGAGGAAAACCAAAGAAAAAGTAGATGTGAAAAAGGATTATAGATAAGAAAGGTACGAAGATTGGACACTACTTTAGTTAGTCTAAAAAACTTTCACTACTTACAATACAACTAAAAGGTAAAAGTTTGTATGAGGTTTCCAATGTGTCGGAGAATAAAAGTGATCTTCCCAATATTACTTATATAATTTGTATTTTGTAACGTTTCCAAGAGTTCTGTAAGGTTTAAAGGAAATAAAGCAATATGTTTTTTTTGTGGCATTATTATGGACGTTTCGAATAACTCAGCAAACATGTGGAAATATTCATGTGCCATAAAATTCTTGAATAATACACCCATTTGGACTTAAAATTATACGTATGGCTTACGATGATTTGACAGTTTTGGGTAAAATATAGAAAAGACGTTACTTGAAGAAATTATAAAGGAATAAAATATCTACATAGAACATCTTCAATTCCAATGCTCCTTTGATCAAATGATCCAAAGATCCATGATCCTTTGTTCAAAAATAACACTAAAATACTATTAAAAGCTATGATTGGCTGACTGTACCAGTTATTAAAGTCTCTGCTGTGATTAGTACCAAATGGTATGCTATTCTTGTTATTGCTATGCTATCGCTATGGGGGAGTTAACAACGATTTCAGAACAATTAAGGGTGGAATTAATAATACGCAGTGAGTTTCAAACATCCTTTGTCTCCAAAGGCCGTGGGACACTAGTTCAATAACATCTAATGTTATCAACATCCGTATAATTGCCAAGTTTTTACATCATCATACCCTGTAAACTTTAGCCTCCTATTTTTTGTCTGTCTGCGAACTAAATTTAGCTACACTTATCTGGAACGGGTTTTTGTATTGAAGTTGATAGCTGTCTTTATCTCCAAAATTATTATACTGGGGTATGAGTATAAACATTATCAAGAGCAACTCGTTGATGTCTACTTCCACTTGTTCCTAGTTCAGTTACTTCATGATGTTATATTAAACACAGATTGATCCACATTTTGTCAACGTCTAAAACTCATCAGTCTTTTTCTACGAATAGGTATGTCGTGATTGTAGTTGATGATAGTAAATACGTGTCGATTTTTTTATTCGTCTTCCATATTCAAAACGGACATAGGAATGTTTCGTCTTGTATACAAAGATTTCTTGATATCATATTTATATTCTTCTTCTATATTTGTTTCGCTTTGTTTAAATTGGCAATATATATATTCTTGTCTATAGCTAATACCCAAAACGTATAAATTAAGTATTATCGCTGACATTTGGAATGCAAAAGTAGACCACATCTAACCTTATTCCTTAAAGTTTGCAGCAGCATCCTCTTAAAAAGCACCACAAACTGTTGGTTCGCTGTGCTACCATGCTTATAGTTGTGCTTCTCGACTCCGCCCGCGTTTAGCTGCTCTATCTCCAACTCCTCGTGAGGAGCTTCTAACGCGAAGTCCCTCCAACGCTGGTTCCTACCGTTCTCTACCGCTGCGACCATCCTGTCGGCGTGTGTGCCGTATTCTCCACTTGATACTTCGATTACTGTAATATATTAATATATATTATTAATGTAATACATATTAGCTTCAATGAATATCAAGAGTAGATAGCTATAAACTTATTTAATTAAATTAAAATGGACAATCCACACAGCATCATCTAGTCTCAAGCTTAGCATAACTTGCCTTGTGGTAATAATAAATTAAAAGAAAACAATATTACCCCATAAGTAACAAATATAAAAATTGAGATTTCTGTTATTATTGTGAGTATAACCTCAGTATCGGGGTCATATCTAAAAAGTTAAATAACAAAAATAATATATTTCCTGTCCATAAATGTGGCCCAAATGTGGCCCCGTCGTGGACTACCACTATGCCTTATTTAAGTTTGAACGGTATAAATATCACATCACAGCCTTAAGTCCAAAAGTCCACAGCTGAACATTGACCCCTGATATATTATATTGATATGATTATGCTCTCATCGGGTTATATATATAGATCCTGATATAAATCATTAATCACATTGGGGTCAAAATATACATAGTGTCAAAATATAGATAGTGTTTAATTGTATAAATTACCGACTTAGTAGCGAGACAGTCGTAAGCATGGCCATTTCTTTAGTTATTTTCATCAGTTAGGTGGAAATATAAAGTCACAAACAAGTTCATAGGTTCAAGAAGGTTATTCTGTTTCCGTAATGTAAAGTAGAATGGAATGGGATAAAATATTTTTTATTTGCAATTTGTACAAAAACATGCTCTTATAAATTAGCTAGTAGGAGGTGGTTGTGAACATGTTACAGCCAACGCTGGTTTTCCGACAGAGCCTTTCTGTGACGTCATGAAAAAAAATCTTGTGGGACTTATTGTAAATGGAAGATTGCGAGTTCAAGTTAATGAGCCAACTCGTATGTTGTCATTATTATTCAAGCTATCTCTATACATTATGTCTTCTCCTATAAATACAAGGTGTCCCATGCAGCCTGTATCAGTTAGAGTAGGTACGGTAACGCTTTCATGGCCATTTGCGGTCAACCGCATTATAGTTCATTCGTAAAAAAGAAACCTGTATCAGCTTGGATCTGTGGTCTGGGGCACCAATACCTATCTATTGGAACAAATGTACTTACATATTTTGGAATTTGGAACATTGTGGTTTTCGAGATACAATTTGTTTTAATTTTTATATTTTCCTAAATATTGGATAGGTACTTATTTAGCTATAATGGTTTTTTTAAGTGAAGCTTTGAGATTTTTTTTGCTTCCATGGCTAGGTAAGTGAATTCGTCTGTAAAAACACAAAACACCAAAAGCTTCATGAATTCTTCGGTATTACGTTGTGTGGGCATTTCACCGGTCGATGTCCCCTTAATGCGCGATTACAAAAATATTGATTCTATATAGCTAATTTGAAAAAATCTGTTAGAGATATACATATGCTAGATTTACTTGATTTCAACTTTTAAAAAACCCCGACTGAATAACTTCGGTACTTTTAAAAACTTTATGGGTTAGGAAGCCACACAATTCAGCTTTCAAAATAACACAAAAAAGTTTAATTATATAAAAAGTTTTATGCGAATTGGGAGTTTAAGCATGATACAGTCGAAATAATTAAAAACAGGGATTTGAAAGCACTAGTATCACGTTTTTCCAATCAGTATGGTAAATAAATAATGAATATTAGATGAAAAAACATTGTGCGTAGATAAACTATGTGCACATCAGGGGGCAATAACCTGAGGGATGCACTGTCACTGTATTCGAGTTAAATACCAGTGATTGACGTCAGAATTTAAATTAGGTATACATAAATGAGATGATAACTGTAATGTAGTTGTAAACAACGTCTCGAGGCGGGATTCAAACCCGTAACCTCCTGCGTCGGTGCTGGACTTTCTTCCACCGCGCCTTAGAGATCCATAGCTAAATATACATCCAAAATTTCAAAAAGTATGAAAATAAAACATAGGGATCTCTCGAAAACTACAAAAACTCGTGGATCATGTTAGGGGTCCAATCGATGGGTAGGTATTGTAAACAAATACAGACCTTCGCTTGTACAGGTTGCATGGGACACCCTGTATATAATTATACTTACTGAAATCTGCAGGGTTATAAGTCCTAGGACACGGCAGTTGCAGTTCATTCAGGAAAGGCACGACACCCGCCGCTGTCCCTTGGTAGGCACACCGCCCGTCAGCCACCACGTAAACATGGTCGAACTCTGCGAACAACCTGGCAGATGGTGTGTGAAGGGAACAGACGACCGTGCGGCCGCCACGGGCGACTCGTTTTAGCAGCGATACGCAGGTTGATGATGCTACGTCATCTAGTCCGCTGGAATTATTAATATACAGTGAATTCAGGGAAGGAAGAGTATTTGAAGATAGCATATACACATGTCGAGCCTTTATTAGTAGATGCGTAGATGGTGACATGACAAATTAACCAAAGCAAACGACGACGGTTGTCCCGGCAAACAGAATGATTCAGAAAGCATAAAATATATTGTGATGACTCAGCAAACTTGTGTAGGTACCTATAGAATATTGAAGACACCATTAAGTACATCAATAAATAAATAACTGAAACAAGAAACACCTACTTCTGTTTTAGAATTGATTGATTCCCTTCAAGATCCAACTATTTCTATTTTCATCATTCATACCGAAATTCTAAAACAAATTCTATTCAAAACACGACACCAATTCAGATATAGCTATTCTAGATGTTTAAATAATATGTTTATTGCCTATACCTATACTATAATATTATAATGAGGACAGATTTGATTGTTTGTTTATTTGAATTGAAAAGGCTCCAAAGCTACTTGGACCTATTTGGAAAATTCTTTTACCGTTCAATTCCTACATACATTATACCTGATGAACATAGGCTATAGAACATTTACAAAAATGTTTGGGAAATGTATGGAAACTTGAAAGCCAACGTGTTAGTGAGTAAAAATTTATAATTTTTGAAATATGTGTAAAATTGAGCGATGCCGGGCCTACCTCTAGTACCTTATAAAATAATACCTAACACAATCAATAACTACTACTGAGACCTAGTATGGCATAATCAGCGGCCTTGTCTTTGAAAGCAGTCAGGCAACCTAGTTTTTTATAGACAATTTCTTAACAGTGGCCAGATTTTGATTCCTTCCCAACA
The DNA here is from genome assembly GCA_963931895.1 of Eupithecia pulchellata. Lineage (NCBI taxonomy): Eukaryota > Metazoa > Arthropoda > Insecta > Lepidoptera > Geometridae > Eupithecia > Eupithecia pulchellata. The sequence goes on from OZ007530.1 coordinate 11,618,337, forward strand.
CTTACGTGGTAGGCTCATCCAAGAATACTACAGGTGGGTTGTTCAGTAGCTCCAAGGCTACTGATAGTCTCTTTCTCTCGCCTCCAGACAGTCTTTCTGCTGCTGTGTTCCTCGCTTTGCCTAGCCTTAGGAGCTGGATAATTTCTTCTACCTGCAAATTGGCATGTTTTCTATTTAATTTAATGATTCTTAATTTGTCGGTCTGTAAAATAATGACTATTTTGTTCTGTTCTGTATCAACATCATCATCATCAACAACATCACCAGCCTATAATAGTCGACTGCTGGACATAGGCCTCCCCTAATGAGCGCCATAGATGGCATCATTATTTGGGGGTTATTGCCCATAATCCCCACGCTGGGCATGCGGATGCCCTGTTCTGTATAAAGTTCAATAAATGTTCATATTTCTATCTATATTGTTTAGTAAAGTCATTTCCAATTTGTTCTAAAAATTGCTGTTGCCAGCGTACTTCCTTATAAAGTCTTTAATAAAGCTACTACAGTGCAATATAGTTGTCTTCGTCGCAGTGAGAAAATATAGGATTTTCGAATAGTACCTTTTTTACCATCTTCGTCAACATTTGTACTTCTTTTAGAATTACTTTTGAATATGACGTTATTTAGCCAATTCCAAAAATAAAATGTACTGGCAAACTACATGAAATAGCTGTTTTTGCACTGATTGTCGTAAACAGCTTAGATCAAGGTTAGGTGACTCGCGGAAGCCTGACTTTTTTGAATTACTGCCGGCTAGGTAGACACTTAAAATTTTATGTATTCACCATAATTGCCTACAAAGATTTAATATACGCTAATGTTGCGTTAATCAGATGCATATTTAAAATAAAATCCTAGCAATACTTGCTCACACATAAATAAAAAGTTTACAGAAGTTACTCTTTGTTTTTGTTTTTAGAAAAAAACGGTTTTTGCTAAGTTCATGCTTCGTAGGCAGGTAATAAATATTCAAACTATGCAAAACCTACCTTAAAACCAATTGTTTCCGTCATAATAATAATTTTTTAAAATATTGTCAGAAGTTATTTATTTATGCCTTTGGATTACGTAATAAACGAACACGATTATAAAAAGTAAATCGACATTACTCTATGAATAAAAATTACCCGGTATTCAAAAAATCATAGTTTAGGTCCCTAAAACCTGCCTAAAACAGAGAATATACAGGGAATCCGGCACAACGTTTGAAACTGGGACAGGCTTTTCAGGTTAAAAAACCGCTAAGCTACACTTGGTTCGATGTACCCCCAGTTTTGTCACGGACGGTACCTACTAATGCCTTAGTAAGTAAAAAACCTTGTGCCTTAATGTAAGTATACTTAAAATTACCTAAAGTTTCAGAATATTACATGAGTAACTTGTAAATATTTCTAAAACCTTTGCCATTTTATGTTTTTCACAAGTTTTTACAGTCTTCCTGCCTGTATCTTTTTTTCGAAGCTTAGTTTTTCTGTGTTTACTAAACTATAATAATGTTTTTATTTAAGTAATGACTCTTTATTTCATAGATTTTAGATAGATGTTTTGCTTATAATATTTTTTTCCGTAGCCTTCTTGGTCAAACGCATCGCAGGTTTGGAACCCAAGCTACGTGCTTTATTCATAGCATCTTGAATCAATACAAAAAAGATACAATACCGAGCTAAAATATATTTACATGATTATTTAACAAGGTGTCGTAAGTTTCATTTCCTTCCGCTCTCCAATCGCACGCAATTAGCTGACCTAACATACCTTTTAAACATCTGCAGACTGCAATGGCAATATAGATTGTCCTGAACCGCTTGGGTTACCTACAAATACCTACTGCTGCATTGAGAAAACCGACACGTACCTAGAGCAAAAACTAATTACAGACGAATTGCATTTTTGATACGAGCTAGCAAAACGTTCAACTCATTGGTCAATAGAAGCATTGTTAATGATCTATTTAATACAAGTAATCATAATACTTGCTATTCAAATAATTCTTTTAAAATGTCTGTTCATTCATTGCAAACGCAAAGCGTGTGTTGTGTATTTCTTATTGTATTTTTTTTCTTGGTCAGCTAATATTGCTCTATTTTGACATTGTCTAACTTAAGCGAGAGTCCGAATCGTAACAAGAACCTTCTAGAACTTTTACTGACAACAATAGCCTTGGTCTCAAAGCGAAGATGTGGCCGACGATGTTTCACGAAGATCCAGAAGACACCTATTCACTCTAGTCTGGGAGAGACCCAGGTTGGTAATTATTTTAAAGAACGTTCTGGAATGTCCACTTACCACAATAGCCTTCGTGTCCCGATCCATCGCAGCACCTAGTTTGAGATCTGCCGCCATAGTCATTGCCTCCAGCACTGTGATGTACGGCTGAAGGAGATCCTCTTGCATAATGTACCGGGACAGTTTCCTGAACTGACGGAGGTTGCGAGGCTCGCCATTTGTTGCGATTGTGCCGGTAGCTCCAGTTACTCTGAAAGATGAAAAGAGATTGAGGGAATGGAGAATATAAAGGGTGTGCCTTTATTTTGTATGGTGATCATTTCTTTAAAACTATTATCAATTAATCGGTGATAAAAATCAATCAATTGGCAAGATAGGTAACTAACACGGAAACTATTTTATAAGAGATTTGATAATTAATAAGTTGGAAAACTAATCAGCATGCAAACAACCAATTCATCTCATTAATACTCAATTTACTTCAAAAAATCAAATGTATTTGTATCGAAAAATGATTGCAGATTGAAGAAAGGGCAGCAGCTTCACATGCAAGTTACTATTCTAAGAGTTAAACGTCATTTATGAGTAGGCCATCAATTTTGAGGAATTGTAGAAGTGTGATGTTTTATGTGGGCATATTTTTAGTATGCACAGACAATATAGGTAGCAAAAGAAATGGGGTCAAATCCAAAGGGACTTCTTACAATTTTCAATGGATCTCTTGTCACTTCAAAGTATCATATCAAAATTCAGCATCAACATTCCACGGCAATCATTCGGATACCCTAGTAAACTTCTAATAAAACAAGCTATTTACAATTTACTGGTTATCCTTGGCGAAGGTATCCAAGCGAATTGAATTTTTGGCCCATGGAGACTGGCAGTTATACAACTATGTTTGCTTAGTAACAAATGCAAATATCCAAGACTTTGGATCATGACTTTAGACAAGATAGTTTTTAGTTTTAATAACCCCTGAGGCAAACAATGTACTGTTAAAACTTAACATCTGGTCCGAACTTTACCTATAATACGGCTATTAAGTTTTTTCTGGATTGAAAGGTGGCTTACTTTAACAGTAGGTATCTTAACCTTGTTTTTGATGGTTAATCGTTAAACAGGTCTTTCCCAGAATATTTAACAATTTTAGGTCTTAAAATTATAATAACTCCAGTTGATGTTTTACATAATAAAGGCATTCAAGTATTAATTTTCAATTACACACTATTTAGATTTCTATTTATCAATGATATAACATGAATTATAAAAAAATTCAAAATAATTATAAATGAATATATAATAATATATTTATAATTCAAAATAATTATAAATGAATATATATATTTATTTATAATTATATAATATATATAATTATAAATAAATATATTCAATTTACTTTCAGTCCCTGTTATTAATATTTATGAAATAATAGCATTTACTTAGAAAATATTTTTTTTAGCTGTTTATTAAACGACTTTCATTTTGACACTCCTGTTGATTATTAAATATTTTTAATGTTTTTTAGTAGAATTGTTTCGATGTCATTGGTGACTAACAATTACCTACTATGGTGTGTAATCACAAGTCACATCACAAACAACAATATAAACTAATCTAATTGCTGCATGATGTTATACGAGCTTGAAACACTATAAGCGAGGGATTTTGAATTTCTGTTGGCATTAAGGAATACCTCTGCTGTGTAGATGTTCTGTTAACATTATAAATAAAATAAATAAATAATGCTGGACAATCCACACAGCATCATCTTACCCCAAGCTAAGCAGAGCTTGTGTTATGGGTACTAGATGACTGAACAATATTATTACATAAATAGATATTTTATATCATACATAGAAATTTATTATTAGCACTTACTTGTACCCAGCGAGTATGTTGAGGAGCGAGCTCTTGCCGGCTCCAGACGGTCCCAAAATGGCGGTCAATTGTCCCGAACGGAAGTCTCCGTTTAGTCCTCGCAGTATTAACTTTGAACCTGCAAAACGATTCCATTGTTGGAATTTTTCAACTGGTTTGCATTGAGACTCTTTGCTTTATAAAAACTCCTTTTAGAGTAAGGTCGTCAAGATTTATGTAAGGTAATAAAACTAAACTGGAAATGCACCGTCTAGTCTAGTGTTTGAGTAAACTTGTCATTTCCACCTTGTAAATAATTAATTAAACTTCTTCCGCTTGTAACACTTTCGTATGAACATTATCATTGTCATACTTATAAATATTAAAGCGAAACCTGCGACAGTAACTCAGTCTGCTGGGTTCACGGTGAAAAGGCTCAGTGAATCTAATTTTAGACTAGGAAATTGGAAAGGATATCAGATGCTTTTATCTTAAAAATAAAAAGCAAGTGCCGCCAACCCGTGCCCGCAGGCAACTAGTAGAAAGATCGGATCTCGATAGATCCATACATTTCAAAATGGATCTAATGCGAAAGAGAAGTCTCAATAGATCCAATACGGATCTAACGAGAATCATCCCAATTTGCTGATTATCCATGGGTAAAATAAACAAGGCCACACAACATCATCTATCTTGTGTTATGGGTACTAGATGGCCAATAGGTAACATAATACAACACATCACAGGATAGATATTTTTAATTATAAAAACCCTAAATTACCGAGTTTTTAAAATACCTTAGGCCGTACAGCCAAAATTTTGCTTAAATCGGTAGCGCAGTAACATCAACAGTATACATACATGGAGTAATATTCTGACAATCATGATTGTGGCAATATCCCCCGGATATTGCAATAGGAATTATTTTGAAACGCTGCTCGTGTGACAGGCGATGTGAACAACTGTGCTGTTTTACGTAGAGAGCAAGTTCAACGAATAGGCTGGCTATCAAGACACAAACTTGGTATAATCACAGATAACTTATCACATATAATATAAAATACACCAGCGGTCCACTAATTAACAAAAATTCAAAATTAGTGTTCATTTTTACATACACACGTGGGTCAATATAGAAGTATTTATACGGAACCCTGAGCTTTTTGAAAATATTCTGTAGCCTAGTTCATTATTAGGGATAATTTAGGATTCTAATGGTGAAAGAGTTTTCAAATTGGCCCAGTAGTTTCAGAGCATATTCAATCCAAACAAATAATCAATTTTTTCCTCTATAAAATATTAGTATAGATGTGTAGGTAATAATGATACGCACTACGAGTGACTAGTTTTGGACTTTGATAGTGTTTATCAGTTGATTGCCCACTCATGAGCAATACTGGAAGAAACTGGAGCCTGAGTATTACTAGGCAGGGAATAATATCAACGCTCGTTATAAATAATAATATTTATATTATATTTATACTTACGACTGAAGCTTACGGGTAAACCAAATAACGGTTGTTAAATAGCGGTATGTTAACATATAAATCATAAAACTGAAAACATAAATAATGCCTAAAATATAACTGAATCTTCACAAGTGCCTAATTAACAATCTTGTGACCGATTTATTAAAAAACAATAACTTCTTTACTGAAGTACATTATAAAACGTAATTATTACTTCACGATGTTTACATAAAAATCATAAAAGTGACAATTAATTAGTAATTGATGGCAACATTTTGTCATGAAACCACTCAGTAATTCTGTCTTCATTATTATTTGAAAGAAACGAAGCAATTGCATCGCACGCAATATAAATGTTGAAGGTAATAACTACTTATTGCAAAACGAATTGATAACACAACGAATTAATAACATATAAATTACATTGTTTATATTTCTTGACCTTTCTATGACTCCATGTTAACTATAGGTAATTGTAGGTTAATAATTTTTGGTTCTCCCAAATTAGCTTCTACACGCCACGTTACTATCGTACGCTATTTATATTATTAGGTACTATTATGAGTAACTAAATGTTCAGACTATTATCTATTTTTTATATTTATCTATTTACATACAGTATGGCATTATTCAAATAAAATCGGAACTGAATACTGTTTTCTAAATAAATAAATAAATTAATAATCTAGCTAAAAATACTATTTAATATAATATTTTTATAACCCCAGACTTGATTCAGAGAAAAATGTCCTTAATAATTTTGTGTTTTTAATGTGGTGGTAATAATATGGTGTAATAGTGTTTTTAATGTCTTAATAGTGTGCGAGTTGCCCTTAATATTGTGTTATGTGCCTGAAATAAACGAATTTTATTTCACTTTCGCATTTGTAATATTAGTAAGTATAACAGAAGCTCTGCTTAACGTTAGACTGGAAATCTGGAAACAATAGCCAACAAGAGCAAAAAAAATGTATATTTTTATTTCATTTTTTATTTACTTAACTACTAAAAACTCTACTGACTAAAGTTTTAATAACGTTATGTACTAACAAAGAAAATTACAATTAAATGACAGTACCATATTAGACTGATAGTATTTACAATTAAAACAACATAGCTAACTGCAGACTGCAAACAATCTACAGGTAGCTCAACGTCCAGTCGGAAGCGTCCCCAAGAAGCTGGCTGCATTGCATCGCATTAACTTATCATTATAGATTCTGTTCATATCCGTCTAATAATATTTCGCCATAAACACAAATCTACGCAACATCTCCTAAGGTATTATGGTATTACCTATACTACTCATACAGAAATAAATAGAGCATGAAGAGTTTTGTAAGCCTCAAGGCTGATGTCTTCTAAGTTCTAACTCAAAGTTGTACTCTAGCAGGGAATAGAGCACAAGGATACGCGGACATTGACTATCGGATTGCACATTCACTGCGTTTATTTTAGGGTTGACACAACAATGTTATGACAACCTTTGTGGTGCGGTGGGCGATGGTGGCCTGCGACGCAGGTACCTCTGGGTATTCGATTCCCGCCTCGGGATAAATGTTTATGCGATCTAACGATATTTGTTCCGGGAGTTCTCGTTGTTTTTTATGTTTAATAAAAAATGTATCTGTGTATCTAATATATTGTATTAGGTGCATTGTATCAGTCAACTATAGTACACATAACACAAGCTCTGCTTAGCTTCGGGCTAGATGATACTGTGTGAATTGTCCAACATTATTTATGGAAGTTTGGCGGCGGCAGACGCTAAAGTTTTCTCGACCCGTTATTTAACTATTAATAGGTACCCGTGATATCCATCCCGCCGCCGGTCCCATTCTGTACTATAAGTTCGACCGAAACCGCTGTACCGCTCCTGAGGTATGCGCGCGGCGAGACGGGGGGGAAGTATCGGCCGCTCCGATGCATCAGTCTGCCGTCGACGCTCACGGCAGTAGGTCGCCTTTGTACCGGACGGTCTATGTCAGATACACATGAGATAAATATCCAAAGATGGGCCGAGCGCTATCTCGTGATGTCAAGGCCATAATTTTTAAAGTGGCCGAATATTTTAAGAAAAGAAAAGCAGACAGAGAGAGCTTTGAATATAAAAGTGATGCAAATATTGCCAAAATCGTGGCAGACGCTACGGGGTACTGCGAAAAAACCGCAAGAAATGTGATAAAAGAGGGCAATTCATCAACTGAAAATTTGGGCCGATTGAAATTTAATTCGCCAAAACAACCAAAAACTATAAAGAAAAAACATGTTGTTGATGATTTTGATTTAGGAGTTATCAGAAGAAAAATTCATCAGTTTTATGAATTTGAAAAAAGAGTGCCAAGTGTCCGTAAGTTACTTTCAAGTTTGAAACAAGATGGCATATTAAATTGTGGACGAGAATTTCTAAGGAGCCTCTTACACACAATAGGTTACTGTTTCAAAAAATGCAAATCGAAGAGACATCTCCTTATAGAGCAGCCTAATATTGTAGTGTGGCGGGAAAAATACTTAACACAAATCAGAAATTACAGAACGCAAAACCGCAACATATATTTCCTTGATGAAACATACATTAACGCCAGTCACCATGTAAGCAAATGTTGGCAATCATCGTCCGAACCTGGAATTCATGCTGATATTGGAAAAGGACGGCGTTTGGTAATTCTTCACGCTGGATGTCGAAATGGCTTGGTTGATGGTGCATTGACGATATTCAAATCAGATGCTAAGACCGGCGACTATCATGGAGACATGAACGGGCCTACTTTTTATAAGTGGGTAGATGAAAAGTTAAAAGATAAATTGCTTCCGAATTCTGTGGTTGTCTTGGACAACGCGTCTTACCACAGCGTTCAGGTTGACAAGAAGCCAACCATAGCAAGCCTCAAAACCGAAATGCAGAACTGGTTACGGCGCCACAATGTTGAATTTTCGGATGCTATGACAAAATCTCAACTGCAACTTCTTATCGATAATACACAAAAAGAGCCCGTGTACAGAATTGATGAACTCCTGAAAGCCAATGGACATACTGTTCTACGATTACCGCCGTACCATCCGGATTTGAATCCCATAGAGTTAGTCTGGGCTGATATTAAAAACAATATAGCTCATAACCATATTAACTCTTCTCTAGATGAAAAGATAAACTTATTGAATACATGTCATTGTTTTCGGAGTTCACGGCGGAAAAATGGCAGAAATGTGATGATCATGTCCAAAAAAATGAAAACAATTACTGGGATCGCGATAGTAGATTTGATATTATTATCGATCCATTAATTATAAATTTGCAGAACGACTCTGATTCAAATTCCGATGGCGAAACGGAAGATGAAGTTGAAGCAGAAGCTCTGTCAGAATATCTGTAGATAATTTAGTTATAAAAAAATATAAACATATCGATATAATATATAAAACAAAAATATTGTTTATATTGGTACGATATCGTAAGATATATCCGACAATATCGATCTCATGTGTATTCTTGCTCTTTTTTCCTCGGCCCCCACTTCGCCGCACTTTCTTAGGGAGCGGTACAGCGGTTTCGGTCGAACTACCTACTTTTGACAGTTTTGCTACGTCCAACTAAATATTCACAAAGGTATCGAGATCAAGCAATTATCGTCCCTCTTGCATAAGATTAATTTTTAGGGTTGTCATGTTTTTAATCTTCACTATCCCAGTAACTACTGCAACTATTAACTTGAAATTTCAAATAATAATGTATCTCGTCCGCCAAAAAAAATTAAAAATATAATATTAAATAAGTACAAATTTTGATGCTGAAATTTTAATAGGGTCTTTTATCAAAATTTCGACTTACAAAGACGAAAGTAGTATTAAATGAAAAGTTTGTACATCTCAAAAAAGTTTTAAAAATTTCGGAAGGTGTCACATTTTTTTTTGAATTTGAAAAATCTCGAAAAATTTAACTTTAGCTACCTGATATACGAAGTAACTGGTACTTAAAGTATTTGTATACATAATCGACGAAAGTACGAAACCCTTGGCGCGCGAGTCATACTCCCACTTGACGGATCTTGTTTATAGACAACCCTGCATTCGTAGACTTGCATCGCACGCAACAAGATTGACGCAACCGGTCATTAGTGTTTGTTTGGAATAGTTAGGGCACGCACTCTGTATTGTTCAGCGAATTATCTGACTGTTTATCTAGACTGGCTATATAGTAGCAGGCTTATTCCAATTTTCCCTTGAGAATTATTTTTTAGGAGAAAACAGTAAATTTAAAAAATAAATAATGGTGGACCCATTTACATAGCATCACCTAGCCCCGAGCTAAGCAGACCTTGTGTTATGGTTACGAGAAAACTGATAAAGAGAACTGTTAATAATAAAAAGTATTACTTGTCTGAGACCGGAACGAATAGGTAATTAAGCAAAAAAGTTTTAATACTATAGTTAGATGATGATGTGCAGAAAAAAACGATCTGGCTATCATCTTGATGCTGTCTAGTCTAGCATTATACGTCTATTGAATATGGAGGGGAACATTTGAACAGCTGAACATGAGGGGAACATGGAGGAATACAAATTACGAGGGGTTTTGTCATAGTGTGACACCACGTTTGGCAGGAGAATTGCTAATCGAAGTAAAAATGTTGAATACTGGTGGATACTATATGTATTTTTGTAATAACTATCTTTACTCTTACACAATGATTTCTCAACGATTTCTGGACTTTTATTCAGAATATCGTATACATTAATAAAATTGATAAGGTTGCCCTTTATGTGGCTGTAATATTAGAGCAAGTTTTTGACACTATTTCTAAAAGAGGAAAGATTTTGATTGTCTTTTTATAGTCTCCGAAACTAACGAACTACTTTCACCATTAGAATCTTACATTATCCCTGATGATAAACATAAAATATTTTCAAAAAAGTTCTGAATGAAACTTGAAATAAAGTAATCCAACATGTACCCACGTGTGTAGTACCTAATATGTACATAATTTTTGAAATTTGTTAATAAATTTTTAAAATTTGTTAATTGCGAATCCGTAGTGGGTCCTTAATTTATACATAATATTACCATCTGCTGCAATATATTAACCGCACAGCCATTCACCAAGAAATTATAAACTGTAAAAATCATACATACTTCCGCTCTCTTCCGTCAGAATCTCCGCTTCCTCTCAAAAGTGAAACCCTGCTAAAAATGCACCAAGAGAAACAGACTAAGCGTCTCGAAGAACGCTCCAACTCGCTTGTTGATCTTCGCTGTAATGGTAAAGATCGTTGCTCTTCGTTATAATGTGATTAGATAGGTACCATACAACATCGAATCGCAATACACAGAGTACACTATCGCAATAGCTCCAATTTAAGAGTAATCACTGTAACCCATTAAATTTTAAAACCAGTCCCTGATAAACTAAACCGTAGGTAGATACAGTACATTGCTACACATTCATTTGAATATTGTACCCTATTAGCATTAGTAACAATAGCTGACAGGTCAGGACCGCAATGATAGCTATTTATATTTATCGTAGCTCAAAGTACTTTTGGTGCCTTTTAATATGTTTTGAGTATGATTATATCTTCGGTAACTTTACAGTTAAGTGCTCGTGTAATTTTTCATAACTCTAATGGAGCGTATTCTAGACCGATCAAGCATTTTCTATGAGGGCTTACGCACAATGATTACAATTTTATTTTCAATTTGCTTTAAATTGCTTTAGCTATATGAAATATAACTCTTGACTTAAGATTTATGTCCATGTAAAATCCAATTTAATAATAGGTACCTATGAGGGTGGGCAATACGAAAATTCTCTGCTGGGCCATCGCAGATTCTTCGATCTTTTCTGCAGGGAGCGCTGCTGCCCACTCCCCTGTGGAAATCCCAAAGTTCCACTTACAACTCCGGGAAGAAAAGTTGGTGAGATAGTGAAAATTAAAATTAAATATTTAATAACCGCTGACACAGCAATTCACGGCATCCAGTATATTCAGATCTGTTACGATAGATTAAATAAGTGCTGCGTAACACCACACCGGTAATAACGTGCACAACCGGTTCCGCAGCCGGTAACGCAGTGCATTCACGTGCATTACAAACTGCAGTTGTATTTAGGCCAAACTCGCTGAGCTCGTCACGTGTTCCTTTCTAACTTTGCTTGGCTTTACTAGTGTTGGGTGCGGGCTGGTGAAACTTGTCGATAGAATTTGTATATAAAAAAATATGGAAATGGCGTCTGCCATTTCAAAATATCAAAAACTGTATGAATTGAATTTTTATATGTTAATATATGTTTTATGAATTATGCTGCATTATAGCAAGATGATAGCAGACATAATTCATTCGGTTATTATTTTATGATGTTGCTTTTTTACGATGCCATGTAGTAAACCTTCTACGGTCGCATTGTGTCATTAAGAGCCATCAACTATCATTAAATAGTTGACCACTTTAAATTGAACTGCCTTATGCAATTAGTGCGGTAAATTATGAAAATGAGCGGGTTAAATGACAAAACCTGTTTTTGAGATACTATCATCAAAAAACGCTACCAAAATTAATGGATGTCATTTTGTAACCGCAGTAACATACTTCAACAGATTTTGTTTTCTATCCACGCTTTTATTTCCTCTTACAGAATGAAATATTGCAATAGTTCATACATTTGTCTTCCTACTTTTTAAAATTTACATAGACACATTCATTATTTATCAATCTAATCATCGATAGTTTTTTTTTTATTAAATTCATTCATCGGTTATGTTTTTGGCATACTGAGAGAATAGAATTTTCATACACACGTAATCTCGATAAATATCGAATCTGTTTGGAATTTACGAGTGTCATGTTTGGGGTTCGAAAGATGTCTAGTTGGTCAATTCAAAAGTATTCGTGAGTCACCATTCAGTGCTGATTGGCAAACCTTTTTTAGTTTTTTTTTTTTTCGTTTTCAAAATGCCACCTATGAGCGGCATGGTACGATTAATATACTGAATACATCTGAATTCATCAGCTACACGAGTTGTTCAACAAAACGTTCAATGAGCAAATCATTGAGTTGGTCGACAGTCGAGTGGGTTGCATCAAGAACATTGGATATACCTCGCTCTTTACACACAAATAATTTAAAAGCACCGCTAGTGCACTCACGTGCATTCCAACTTCCTGTGAATTCAGGTTGTGCAGCGCAGCTTGTCACGTGCTGGCTAGTGATGGGAACTATTGGAAATTTATCGATAGATACATTCAGGTTTATCGATAATTTCCTTAAGTTTATGTTATTGGGTTATCGTAATCATTTGGATTTTTATTCTAGAAATGTTTCAAGTCAGTCACTTAGTTTAGACATTTTTTTAAGTAGTTGTAACATAAGTAACTAGCTATAATTATTTATTCATTTATTTACAGTTAAAAGCAAAACGTCTAAGAAATTTGGCAGTAAAAACATATTGACTGGTTAAATCCAGAAAAATTATAATCCTGGAAAGCGATTGTCAGTTCTTACCTTGTGCATTTTCTGAAGGTCTTCTAGAGAATATAAATCTATTTTTGTTTTATATCTACAAATTAATTAAAGTTCCATTTATTTTAGCGTTTAAAGTGAAAGTAAAGTGCAGTCCTTTCTATCGATAGTTCAGTACACATCGATAGTTTACAGACTTCACTACGTTACGTGCAGCTTTCTAAAGATTAACCAACGTTCTTGCGAGCAATACAAGTAGGATAATAAATTCTTGCAATGTACTATACAAACGTTTGTACGTTATAATCTTGGATGACAACATCCAGTCAAATTGCTCGTCCCAAGTTATGATGATTGGACCAATAAAAACTGTGCGAATCACCAATATATAAAGCTGGACAATTAAAAAGAGGATGATCTAGCCTAATGCTTAGCAGAATTTGTGTTATGGGTGCTAGATGTCTTATCTATACTAATATTATAAAGAGGAAAGATTTGATTGTTTGTATGTTTGTTTGTTTGTTTGTTTGAATTGAATAGGCTCCGAAACTACTGGACCGAGTTAAAACATTCTTTCACCATTAGAATCCTTAATTTTCCGTGATGAACATAGGCTATATAATATTTTCAAAAAAGTTAGGGATCCGCATGAAAAATTCAATAATTGAACCGTGGGCTGTATATTCAACCTCTTTTTCTATTATGGCGCGTCAGAATAGAAAAAGAGGTTGAATATATAGCGCACTGTGCTTGCTTTTTCTCTACGGCCAGTGTCAGTTATGGAGTGTCAAGTCAATGTCAAAAATCCCAATGCTGTTAGAAAAAGTAAGGGATCCGTATGAAAACTGTGAAACCCATCGTGTTATTGTGTATAATTTCTGAAATTTTTGTTTAATACCCGTGCGAAGCCGGGGCGGGCCGCTAGTAAGATATATTCAGAAATACTACGGCATAGACACATAGGTACATAATCTAAACTTAATTACAACACCGTAACGTAATATAATTATGTATTGGTCAGTCGACGTCAAAAATCCCTGAATCCTTTATCGACTAATGTTCAAGTGTTAAATTTTTTTTTGTGTTAAGGAACTTATTGATCATCTATTTTAATACCACATTTTTATTTTCATTTTTTTATTCGAACCCAGATATCAATTACGTGGGAGCCGTTTTTGAAGGTTTTATTAAAATAACGACCTTATTTAGATATACCACGGTCACATGCAAAAACATATACCGAACAGGGGGAGCGGGGAGGAACGACTGCTCAGTTGGCCATTGAAATGGTAATATCCAAATTAAACAACAATACAATGACAGAATGGGCCTTTATTTTGAAATAAGTGAAGCTTGAATTTTAAACTAGGTTCTAAAACTCACCAACTAATGTAGAAATACAAAATGTATGAGTTTCTTTGTCTGAGAATCTTTGTTATTTAGTGCGACAAAATCAGTCAACCTCTCTAGATAATTGTTGTCAAAGGTCGTCACTTTGTCATCGAGTGCCTAAATTATTTAAAATTGATTCCTTCAACTTCGAATACAGAACAATCTACTAACTACAAACTATTGGTCCACCTCGGGTTCTCATGGGTATTTAACAAAAATATTTATTTTTATTAATTTTTCATGCGAATCCATAAATTTTTTGAAATATTCTGTAGCCTGTATTCATTAGGGAAAATTTAGGATTTTAATGGTGAAAGATTTTTCAAATCGATCTAGTAGTTTTTGTTGAATATTCAATAGGTTCCGATTTTCAATTCAAACAAACAATCAAATCTATCCTCTTAATAATTTTAGTATATGATTGAACAATATTAATAGAATACCTACCTACCTACGCACGAAGTGCGTACGTTGATAAGTATTTACAAACAATGTACTTCAAATCACCTTAATAACAAGATTAGGTGAACTGTAAACTTTTTGGTTTACATCATAACATGGAATTGGTATTTTGTTCAATTAATGGTAAAAAAACAATTGTAAACTACCTAACTACCTACTATGTTCTAAAGTTATTTGTGCTTACAAACACAATGATAAATTCTCAGAATTTAAATAGGTAATATAATATATATATAGTGTAAAATTTTACATGATTTCAGGACTTATATTTTAATTCTTATTATTTTAAACAACTACACATTATAAGAAACAAATATTTAATTCTTGTTTCTTGTGATATAAATTTTCTGAATTATTTAGGTGTATACTCGACCATTGTGATTGGTCAACAATTTTTAGCACAGTAATGTTTGAGGTTACATCATAAAACAAAATAAAAAACCGCTAATTATCTTCAAGCACATTATGTGCGTTTTAAAATAATAATAATCATGCTTGTTATGTTAATGTAATCTAAATATAGATTTAGTAGGTTTTGTTCAAATATAACAAATCGTTGTCATACAGGAAATCACAACTTCGTGTTTACTTCCGAAGTTATGCTAATCTTCTACAGAGTTCCGCACCTATTATTACTAATATTATCAATATTAATATTATTTTATAATAATTAATTTATATTCCGTGCAATATTTAACTAGTTACGACAGCTCGCAGGAGTGAAATGTTATTTCTGGGGTACATCTGAAGAGGTCAACATACAGACATTGTGCTGCGACATTGCTTTAGTAATAGTGTACCGTTGACTCTTATAGGCAACGGAGTCAACGGACCCACAAAATGTTAGATATTTTATTCGCACTCAGAAATTTTAGTTATTTATTATCACACTCCAAACATATAAAAGTCCTTAATATTCTTTTTAATATAACAAAAGCTGGTCTTATTTTTGTATGATCATCTCAATGGAAACCATTTCGCGAGGAGTATGTGGTAAAATAATACCGCGGATGATGATGAATTGATGATGATGAATTCATTATATTTTATGTTTTATCCTATTATCATGAACAGATAAACAATAAGCTTGTTTAGTACTCAATAAGCCGATAGCCCAAATAAAAGACCTTGTATATGTACATAAATAATAAATAAAACCGGCCAAGTACCTACGGCTCGCACACGCAGGATTCCGTACCATCGCATCCTACTTAATTTCGAAATAGAAACCTTCTCTCTGATAGGATATTTTTAATTAAATGTTTGTAAAAAAGACCCTTTTTGTACTTTTATTAATTCTTGTTGTAATTTCAAGACAAACATAATATTCTGTGAACCTTTTACGGTTCAGCCCGCTCGCGATGACGAGCGGACCGAGAGACAGACAGACAGACAGCGGAGGCTAAGTAATAAAATCCCGTTACAGATTTTGGTTACGAAACCCTTAAAAGAAGCTGTGGATTGTCCAGTATTATTTATTTATTTATTTATTTATTTATTTATTTATTTATTTATTTATTTATTTATTTATTTATTTATTTATTTATTTATTTATTTATTTATTTATTTATTTATTTATTTATTTATTTATTTATTTATTTATTTATTTATTTATTTATTTATTTATTTATTTATTTATTTATTTATTTATTTATTTATTTATTTATTTATTTATTTATTTATTTATTTATTTATTTATTTATTTATTTATTTATTTATTTATTATTTATTTGATTGCCTTTGATGTAAAGTCAATTTTTCAATTGCACCTTTATTAGAAAGCTGGGCTTTTGTTATTTGAGAATATTTTCACTAAGGTTCGCTACTATTAGAATGGTATTTAAAAAGCTTGTGGTTTCTACCACAAGCTTTTTTCAAAATACTTATCAACACAATATTAAAAAATGTTTTAATATCTTAATTTCATTTCAGAAAAGTATTATGGTAAAAGTTTATTTTTTGCTGGAACCTAGATTAGTGCTATTTTAATACAAATAATAGCAGACGTGTGGTGAAGATATGCTCAAATTACAAACCGTTTTAGGTACTACGTTTGTATAGGAAACTTTTCCATCGCCGGAGCTTTAATACAATACATTCATCATCATCATCACCAGCCTATAATAGTCCACCGCTGGACCTCCCCTAATGAGCGCTATAGATGGCATCATTATTTGGGGGTTATTGCCCATTAATGTTTTGAAACTTACGCGATCTGAACACATAATGATTAGTAATTAACGGGTATTTATCGCGTTTCTTCTTCCTCCTTTCTTCTTCTTCTTTTCTCGACGTTTCAACAGGTTTGCACTCTGTCGTGGTCACGAGATGACTCATGACCACGACAGAGTGCAAACCTGTTGAAACGTCGAGAAAAGAAGAAGAAGAAAGGAGGAAGAAGAAACGCGATAAATACCCGTTAATTACTAATCATTATGGTTATTGCCCATAATCCCCACGCTGGGCATGCGGGTTGGGGATCGCAGTTCGGTGTAGTTATTCTGCAGAAGGCGCTGCTGCCTGCCCCCCGCTGTGTTTCCCTTAGTCGCCTCTTACGACACCCATACGGGAAGAGTTTGGGTGGTGAAATTCTAAGCCGGCACCACACGGCAATACAATACATTACTAGATAGATATTTTAAAAGATACTGTTTCTGTAACCTAAGAATAAACATGCTGCTTAAATGTCAAGCGCTGATGACGTCTCTAGAATAAAACTGACGATGGTGATGACGTCTACACAAAAACTTCTGAGCAATCCGCTAAAATAATGATCGTGTCACAAATTGACTATAATTACGTTACAGCCTTTAAAATATCGTAAAGGTGTAAAAAACAAACAGACAACCAAAAAAGTCCATGACGATTCAGAGAAATAAAACTTTTAGCAGGTTTAATTGGGAAAAAACCAAGAGGCTTGTAAGAATTACAAGGAAACAATGATATCACAAATTATTTCGAATGAAATCAAAGAAATCAGGAAATTATCGTATTGGGTTTTTCCTTGGAGTTTGGGACTCGTGCGTGTATTATGTTAAATACCCGGGCGAAGCCGGGACGGACTGCTGGTAAAAAATAAAGGTACACTCAGAAAACATGTAAATCCCGCGGGTGATCTAAAGGCGTGACCTTTAGATACCTACAACGCGAATAATATTCAAAACGATCAAAACGCCGCATGAGTCGCGGCCTCAGAGCGAGCCATAATACTCGTAGCTATGACTTATAGGAGCAATATTTATTAATATAACCCAACGTATAATTTTCATCGCAGCACTACGCCCACCGCGCCACAGATATCGTCGAATTTCTCATTTTGTATCCTACGACTTATCCTGTAAAGAGATCATTGGATCGTTGATAAGATAAGGCACTGAACTACAATCTAGGCATAATATATATCGAGTTCTACGTTTGTATGGAACGGCCTCGTGGGCATTGTTCGTATAGTTTGTTTAACCTACATAATAGTAATGTAAGAGTAAATATTTTGACTGATAATAATAGCAGTATTTTGCTATGACTAATTTTACAAACTCGTAACTAGTCACGTATAGCTATTAGGTTTCAAATGTTATAATTTACACACAACAATAGAAAACCGATTCCTAGTCGACTGCTAGGCTTTTTTATATTGCTACTCTTGTACAATTAGTATGAACTAGCAGTCCGCCCTGCTACGCACGGTTATTTAAGAATTTTTTATTTATTTACTGCATCATTTTATGGTACATAAAATTTGTCAGAACTATAATAAATAAAGAATACACAAGCGTTGCTTAGCATGGGGCTCCATGATGCTGTGGAGAGTTATTATTTATTTATTTATTATTATTTATGTAGAGAAAAGAGTCTGTTTTAACCACAGAACAATATAACCCCCTGGCGGCTTAGAGAAAGTACAAGCGTTACGGGTGAAAAGGGGTTTATTTGCTGGATGTCATTTACAAATCACAATTCTGAGGAAATATCAGGGAGGTTCACCCCTTTCCTAACATTGAATTTACAAAGATAAGAAAGTAAATAAATACGCAGTCTCTGCCGTAGCCAGATTACCCAGTCCATTTATACATCCATCACGATACCAATAATATTAATATACAATAATTCTGAGAAATAATTTAAATTAAATTAATATAAAATATCTGGTTTTTATATCATTTTCATTGCATAATAGTGTCTACCTTGCGTGAAAAATTCAAAGAAATAAACATAATGACAGTAACATGTCAATATATTTATGAAAATTTTATGTACACTCATAAAAATATCAATAAGTTCATTAAAAATAGCGATATACATAATTTAAATACTAGAAATAAGAACAAACTGGCTTTGCCTACTACTAGCTACTAGGCTACGTAAGATTAATGTATCTTTTACCTCTAAAGGGCAATGTATACGCTTCTACAACAAAATTCCAAGTGAGTTGCAAAAATTATCTATAAATAAATTCAAACGGATTGTCAAAAATATACTTTGCAAAAAAGCTTACTATAAATATAAAATATCAGATTATCTAGACGACAAAAAAGTTTGGGACGAGTTATATATGCTCCAACTCTAAAACTAACAATCTAACAAGGTAAAGGTTTCTTGTTCGCTTCTTTACTTTACCTAAAAAAGATTGAAGTGAACAATTAATCAAAGTGATCACTTTATTTCCCATTTTTATTTCTTATTTAACTTGTGACGTGTCCAAGAGTCCTGTAAGGTCTAAAGGAAATAAAGCACTTTGATTTTGATTTTTTGATTTTGATCCTTGGGTTTATCGGGTTACCGAGGACGATAACTACTAACCGCTGCGTAACTCCCGCCACAACACCTCTGTACTGGCCACAGCCCCACGCATGTCTCCCATAGGACCGGCTCAATGGCCCGAGATCATAGAAATAAAATAAGTATATTAGTGTACTCACTTCTTCCATTCTGGACGGTATATGTAAGGTCTTGGAACGACAAGTTGACAGGCGGTCGCTGTGGCAGATGTGATAAATGTGCACGACCAAGCGCGCGGGAAGCGCCTGATTTCGCCTCCATTATTTCACAGAGTTTGTTTCAGTTGGGCATCTGAAAACGAAAATAAAAGACATTAAAGTACAGAACACTATAGTACTTAACAGAATAAAATAATTAAAACTAGAACATATAAATAAATAAATAAATATAAATAATAAATAAATTGAAAATAATGCTGGACAATCCACACAGCACCATCTAGCCCCAAGCTAAGCAGAGCTTGTGTTATGGGTACTAGATGACTGATATACATAATACAATATTATTAAATAGATATATATTTTTTATTATACATAGAAAACGACCAGAACCCCTGAACAAATATCTGCAGATCGTACAAATATTTGTCTCGAGGCGGGAATCGAACCCGCAACCTCCTGCGTCGCAGGCGGACCTTCGCCCACCGCGCCACAGTGGTCGTCAAATACTTATAATGTATTTCCTAAATATCTAAGCCGTCACCAGAAGGCAGAGTGCTTAGAATACTGGCAGCATTGCCACGTTGGATGGCGTTACTAATTCGATGACTGAAATAAAAGCGAGCATTCCGTTCACCCGTGAACTCTTTACTATTATAGTCTACTATATCTACATCTCTAGGTACTCTATTCTCTCTGCTATCAAGTAAATGAAATGACCAATAAATAACCTAGGACAAAATCAGATATCAATAACTTTATTTCTTCAGACAAAACAAGACAAGCAAAATTTTATTTTAACACAACAATGACGACACAATACAATAAGTACTAGAGGCTGAACTGAGTCCTTGAAGACATAGACGTCAATAGACAGGACAGGAGCAGGCGACGACTTATTCTATCCGACACCAAAACTCACTTTGAGAGCCTGCGCCTGAGTAGTAACTTGAGTAAATTTTTAAAATGTCTAGTTGAGTACAGAACGTATTAACTAAGTGCTATAGTAGCAGACTAGCCATAAATTGGCATAATATAGACACACTTTTGGCTGTGCTTTTGGTATTGAAGTCCCACCAACAAATGTGCGTAGGATAGGTATATGGAATATTGTCTCAAACATCACTAGAAAAAGACGTGTAGAACCAAAATAGGGAGTTATTGATATTCTATACCTTGAATGCGTCGGATGATTATAATCTAGACTAGATTATAATCATCTAGATTCTAGATGAACAGAAACTGTGCGGAGACATAAATAAGCATTAAGCCCTAGGTACCTAAAGATAATCTATTTTACCTTCTATATACCGTCGATAATTGATAACGAGCAGTTAGCAGTTTTAATGCTAACCAAGCATAATACTGGATTGACATTGACCCAGAAAGAGGTCAAGTTAGAGTAAACTCACACACAAATTAGGTAGTAAATCCACTAGTGCTTATACATGGGATTTAATTTTCCTGTAGTGTCAGAACTAGTTAAGTTATTTTAATAACAAAGATAATTACTTGTATACAACTAAATTAGAACAAGTATTTTTAATTAAAATAATTGAGCTATCTGCAGACTGTTGCATAGAAACTACGGGTAGCTGAACTGATCCATATCAATTGGAAGTGTACCGAAGATGCTAGCTGCATTACCTCGCTTTATGGCAATGCTGGTGCGCATCTTATTTTAATTGAACCAGAATATTCATTACTTTTGTACATACTTCTTTATTTCCTTCTTTCAAAAAAACATTAAAATTTTTGTTAAATTCAATAATAAATTTATACTCGATTTTTTCCTATGCGCATCACATGATCAGAGTTTTTTTTACATAATTGTTTTGATTTTTAAGACTTCGACACTGCACAAAAATTGCCAATCATCAAAAAGTGAAGTTGATGATTCGTCTATTTAAGGCTGCTAATTTCAACATCAGTGGCCATTGACACAGTCAACAAACAAAATAAAGGTTCTCGCAAGGCCAAGATTGGTTCGTGCAACTCTCTCGTTTTAATTGTATTATTGCCTACATACAAGATAAAGCTATGTACCATACTATGTAAGTATTTAACTATGCATACAATAGAGTTGATCAATGGAGAATGAAGATGAATTGCTGCCTTACCTTTCGTTATAAGTTTTTATTTTCATTTATTTATTAATGTACTTACATAAGTACTTATATAATCTATAGCTAACTTGGAGCCATGATGCGGTGTGTCCGTAAGCTTCAGTCCCTATGGTATCTATATTAAAATAATGAATATTAACCTTCCCGTCTAGTTAGGTAGGTTATTTTTACGTTGTTTTTGTAAATACATTCAACTCGTAAGATATGAGAGAGTATGCTAATTTTGCGAGTACAAAAGCTTGTACCTGCGATCTGCTGATGGGTGTTTTGATCGGTTTCTATGTATAAATACTACCTATGTTATATTTTGTTAAGTATTATATAACAGTCATCTAGTTCCCTTGACACAAAGCTTTGTTCTGCATAGGGCTAGATGTAAGGATTATCGAACAGTATTATAATAGGTTAATTTATACTAAGGTGCCCTAAACTATCCGATAATAATTGTAATTACCTGAATTATAAAAACATAATATATATTTTAAGTAGATACCTTGACCTTGCTTAGCAGTATCCACACAAAAACTTCTCAGTTGTTATTAGTTAAAACAACAATGGTTATTACTCCCATATTGACTTGCGTGTGACCTACATGCACATGTGTGTTCGATTCTTGACCCTGAGGAAACTTTATTAGTTTTTTACTTTAAAATAGCGAGGGAATACAGTCAGCTTCTTGGGGAGACTTCCGTGAAAGAAGGAAATAAAGAAGTAGGTATGTAAAAAAGAAATGAATGTTCTGGTTTAATTAAAATAACATGCGCATCAGCATAGCCATAAAGCGAGGCAATGCAGCCAGCATATTGGGGAGACTTCCGACTGATATGGATCAGTTAAGCTACTTGCAGTTTGTTGACAGGTAGCTCAACTATTTCAATTTTATATTCTAGTTCTAATTTGGTTATTTGATTGCAATATTCTTTGTTAGTAAAGGTTTTACTTCAGATAAAAAAACGCCTGGTTTTGCTTTGTTCAATTTTGCGTTGGTTTTTGGGGCTAATGGACTGAAGTGGCAGACTGAGACAAAAAATAGAATGGCTATCGAAGAATTTTATTTCCTTATATCTGTCTGTCTGAACCAATCTCCTCAATTCTTCAATTCTTCGATTCGTTAGTAGGTGAGAACCTCCTAACGAAAATTTTACTTCCTGCATAGGTAAAAAGGTCAATGACATAAAAAGATGAAACGAGATATTTTTCATGATACCTATGTCCTATAATAAAGGCATAACTGTTGCAACCACTTGCAAATTGTACTAATAACCGATTACGCTGTATTACATACAAGCTTATCATAAAAAAAACATCTTCATTTCCGGAGTCATGCTTAGTTAAGTTTCTTTGTGCGTAATTGTAGATAATTATAAAACAGGTCATCTGTCACATAATAAGTGCGAACTATAAAGACAATTCATTTTTAACTGACGCCCTGTGTGGCGTCGTAGGCGAATGTCCGCCTCCAACGCAGGAGGTTGCGGTTCGTATAATCTGGATTTGTTCAGGGTGTCCTGGTCGTTTTCTATCTATAATCAAAAATATATAGATAGATTCTATGTGTATTATTTTATTCAATATCTATTTAACTGACCATATTCCTTTTAAATTAAAAAATTAAATAATATCCTTTTAAATTAAATAATACAAAAAAATTTAAATTTAATTTTTCTATATTAACTTGTGTACCTTATTTTAATCATCATGACTTTGTAAATCAGACATTGCACACTTAACAGTAGAAATACATTGAATCACATTTTATACTAGAACACCTCTGTACTTACACATGTCATGTATTTCACGCAATAAACAATACTTTACCTTTTATTATTGTATTAAGTATACCATTGGATTGTCAATAATCTTGCATTTCAGGCTTCTGAATCGCTCAGAGTTGCTCAGCAAATAAAGTATGCTCAGAGTTTATCTACGTGGTGGAATCCGAAATCAAGAAATTCTTAGAAGAAATCGTTTAACTGGCTCTCAGAACAAGCTCACTGCAATTGGAGAACGGATAGCCGCTGTGGAGTAAAGGTCCTCGGGCGGCAACCGCGATGCAAAATCGACTGTTAGGCGATGGTAGACAGGTGGACAAGAAAGATGGTGTCATCATGAATGACAAGACATGATGATGGACAACATGCAGCAATTGCATACAGTCGATCGGATAGAGGAACTTCAGCTGTTCTCCAATCAGATACGACTCCAAATTTAAAGGATACTGGTGTTGTATCGAGTCGGGGACTCCTTATATCCAGTGAAAGGGGGACCATTCATATTTTCGGGTTGTTTTATTATGAACCCTACAGTTAAATTTTAATTATTTACCTTCTTTATATTTTTGCAACTAAATACGCAATATACCTATTCCATATCCATAATTACTTCAATTGCTTATTCCGTTTTATGAACGATATTATATAGCTAGCTCGTTACAACCAGTTTTGTTCATGGCAAGTAAATACAAATAATTAGATCACCTTTATTGCTTTGACCCTTAAACCAAGACGTGACTCAAGGTTAAAAATACTTACTAGGTATGAGTAATTATTTCTGCTTATAGTAAATTGGAACTGGTAGACATGACAGAATCATATATGGTTTAAAACCATATAGACCGGCAACTATTTTATGTAGATCGTACAGGAAAGTCTAGCTTGGAGCATCCGTTAAGGGTTCGTCTATAGGAAGCTTGAAAGAAGTCAGCAAAATCACGAAATATCACATGGATTTTTAAAAAGACATCATATGTTAGGTACCTATCATTATTCTCCTTCATCTCGAGATAATAATCTACAGTGAACACAGATTTTAAACACAGTTTGTATCACAGATCTTCTCCAGAATTAAATTTGATTAATAATAAAATTTTATAACACGTCTATTATTTTGGGTATTGGAGGGTAGTCTAAAACCTCGCCATGGATGGGGAGGAGGATTAAAAAGTTGCAAATCACGTGATTATTAAAAGAACCGATTAAGAAAGTACCTACCTCTTACAAAGAATGGTAAAGGTGGCTTATACACGGGATTTTGGGTGGAAAGTAGTCTAAAACCTCACCACACCACCATAAGCGAGGGAGTTACAAGGTGGATCGATGGAATGGCAAGAAATGAGGACAGGAAGATGTGGCTACCGCAAGATCAGTTTTTTTTTTTAGCGATC
This sequence comes from Eupithecia pulchellata, assembly GCA_963931895.1. Classification (NCBI taxonomy): domain Eukaryota; kingdom Metazoa; phylum Arthropoda; class Insecta; order Lepidoptera; family Geometridae; genus Eupithecia; species Eupithecia pulchellata. Next base: position 11,643,426 of record OZ007530.1, read on the forward strand.
TTTAGAGACGTCCTTATAAAGAGGAGGTCGTCGGCTTAAGGGACAAGGCACACGTACCACAAGGGTACTAATTTGTGAAAAAACAAATGAAAATAAAGTTTATTTCTAATGGAATCGCATTTTAACGTCTAATTTAACCGTGTTCGGCCACAACGCAACCACTAGCCACTACGCAAAATCCAGCCATACTAGTGCAGTGTGACACTACCGCGCACTAGCCGCTGGCCATATCGCAACTAAAACTTCAACGCAACCACACCTACATTTTGTACTTCACATTGCAACTGCAAAAATCTGCAGCGAAACTATGCACACCACTGCTTGGCCACTTTTTGTCTCTTCGTGATGTGGTTGTGTTGTGTGTTAGGTGTGAATCAGGGGCTGTCAACTCGCTAAGCAGAAAATGCCAACAGCACAAGTACTTGGGCATAGAAAATCAGATGAGATGGCGCTATACGTTAGAAAGAGAAAGAAAATCTATGCATAAAACCTTGACATGACACCCAAATGTCCCTGTAACACTGTCAATAATTTGAATGAATGAAAGCCGTGCCAAACGCCAAACGGTAGACCGATATAAAATTAATTGCATAATTTGTGATCGTAAACAACAGAACATTTTACTTTTAATAATCTTGAAAGATTTCGACTTTTTGAAAGGTTATTTCGATTGACAATGGCTTAAAACCGAAAGTGCGCTAAATGCCGTATTTCCAGCAAAACGGAACCGAAGATGTTTTAACTTGTGCTTTCACAGGTTTCCGCTACTATGAGGTGAGTACATTAATACTTCTACATCCGTGTCTTTATCGTCCATCGATCCATCCTCAATAAGTTCATTAATGTCGAACCATCTTCAATGACTTCATTCCATGACTTCAGGGCACGAGTATGGGCTTAATTCTGTTTTCCAGCTTGGGACTGGTCCACTGAAAAATCTTTAAAAAGCTTGCAACAACAACTTTTATAATTATGTTATGTTATCTTTCTTTCAGATGAACTTTCACAAAAAGCTAGGAGGAGCACAACAATGATCATCAAAAAGGAGCTATTATTTGATGCGTTGAATGGAGACAATCCAGATCTTAAAAAGGGAAACAAATTTGACCCAAAGGAGTCAAAATCAAAGTGCTTTATTTCCTTTAGACCTTACAGGACACTTGAGATTCTTTGAATGAGATTTGTTGGTGCCAGGTGTAAGCCACTGTCTATTGATGGATTTGTTAGAACGCCGAATGCAGTTGAGCACCTAAAAATTTGGATAAATGGTATGGTGTGAAGACCTTGGCCACACGATGACTAAACTAAGACCTGCTTGAAAATTGTTATGGTTGCAAAAGAAAATAAACATATTACAAAACATTTAAAAATGTTTGTTTTTTTAATATATCATCAAAATACTTACTGTGTGACTATCTATCAGGTGAATGGCGGATATTCAACAAAATGTTGAATATTCACCATTCATTTAATAGATAAATAGTCGCAAAGAAAGTAAGCACCTTACACAAAAGATTGAATAGAGCGCCGTTTTTATTTAAAACTCCCGCCAAGCGTTAGTTCCGTGGGCACAAAGTAGCGGCGCTAGTGTGCTCTAGTGTTGGCATTTTTATTCTATGGAGTCTTACTTCTTTCCGTTAGGATATTAGTGTTCTGTGGTGTGAATTGTGCCTAAATGATGATGTCTTGCGAACGCCACGGACGTTGCCCCTACATTTCGATATTCAGATGAATTCAAATTAGTCAATGATGACGACTTGGTTGACGCAGTATCTCAAACAAGATTTAAAAAATTTTGAGTGTTTTAATAACATTATAGGTACGGTTCGCCCCGGCTCCGCACGATTTTATTTATCAAAAAATTCAAAAATTATACTTTTGGGTTACATTATTGAAGTTTTCACTATGTTCCCTAACTTTTTTTTAAATATTCTATACAATGTTCATCGACGACAATGTGGGATTCTAATGGTGAAATAATTTTTCAAATTGGTTCAGTAGTTTCAGAGCGTATTCGATCCAAACAAACAATGAAATATTATAATGTGATCGTACCTTTTTTAACGACCGAAACTAAAAAGACACTACAGTCAACTACAGAATCGACACCTACGTCAGCTGTGTCATTATCTGATTTCTATTCTAGCAACCTAGTACTTAGACATTACTAAATATTTGTAACAAAGTTGGCTACCTGCAAATATTACCAGCTATTACTAAATATTCGTTGCACAGTTCATCCATTATTGTTTGGTTTAAACATGCAAGAAATTTTACGCCATCTTGCAGCTTGCACCTTAAACAGTTACCTACTCCTTGCCTTGCATGCGTATGCTTTAACCTTTTGAAAGTTACTTGCAATAGAATATTTTGACATTTTACATGATTGCCTGTCAATCAACACTTCGCAATGGAGGGGTTATCGTCCGGGTAACGGGTTAATAAATTTAATATAACTTGAAGCTAAGGGGTTTATTGAAATGTATTATATTATTTATATTAAGTATATATTCTTGCAAATAAATTATTTATTCATAATCAGCCTATAATAGTCCACAGCTGGACATAGGCTTCCCCTAATGAGCGCCATAGATAGTATTTTTTATCATTTGGGGGAATCTGAAATTGATTAGATTTAATTTATACATTTCATAAGTGTCTAAAATACGAAATATGGTAAGTAGCACAGATAAACTCACCTATATGAGTTTTTATAGTTTTCCTTTTAGTTCTGATATACTTATACTTAAAACATATTTTTTTAGACAAAGACAACAGAACACCCTGAACAAATCTACAGACCGTAAATAAATTTGTCACGAGGCGGGAATCGAACACGAAACCTCATGCGTGTTTACTTTATTAGTACCCACTGCAAATATCTCAACAGCATTTAACGGTACAGTATACTAATAATTACTACTTTTTTACCTTTGGGATCCCTTTACCAGTTTTAAGGGTCACTTAAATAAATAGCTATGGCTATACACTAATACTAAAGCAATTCTATGGAAGTGATTGCAAAATCCACAAAGACCATGAAGGTAAGCGAAAATACGGCTTCACAAGGTTATTTCGTATCGTGTACCGATTATTATGGGCCGGCCGCGATAATAAGTCTGTGAAGATGTAAATTTGGAATATTCATTTACGTTAGGAAGTAGAATCATCTGTATATTATGTAGGTGGTCAAACAGGTGTTAATTTGTCAAAAAATATTTCCTGTTTATATGTAGATATTATCGTATCTAAAATATGTTCAGAAAGAATATTATAATCAAATTGCAAGATTTAAAGCCTTTATTATCAAAGAAAATTACAATTATCTAACTAAATAATAACTAGTATTTACAACCCGCATGCCCAGCGTGGGGATTATGGGCAATAACCCCCAAATAATGATGCCATCTATGGCGCTCATTAGGGGAGGCCTATGTCCAGCAGTGGACTATTATAGGCTGGTGATGATGATGATGATGATGATGATTTACAAATGAAACAATTGAGCTAACTGCAGACTGTTGTGAACAAGATTTAATAGAAGAGCTTAATAGAAGAGCATTTTCCCCTCACCCATCGAATAAGCTGTTACTTTAAGCTATTTAACATTATAGTTCTGTAATTATTATTATTATCTGAGATTGACTTATCACATCATTCATAAACAAACATTAACGTTCCATTAGTGACACAGTTTTGAATAATTATCACAAACATTAACCACAGACTGACAAACATAGTTCTGATTAGAGAAATAGATAGATGGTTGTAACCTGTTCTAAACATAGAGCAACGCGGTCCTCCGGCGGACCGGAGGGGAGTGGCCATAGCGTTATTTGTCGATTCAACATTGTCAGGCAATTTTGGCGGGGGGGAAATCTGCGCTGCGCACTCATTTTCATACGAAATTAAAAATACTCTAACAAATTCACCCACACATTGATACATTCTGTCACAGAATGAACTAGTTTTATAGTACGTGTAGGTCCGCGTGGACTTGTACTTTTGACAGAGGGGAAAGCTGCGTATGGCTACTCCCGTGGCCATAGCGTTATTTGTCGATTCAACATTGTCAGGCAATTTTGGCGGGGGGGGAATCTGCGCTGCGCACTCATTTTCATACGAAATTAAAAATACTCTAACAAATTCACCCACACATTGATACATTCTGTCACAGAATGAACTAGTTTTATAGTACGTGTAGGTCCGCGTGGACTTGTACTTTTGACAGAGGGGAAAGCTGCGTATGGCTACTCCCCTCCGGTCCGCCGGCCGGGGGCCCGCGTTGCTCTATGGTTCTAAATTATTAACGCATTGTGTGACGTAATGAGTGTGAAGTTACTTTTGGGGTTCCGTACATAAGATTGTAAGATAAAACGGAACGTTAGGATCACTCAAGTCGTATATATCTGTGTATTCTTGACGTGACTGTCACAGCGAGGTTTATTGTGATTTTGGCTATTTATTTATTTAAGGAACAACAAACAACTCGGTGCTTGGTATACCATAAAATAAAATTTCACCATCAATCTAAAGGCGGAAACTAATTGTAGATAAAAATCAAGATACCTAACTAGTTGTACCTAAATACTTATTTTATCTATATGTGGGTTGATCTTTAATAACATAAGATCATTAATAATAATAACATTATATTTTGTTTATATATGAAACAAAATCCACAGCGTTTAAATCTAAATCATGCAACTTATAATAAAACCAACAGCCAAAAAAGGATTTTTAGGTCAAGATTAGGAAGCATTATGTTCTTTGGAATTTTTTATTGCACCATTGTTTGCTTTTAGAAAAAACGGACTGTTAAATTCAGGTAAGAAACCTTTATGTAAACGGTGGATCGAATTACATTGCGCTGGATAGTATTATTTTTCACGGTTGTAAAACCAAATGTTACGATGGTTTACGATTTGCGGCAAATTACAGTTTACTGCTTATAGAAAATAGAAAAAATTATATTCGCAAGAAAAATATTTCCGCGCTACGTAAATCAAGCTCCCCTAAAATTAACATGCGTCAATGTATAAAAAACAGAATAAGGATATAAAAATATGCCAAAAAATTTTGTAAGGTCATCGTTACTCAATTAGCAAACCTCGATAAGATAGATGTATTCGCGAGTTATTTTGATTGCGAAAAAACAAAACAAATAAATAAACACAGTATCATCTAGCCCCAAGCTAAGTAGAGCTTGTATTGAGGGTACTAGATGACTGATATACTAATTACAATATAATTACAAAAATAGGTAGCTATTTTTTATAGAAAACGCCCAGAACGCTCGTAAGAAAATATCTGCATATCATACAAATATTTATTGTCCCGAGGCGGGAATCGAGCCCGCTCTACATCGCAGGTGGACCGTCGCCGATTTTTTATAATACATGTATATATGACGAAAACAACCGTTGAAGGAAAAAATTATATATATGTATTTGTATGTTTGGCACACTTCCCGTCCATGATTACTAGAAACCGTAAATATCAAATTATCTGTAAAATAATATTTTGCTCTACATTTGTTTCCAATGTGCCATCCGGTGATATTTGTGTACCTAACCTACACGATAATTTTAATATAACCTACGCGCTATTGTGAACATTGAACATAATATACTTAATTTTTTTAATTTACCAAAGTATTAAGAAATAATAATAATAAATAAATAATGATGGACCATCCACATAGCATCATCTAACCCCAAGCTAAGCAGAGCTTGTATTATGGATACTAGATCACTAATATACATAATACAATATATTACACAGAAGATATTTTTATTACACATAGAAAACGATAAATTACAAAATAATATTGACAAAATAGTTCTTACTCTGACCAAATTCACATTAACAAAAACGATAAAAATTCTAAAATGTTACAGCCCAAATTTTATATGATTCTGATAGAATACGTAAGTTAAATTTATAAATAAAATACATTGGTTATACAATTATAACAATCAAATCGAAAGCATCTACCAACACAATAGAAATTAGAAAATATTTAAAACTTACTTTTAACCTTCCAAATACAAAGTAGAACTATTGGCATCAGCTGATCAATCACATCACTATACTATAACTAAATATCGCAAGCTGCACTTACTACCTTCAAAGCAAGTTTATTTAAAAGAATATTCTTTATTGCAATCGATATGAAATGCGCGATGTCTTCAATAAAACGACGTACGTCAATCACTCGCGAGCTCCAAGCTAACACTAACCACAAACCTACCTAACTAAACTATAAAGGGATACTACAACGCAACTCACTGGTTTCCTGTGCCGGTGGGTTTGGCGCCTGAGCTGATGCATTGAACCTGTTCTATCGCTCGGAAGTACATTGAAATGAAACAATGGTGAATTTATAGGAAATTCTAATTTATTTATTGTTTCGTATTATAAATACCAACTGATTAATTCTTAGAGATTGAGAAAAAAATAAAAATAAAAATTCGAGGCGTCCTTAGCTTGTTGAGTTATTTTTAAATTAAATAATAAAAATAATAAATCATGCCGGACAATCCAAACAGAATCAGCTAGCCCTTAGCTAAGCAGAGCTAGTGTTATGGGTACTAGATGACTGATATACATAATACAATATTATAACATACAAAGATATTTTTTATTATACATAGAAAACGACAAGAACACACAGAACACCTGAAATATATGCAGATCGTACAAATATTTGTCCCGAGGCGGGAATCGAACCAACAACGCCGCAGGCGGTCGCAGGCGGACCTTCGCCCACCGCGCCACAGAGGTCGTCGATTTGTAATTAGTTTCTGAAGCTTCTATAATATGGTAGGATAAGTCTTATTATATTCTAGGACTTTATTCTTAATCTCTTACATACAATATAAAGAGTTAACCATTTTGGCTACGACTGATTCTGCAAACTATATATAAAATTCACAAATTCTGTTACAAATATTTATGTTTCTATACAAAATAGGTATTTATGTTTCGATACAAAATAGGTATTTGTCTTTCTATACAAAATAGGCATCTTTGGTTCTTTAAAAAACTGATAATTCTGTATAAAACTATTCAACTACCTAACCACTCACGTTAGCGGGACTTCACTTCTTTGTTATGGCAAAATGTGTCTGAATGTGGAAAAATATAAATTTAATTCCTACTTTGACATAAATTAATCCGTACCTATGACACAAATCGGCGCCATCAGCGTGCATTCATCATTTGGCAGCCTACAGTCAATAAATTCCTAGTCTTCTGACATTGACCTAGAAACTCCTATTTAGAAACTTTTTCTATTTCACAGATACCAGCAATTCAATGGTAAGTAGGTACAAATAATTGTGCAATAAATAAATCAACAGGTCTTGCAGTCCAATGGCGCAGTCTTTGGGTGGAGTTCAAAGATATAAAGATAATAAAACCACTACGTTGTGGAGTTGAGGCGCGGACGATCGTCGTGTGTGCAGAGTCCGGCGTCGTCTTCGGCGGCCGGAATAGCGTGTATGCCTTGTTTGTTGCATTCTAGTGTTATGCTTTGTTATTGTCCAGCATTATTATTTTTATTCAACATATCCTCTTCCAAAAATGAAGATTTGTTTGCACTTATACAAGTACCCAATTTAAATAGCAGTGATCGAAGTTTTATGCATAATTAAAAACGCGGAGCGTTTAGATGGGGCCACGAATTGCAGTTTTGTCCCGTATAATTTCAATAGTTATACAGAATTTCGAAAGAAACGTTCTATTTTATTAAGTTAATAAACACAAAGAGTTCACATCAATAGAATCGCGGCCACGCCCGACTCTTCGACGACGACGCGACGGTGTGTGTGTTAACTTGGCGCAGGTAGGTACATATAAAAAAAAGGTAGATGTATTTTTTAGAAGAAGCGCACCTCGCGTCTTTCAGGACTGTTAGCGATACAAAGCGCCTTAGTTAGATGGCACCTATTATTGTGAGAATCACATAGCCCTTGAGGTTTTTACTTGAACATTAAGGTTAAAGGTAATAGTGGAATTGATTTGCATGTCACGCACAATGCACAAAGTTACTGGTCTTGGCTACTCGGGGCCCTTAAAGTGAACTTGCTTATAAGGATAATAATAGCGCCCTTTTGAGTTAGCTTCAACAAGTTACAAGAATCCTATACTTAATAATATATTCTGATTAAGAAAAAGTACCTTACAGTAGCCATGCAAATGTTTTGTGATTAGCCTGTTGTGTTAGGACTTATATTTTCCTTTCGTTTATTTACAGAAACAACTTCCACTAGCAATGTGAAAGTAGATATAAACACCCCAATGATGTAAACATGCCATGGTATGGCAAATCGCATCTTCATTGGCTTATGATGGAATCTTGACTTGATCGCCCGCAAAAAATATTGGTCATTGAGCCTTTTGTCACTCAAACCTGTCTCTCGGATCCGAAGTGCCAAGTGGTGGAACTTCTCTTGTCTTGGAAAGCCATTATAAAAATATATAGCATATATCAACTTATTATTAGGTTCGGCGAAAGGGTAAACTTCTGGTTCTCCATACTGATTGTAAAAGTCATGCTCGTAGAACTGATACAAGCCGTATGGTGAAATAGCGAAGCGATCCCCAGCCTTGCTGACGGTTCTTATACTGGTGATTTGCTTTGCACAGGATTCTTCCACATTATCTTTTTGATATGTCTCTGATGTATGCGATTCACCTTCCATAAAATTTCGTATAACTTCACTTATGCATGCCTTCAAGCCGTACGCTCTCAAACCTTCTTCGTCTTTAATTTGATACTCTAGACTCGGTTTCATAGTAAGACTAACCAAACTGGACTGGTAAAAATTGTTTATCAAATAAGCAAACCATACCCAGAACATTAAAACAATGCTCAGCACATGACGCACCTGAATCTTACCCCCATGCAGGAGCATGTTATCAAACATAATCAAAAACACTCTACCTTTATCCTTTTCCCTCAACAATGTCACCATTAAAGCAGCGTACAATATCATAGCAACCAACACCAATGACCAGACAAAGGGGGAAAACTCCACATACAAGTTCTTCCAAGCCGGTGTTGTAGAAGCTTTTTTTACGATCACTCTAACATCATCAATCTGGTCAAGATGTCCGGAGACGTAGGAGAACATATTTGCCCGTGCTTGCGTCAGTACCAAACCACCCAATAGGACATCAGTCTGGTTCATCTGGATCATGGTCAATGGTCCAGACACAGACTGATCTGAAACCATCGAGAACATTTCGGGATCGTAATCGTATTTGAAGTTATACTGAAACTGCTCTATCGTACTCATGAGATGAAAAATGTACTGTTCGGTTCCCATTGAGGGGCGGTTTGGACCATCTTCTATGAATCTCGGGTCTAGGGCCCAAGGAGGCCAGTGAGCACAGGAGACGTTAAAAGTACAATTGCGAAGTTCCGTAACCAGCTTATGAGGGTAGATATCAACCGATTCAGCATCAGAACACTTGCCAAACTCTGTTATGTCACTGTAGTATCTACCACACGCAAAGTTATCGAAAGGATTAAAAGTAAATAATTCAGCAGTGTCAGTACCATTCACGACGACAACATGGATAACGTGAAATTTAAGTAAAGTATCGAAGACTTTTTGTTTTTCTTTGAGATCGTTTATAACAATGAGGAATCGTAAATTTGGTTTCACAGTATTCCTTTTGCTTAATATAGAGAAAAGCCAAAATAACTGTTTTTCATTTCTTGCAACAATCATGTAAGCTTTTTTATAGCCAATCCTAGTTTTCCTTAGTAACCCCAGGCGAACAGTCATCATTTCTGTCGAATGTACTTCATCTAAAAGATGATCATCTTCGATTTCAGTGTTGAAATAAGTTAGGTGGTTGTGTTCCTCGAAAAAAATCTTTAGAATGGTTTTTATACATTTTTCCAATTCAGGCTTCGTGTTTGATTGATATTTTAAGAAATCACAAGTTCCAACACAGTAAAGGGCAGATAAGAATAAAACGACCAACATAGTGGAAGAAAAACCGAAATATGATTCACTATTTCAAAGGTTGTTTTGTTGTTTTAATGGTGTCCATCCATCAATCACGATGTTGATTAACAAGATGTCAATATTAGATGTCAATATGAAAGTGGGATTAGTGGACCTCTGATGTCAACGAATATGGTGGTATATTCACACGAGGCAGTAGGTAAAGGTAGCAAGTGGTTCAATCAAATATCAAATATATATAAAAAATTAAAAATCGGCGTTCGGAGTAATCGCGCGGGAAAGAGAATCATTGTCAAATTTATGCGCTATAACAGGCAGTTTCGCCATGACTTGTCCGCTGTTCTTGTCGTACGACAGACAACGTTGGCAACTTACTATCATTATATTGCATGATAAACAGATTTCCTACCTCTTTTAAAAATGTACACTGTAGGTAGTATCACATAATTGTCCATCAACAACAACATCACCAGCCTATATAGTCCACTGCTGGACATAGGCCTCCCCTAATGAGCGCCATGGATGGCATCATTATTTGGGGGTTATTGCCCATAATCCCCACGCTGGGCATGCGGGTTGGGGATCGCAGTTCGGTATAGTTGTTCTGCTGAAGGCGCTGCTGCCCGCCCCCCGGTGTGTTTCCCTTAGTCGCCTCTTACGACACCCACGGGAAGAGTTGGAGTGGTGAAATTCTATGCCGGCACCACACGGCCTATTTGTCCATCGCCTAGCAACAATTAAAGTTCGAACCAAGTGTTACTTAACTTGTAACTTCTGCTGGTTATTTCAGCCATGTAACAGCGGGTAGGTACATAATGCTCGTAAGACTTGTTGTGTAAATGGAAATTAGATCTATGTAACATAGAGTTACTTACCCAGGAACTAGACCGTACTTACTTATGTACTACGGGCGACAAACGTAACACTGATATACCTAGGTATTAAATAAAATAAATAATGTGAACGAGAACAGCTGCGGCAACATCCAGCCCCAAGCTAAGCAGAGTTTGTGTTATTGTTATTAGTTGATTGATTTACATAAGTTATTTAATTCATTATCTTCATATTTTTTATTAAAGGTACATAGAAGATACCCAGAACACTCTTATGTACAGATTATACCTACAAACACTTGTTGCAAGGCGGGAATCGAATCCGCAACGTCCTGCATCGCAGGCCCTTGCCCGTTGCTCCACATCGGTGTATATCGAGCTAAGTATAACTAATTAACTATATCACAACCTTACCCAGGTTATTTAGCTTCCTAACATTAATTTACCGTCACACCCATGTTTATATTCTAGTTTTCTTTCCGAGCCTGGCAACATCCAACGAGTGTAAATAGTTTCTAGTCATGCTTGTTACACTCAAATAATAAGCAGGTTGGTTCTGTGAGATTAAAATCTAGGCACCCTGAGTAACCTGCCAACTAACCTAATTGTATTTTAATAAGGCGCGTAACTACCTTCAACTCGGAATTTCCACAGGAAAAGCAGATTACTCGCATCGGGTAAAAATCTATTAGTTCAGTGGATCGCTCAGCAAAGCAACCTTCGCGGGGCGAATAGGGAGTGATGGTAAATTTTTCGACATTTTAAAAATTTATTAAAAAGTATGATACCGAAACATGATACAGAAATATCAAGCTGTGCTGAGATGCACACACCGGTACCTTTTATTTGATACCACAACCAGACTTGACCTTATTAGAATGCTTACTTATATAGGTAGGTAGGTAGTAGGTACTCTAAAAACTTCGACCACAAATTTGTACTGAAAATGTTATTTCGATTCCCGTCTCGGTACAAAATGTGTGTACGATTTAAAAATACTCAGGGTGTTCTGGTAGTTTTCAAAAAAAAAAACACTTGAAATATATCTATCTAGTTAATTAATTGTATTATGTAACGTGCATAATAAATCAGTCATCTCTAGTACCCATTCATACCACAAGCTCTGCTTAGCTCGGGGGTACGTGATGCTGTGTAGATTGTCCAGTTTTGATTATAATTTTTGTTCTATTATTAATTATGTAGGTATATGTACAGGGGCACGAAAAGTAATATTATTTTAAATTTTTTAGCTGCTTTAGTTGATGAGATGTTAGAGATTGAAAAAAGGACAAACTTAACTTTATTGCCCATAAGACCACTTATATAATAAACTTAACCAATACATTAAATTTTTAAAAGTTAAAGACTTAAATTTCTGCTTAAAATTAAAGTATTATTTATTCATTTATTTACATTAACAAAATTTCTTGTATAACTAAAAACTTTACTTCTTACTTGACATCAAAAAAATAAAGACGTTTATTAATAAGAAATAATAATTTCAGAAAAATAATTAATGAAATAATACTTTTTAATTTAACTGAATGTACTTGTTTTTTTTGTGAGCTGTACCAAGGGTGGACGTATAAAAAAGTGGTCAAATCCAGAAATGGTCTCCATTAAAACTGGTGCGTATAAAATGTGGTCAAATCCAGAATAGGTCATAATCTAGATGAAGTCACACAAATAAATGGTCACTGACCGCCTGAAGGTTGGGCACATCAGAAATGCGGTGGATCAGTCTTTTTATTGATTCATTGCATTATTTTTAGTCTTCACATCACACTTCATAAAAAATACTACAATTATAATTTTCGCGACGCGGGAAATCTATTAACACATCCATCGTGTACAAGAACGGATATCCGTAGGGACTGACCAATCCAATAGAATCTCTGAACTCGGACGAAGAAAACCGCACCCTCCCCATGCCCTCCCCCAAACTTGTTTTTGGACATAGATTCCTTAGAATATAAATCAATCTAGATCAGCTGTGGTCACTGAGTACATCAATGGCTGTGGTAGTTAATATTAAAAAAAAAATATTGTTGGGGAAAAAGCAGCTAAGCGATTAATGTAAAAAAAAGAAAATAAGATAAACGTAAGACCAGGATACAGTGGCGTAGCTAGGGGGGGGCGGTGGGGGCCACGGCCCCAGGCGGCATATGAAAGGGGGCGGCAGGAAGCGCCA